>CM047930.1:38622463-39189703 GCA_026230145.1 Diorhabda elongata
TACTCTGGATCGTCTGTCAAAAACTAATAGTTCGATTTCGTAGTTCTGTGGCGATTCCACAGACTTCAAAGATTGTAATTCCTTAAATTGACGTTCTGTCAGAGTTTTCGTACTACTCTGGATCGTCTGTCAAAAACTAATAATTAGATTTCGTAGTTCTGTGGCGATTCCACAGACTTCAAAGATTGTAATTCCTTAAATTGACGTTCTGTCAGAGTTTTCATACTACTCTGGATCGTCTGTCAAAAACTAATAGTTCGATTTCGTAGTTCTGTGGCGATTCCACAGACTTCAAAGAAAGTAATTCCGTAAATTGACGTTCTGTCAGAGTTTTCGTACTACTCTGGATCGTCTGTCAAAAACTAATAGTTCGATTTCGTAGTTCTGTGGCGATTCCACAGACTTCAATGAAAGTAATTCCGTAAATTGACGTTCTGTCAGAGTTTTCGTACTACTCTGGATCGTCTGTCAAAAACTAATAATTAGATTTCGTAGTTCTGTGGCGATTCCACAGACTTCAAAGATTGTAATTCCGTAAATTGACGTTCTGTCAGAGTTTTCGTACTACTCTGGATCGTCTGTCAAAAACTAATAATTAGATTTCGTAGTTCTGTGGCGATTCCACAGACTTCAAAGAATGTAATTCCGTAAATTGACGTTCTGTCAGAGTTTTCGTACTACTCTGGATCGTCTGTCAAAAACTAATAGTTCGATTTCGTAGTTCTGTGGCGATTCCACAGACTTCAAAGAATGTAATTCCGTAAATTGACGTTCTGTCAGAGTTTTCGTACTACTCTGGATCGTCTGTCAAAAACTAATAATTAGATTTCGTAGTTCTGTGGCGATTCCACAGACTTCAAAGAATGTAATTCCGTAAATTGACGTTCTGTCAGAGTTTTCGTACTACTCTGGATCGTCTGTCAAAAACTAATAGTTCGATTTCGTAGTTCTGTGGCGATTCCACAGACTTCAAAGAATGTAATTCCGTAAATTGACGTTCTGTCAGAGTTTTCGTACTACTCTGGATCGTCTGTCAAAAACTAATAGTTCGATTTCGTAGTTCTGTGGCGATTCCACAGACTTCAAAGAATGTAATTCCGTAAATTGACGTTCTGTCAGAGTTTTCGTACTACTCTGGATCGTCTGTCAAAAACTAATAGTTCGATTTCGTAGTTCTGTGGCGATTCCACAGACTTCAAAGAATGTAATTCCGTAAATTGACGTTCTGTCAGAGTTTTCGTACTACTCTGGATCGTCTGTCAAAAACTAATAATTAGATTTCGTAGTTCTGTGGCGATTCCACAGACTTCAAAGAATGTAATTCCGTAAATTGACGTTCTGTCAGAGTTTTCGTACTACTCTGGATCGTCTGTCAAAAACTAATAGTTCGATTTCGTACTTCTGTGGCGATTCCACAGACTTCAAAGATTGTAATTCCTTAAATTGACGTTCTGTCAGAGTTTTCGTACTACTCTGGATCGTCTGTCAAAAACTAATAATTAGATTTCGTAATTCTGTGGCGATTCCACAGACTTCAAAGATTGTAATTCCTTAAATTGACGATCTGTCAGAATTTTCGTACAGCTCTGGATCGTCTGTCAAAAACTTAATGAAGGATTTTCGCTACTTGAAATGAAAAAACAGATTTATTGTATATGTAATTAACTATTGAATGAAAACATTTCCGGATATGAAACATCGATACGAACTATTCTAATTTGGCAATGATGTTTTGTAGCTTTATGCTGACAAGCAAACTATAACTGGAAACGATTCTATAACTATGTAACATACGCGTCAACACGTCATTATACACTGATGAAAATTGATGTTTTAGGGGTTATTTCCCTTGCAAAATACCCGCTGAGCTTTGTGAAAAAAATTATTAATCGATTGCAAAAATTCGCATGCAAATACGTTCGCAAATAAACAAAATTTTTTCTTTTTTCAGAAACATGAAAAAAATTCGTTTGCTATGTTAATATCGGATGAAATTAATCAGTACTTTGGTACAAAAACATGTAATTTCATTGAAACGATTCCAACAAACAAGTTTTTGTACATAAAGACAAAGAAAATTGTTGTTTCATTAAGGCAATGTATCACCTCAGATATCCATCAATGCAATGGCCAAAATTAATAAATCAAAGTTTGAATTGCCACCTCATCCACCCTATTATCCAGATTTAGCTACCTCGGCTCCGCGATCAAAGATTTTCAAATAATGAAGAGATGTCGTCGACAGTTGATGTTTTCTTTGTTGGTCAGATACTTTTTGGACCATCCTCGTATATTAAACCATCTACCAGATCTTCAACTGTCTTATATAAAGTCGTTTATATCTATAGGCGCTTTCATGTGTAACACAACGCTTGACAACACAGTCTCGCGTTTCTAAAACACAACAAACTGCTTACCTGTCAATTTTAACTAATAGTTAGAGAGCTGGACTGAGTTTAACTATAATTTATTCGTGTCTCTTAATAATAACAATATTAAAAATCATATTTTTTATATATAATTCATATTATATATCGACAAAAGAATAAAAACCACGTCGCGCGGGCTAAATCTCTATAAACCGCGTAGCTTCGCTGAGATTTCGGCGTTCGAGATCCAGTCTCGAGAATTTCTCCTCGATTCCAATGAGCAACCAGCCGGTTTGGTTTCACCATTCTCGTGATTTCATATTTTCTATTTGGGCAGTTCAGCATTTCTTTGGAGAAATTCCAAGAAGTGGGCAGGTTAAGGCCTTGAAACTCCTTACGTGGAGTTAACAAATTGATGCGTCAGAATCAACCAAAAAGGAAGGAGTGGTTCGTTGCGTGGAGTAGACAGATTGATAGCTTAAAATCAACCCAAAAGGAAGGAGTGGTTCGTTGTGTGGAGTTAAAAAATTGAAGCCTTGAATTCAACCAAAAAGGAAGGTGGTTTGTTGTGTGGAGTTAAAAAATTGATGCGTCATAATTAACCAAAAAGGAAGGAGTGATTCGTTACATGGAGTTAACAAATTGATGCGTCAGAATCAACCAAAAAGGAAGGAGTGGTTCGTTGCGTGGAGTTAACAAATTGATGCGTCAGAATTAACCAAAAAGGAAGCGGTGAATTGTTGCGTGGAGTTAACAAATTGATGCGTCAGAATTAACCAAAAAGGAAGCGGTGAATTGTTGCGTGGAGTAGACAGATTGATAGCTTAGAATCAACCCAAAAGGAAGGAGTGGTTCGTTGTGTGGAGTTAAAAAATTGAAGCCTTGAATTCAACCAAAAAGGAAGGTGGTTTGTTGTGTGGAGTTTACAAATTGATGCGTCATAATTAACCAAAAAGGAAGGAGTGATTCGTTACATGGAGTTAACAAATTGATGCGTCAGAATCAACCAAAAAGGAAGGAGTGGTTCGTTGCGTGGAGTTAACAAATTGATGCGTCAGAATTAACCAAAAAGGAAGGAGTGGTTCGTTGCGTGGAGTTAACAAATTGATGCGTCAGAATCAACCAAAAAGGAAGCGGTGAATTGTTGCGTGGAGTAGACAGATTGATAGCTTAGAATCAACCCAAAAGGAAGGAGTGGTTCGTTGTGTGGAGTTAAAAAATTGAAGCCTTGAATTCAACCAAAAAGGAAGGTGGTTTGTTGTGTGGAGTTAAAAAATTGATGCGTCATAATTAACCAAAAAGGAAGGAGTGGTTCGTTGCATGGAGTAGACAGATTGATAGCTTAAAATCAACCCAAAAGGAAGGAGTGGTTCGTTGCGTGGAGTTAACAAATTGATGCGTCAGAATTAACCAAAAAGGAAGCGGTGAATTGTTGCGTGGAGTTAACAAATTGATGCGTCAGAATTAACCAAAAAGGAAGCGGTGAATTGTTGCGTGGAGTAGACAGATTGATAGCTTAGAATCAACCCAAAAGGAAGGAGTGGTTCGTTGTGTGGAGTTAAAAAATTGAAGCCTTGAATTCAACCAAAAAGGAAGGTGGTTTGTTGTGTGGAGTTTACAAATTGATGCGTCATAATTAACCAAAAAGGAAGGAGTGATTCGTTACATGGAGTTAACAAATTGATGCGTCAGAATCAACCAAAAAGGAAGGAGTGGTTCGTTGCGTGGAGTAGACAGATTGATAGCTTAAAATCAACCCAAAAGGAAGGAGTGGTTCGTTGTGTGGAGTTAAAAAATTGAAGCCTTGAATTCAACCAAAAAGGAAGGTGGTTTGTTGTGTGGAGTTTACAAATTGATGCGTCATAATTAACCAAAAAGGAAGGAGTGATTCGTTACATGGAGTTAACAAATTGATGCGTCAGAATCAACCAAAAAGGAAGGAGTGGTTCGTTGCGTGGAGTTAACAAATTGATGCGTCAGAATCAACCAAAAAGGAAGCGGTGAATTGTTGCGTGGAGTAGACAGATTGATAGCTTAGAATCAACCCAAAAGGAAGGAGTGGTTCGTTGTGTGGAGTTAAAAAATTGAAGCCTTGAATTCAACCAAAAAGGAAGGTGGTTTGTTGTGTGGAGTTAAAAAATTGATGCGTCATAATTAACCAAAAAGGAAGGAGTGGTTCGTTGCATGGAGTAGACAGATTGATAGCTTAAAATCAACCCAAAAGGAAGGAGTGGTTCGTTGCGTGGAGTTAACAAATTGATGCGTCAGAATTAACCAAAAAGGAAGCGGTGAATTGTTGCGTGGAGTTAACAAATTGATGCGTCAGAATTAACCAAAAAGGAAGCGGTGAATTGTTGCGTGGAGTAGACAGATTGATAGCTTAAAATCAACCCAAAAGGAAGGAGTGGTTCGTTGTGTGGAGTTAAAAAATTGAAGCCTTGAATTCAACCAAAAAGGAAGGTGGTTTGTTGTGTGGAGTTAAAAAATTGATGCGTCAGAATTAACCAAAAAGGAAGGAGTGGTTCGTTGCATGGAGTAGACAGATTGATAGCTTAAAATCAACCCAAAAGGAAGGAGTGGTTCGTTGTGTGGAGTTAAAAAATTGATGCGTCAGAATCAACCAAAAAGGAAGGAGTGATTCGTTACATGGAGTTAACAAATTGATGCGTCAGAATTAACCAAAAAGGAAGGAGTGGTTCGTTGCATGGAGTAGACAGATTGATAGCTTAAAATCAACCCAAAAGGAAGGAGTGGTTCGTTGTGTGGAGTTAAAAAATTGAAGCCTTGAATTCAACCAAAAAGGAAGGTGGTTTGTTGTGTGGAGTTTACAAATTGATGCGTCAGAATTAACCAAAAAGGAAGCGGTGAATTGTTGCGTGGAGTTAACAAATTGAAGCCTTAAAATCAACCAAAAAGGAAGGTGATTCTTTACGTGTGGAGTAAACAGATTTAGGTCTTGAAATTAGATCACTTCTTACCAATTCTCTTGAAAGACTTTAAAGTGATATGAATGGAAGCAAAGCTTTATGTAACAACAAGAAATTCATTTTTAACTATCAGTATCTTTGTAGGATTTGTACGTTCGAAGTTTTAGTTCCCAAACTAATTTGGATCTGAACGTGATGCCGTTTCGGGGTATTACAGATATTGTTTCGATTGTTTCATTATCAGGATTGAAATATTTATAATGCTTGACGTAATACTCTATGGGAGCGAACTATATAATGCAGACTCCCTAATTATTCGATATAGGTGTGGATTGGTGTATTATTGATTTGGTAAATTCGCTACATCCTATCAAGAGATATCTCATAATACATAATACGAAGATGATCCTAGAATTACCTGACCAAACAAAGAAAATACGAAAATTTTGGTTTTGTTTAACATAATCTCCTTCGGTAATCCGAGAGGATTAAATTTGGCGAATAGGATGCATGTGATGGCAATCCATACTTTGATTCACTCATTTTGTTTGCTCAAACGTAGCAAAAAGTTCTCATAATAATCGATGTTTATAGTTTTTTCTTTTCCATTGAAAATTATACAGAAAAACCGACGCTATGACCATGCCTGCAAATGGAACGGTCTCTGTCTTCCTTGGAGTCGGTTCTCCATTTTCAGTCCATTTCTTTTTGCTCCATTAGGTCGACCGCTGCGTTGTTGAACTCCGTAGATCGTACAGTCTCGTTTAAACGCCGCTACCCAATCTCATAACATTATTAAAATAAAATATATATATATATATATATAATCCTTTATACTTTTCGAGTGTCGAAATGACCTTAGGTGAAACGATATAACCTATAAAATTGATAAATCTTGAACTCTACAACATATGGAATTATCGTAACCGACCTGTTATTTCCCCCCCCCCCCCCCCAACTCCATGCTCGGTAGTCCGGGATTATGTTTGTTTGTCATGGGGACGCGCTCGAATACATCCTTTGTACTCTTTATGTCGCTTTGTGTCAGCGGTAGATATTATACTTCAGCGTTAAAATATCTAACGCATGATAAAATAGACCCGAGCTCTCAAAATTTTACGATGTATGCTCTAAAATGCCTCTATTATTATAAAACCAATCTATACAATGGAAAAATGTCTTATAAATGTCCTAAAATCGAAGCAAGATTTGAATTTGCCGCCTTTTATACTTGAAAACCTTAAAAAAACGAATTGACATTTGACAGTTTGAGGTTAGTAAGAGAGAAGCGTTATTGAAGGCTAATGTTCGTGCACAGCGATGACAGATGATTAAATTGATCGACAAAATGGATGCCAACGAAGAAAATACAACTTATGAAACAATTCAGCATATATCCGACTGGATTTTGTAATAAAAAATACTCGTACTATTTTTGTGTACGTCATAATTTTGCAGGAGAATTTTACGTTTAAAATTTATGGTGATTACTGTGGGTTGAACAAGGAAGTTGAGATATTGGTCTTCGTCGACAGTAAGGCGGGACAAAGATAGATCATTTCCACAGTACTATAGTAAACAATGAAGATCAGTGACGTAGTGGAAATCTCAACGAAATTAATTAATCGCCACATTTGAGAACGTTCATCATCATAGTAAATCATAGTAAATCCTGATGAATTGGGAAGGATAATTGACTTGCTAAATCCTTTTTTCTCATCACTGGTTCTAAAATAGAGCTGAAAACAGGTTTCTGAACGAAATCTATACTGGAAACCCTCTTCAGAAGTGAGAAATTGGCTTCTGTTCTTAGCACTCAAAGTAGTTCTACAAAATTTTTATTTAATATCGTGTTTTAGTAAATCCTGATGAATTGGGAAGGATAATTGACTTGTTAAATCCTTTTTTCTCATTACTGGTTCTGGAAACAGGTTTCTGAACAAAATCTATACTGGAAACCCTCTTCAGAAGTGAGAAATTGGCTTCTGTTCTTAGCACTCAAAGTAGTTCTACAAAATTTTTATTTAATATCGTGTTTTAGTAAATCCTGATGAATTGGGAAGGATAATTGACTTGTTAAATCCTTTTTTCTCATCACTGGTTCTAAAATAGAGCTGAAAACAGGTTTCTGAACGAAATCTATACTGGAAACCCTCTTCAGAAGTGAGAAATTGGCTTCTGTTCTTAGCACTCAAAGTAGTTCTACAAAATTTTTATTTAATATCGTGTTTTAGTAAATCCTGATGAATTGGGAAGGATATTTGACTTGTTAAATCCTTTTTTCTCATCACTGGTTCTAGAATAGAACTGAAAACAGGTTTCTGAACAAAATCTATACTGGAAACCCTCTTCAGAAGTGAGAAATTGGCTTTTATTCTTAGCACTCAAAGTAGTTCTACAAAATTTTTATTTAATATCGTGTTTTAGTAAATCCTGATGAATTGGGAAGGATAATTGACTTGTTAAATCCTTTTTTCTCATCACTGGTTCTAGAATAGAACTGGAAACAGGTTTCTGAACAAAACCTATACTGGAAACCCTCTTCAGAAGTGAGAAATTGGCTTCTGTTCTTAGCACTCAAAGTAGTTCTACAAAATTTTTATTTAATATCGTGTTTTAGTAAATCCTGATGAATTGGGAAGGATAATTGACTTGTTAAATCCTTTTTTCTCATCACTGGTTCTAAAATAGAGCTGAAAACAGGTTTCTGAACGAAATCTATACTGGAAACCCTCTTCAGAAGTGAGAAATTGGCTTCTGTTCTTAGCACTCAAAGTAGTTCTACAAAATTTTTATTTAATATCGTGTTTTAGTAAATCCTGATGAATTGGGAAGGATATTTGACTTGTTAAATCCTTTTTTCTCATCACTGGTTCTAGAATAGAACTGGAAACAGGTTTCTGAACAAAATCTATACTGGAAACCCTCTTCAGAAGTGAGAAATTGGCTTCTGTTCTTAGCACTCAAAGTAGTTCTACAAAATTTTTATTTAATATCGTGTTTTAGTAAATCCTGATGAATTGGGAAGGATAATTGACTTGTTAAATCCTTTTTTCTCATCACTGGTTCTAGAATAGAACTGGAAACAGGTTTCTGAACAAAATCTATACTGGAAACCCTCTTCAGAAGTGAGAAATTGGCTTTTATTCTTAGCACTCAAAGTAGTTCTACAAAATTTTTATTTAATATCGTGTTTTAGTAAATCCTGATGAATTGGGAAGGATAATTGACTTGTTAAATCCTTTTTTCTCATCACTGGTTCTAGAATAGAACTGGAAACAGGTTTCTGAACGAAATCTATACTGGAAACCCTCTTCAGAAGTGAGAAATTGGCTTTTATTCTTAGCACTCAAAGTAGTTCTACAAAATTTTTATTTAATATCGTGTTTTAGTAAATCCTGATGAATTGGGAAGGATAATTGACTTGTTAAATCCTTTTTTCTCATCACTGGTTCTAGAATAGAACTGGAAACAGGTTTCTGAACGAAATCTATACTGGAAACCCTCTTCAGAAGTGAGAAATTGGCTTCTGTTCTTAGCACTCAAAGTAGTTCTACAAAATTTTTATTTAATATCGTGTTTTAGTAAATCCTGATGAATTGGGAAGGATAATTGACTTGTTAAATCCTTTTTTCTCATCACTGGTTCTAGAATAGAACTGGAAACAGGTTTCTGAACAAAACCTATACTGGAAACCCTCTTCAGAAGTGAGAAATTGGCTTCTGTTCTTAGCACTCAAAGTAGTTCTACAAAATTTTTATTTAATATCGTGTTTTAGTAAATCCTGATGAATTGGGAAGGATAATTGACTTGTTAAATCCTTTTTTCTCATCACTGGTTCTGGAAACAGGTTTCTGAACAAAATCTATACTGGAAACCCTCTTCAGAAGTGAGAAATTGGCTTCTGTTCTTAGCACTCAAAGTAGTTCTACAAAATTTTTATTTAATATCGTGTTTTAGTAAATCCTGATGAATTGGGAAGGATAATTGACTTGTTAAATCCTTTTTTCTCATCACTGGTTCTGGAAACAGGTTTCTGAACAAAATCTATACTGGAAACCCTCTTCAGAAGTGAGAAATTGGCTTCTGTTCTTAGCACTCAAAGTAGTTCTACAAAATTTTTATTTAATATCGTGTTTTAGTAAATCCTGATGAATTGGGAAGGATAATTGACTTGTTAAATCCTTTTTTCTCATCACTGATTCTGGAAACATGTTTCTGAACAAAATCTATACTGGAAACCCTCTTCAGAAGTGAGAAATTGGCTTCTGTTCTTAGCACTCAAAGTAGTTCTACAAAATTTTTATTTAATATCGTGTTTTAGTAAATCCTGATGAATTGGGAAGGATAATTGACTTGTTAAATCCTTTTTTCTCATCACTGGTTCTGGAAACAGGTTTCTGAACAAAATCTATACTGGAAACCCTCTTCAGAAGTCAGAAATTGGCTTCTATTCTTGGCACTCAAAGTAGTTCTACAAAATTTTTATTTAATATCGTGTTTTAGTAAATCCTGATGAATTGGGAAGGATAATTGACTTGTTAAATCCTTTTTTCTCATCACTGGTTCTGGAAACAGGTTTCTGAACAAAATCTATACTGGAAACCCTCTTCAGAAGTCAGAAATTGGCTTCTATTCTTGGCACTCAAAGTAGTTCTACAAAATTTTTATTTAATATCGTGTTTTAGTAAATCCTGATGAATTGGGAAGGATAATTGACTTGTTAAATCCTTTTTTCTCATCACTGGTTCTGGAAACAGGTTTCTGAACAAAATCTATACTGGAAACCCTCTTCAGAAGTGAGAAATTGGCTTCTGTTCTTAGCACTCAAAGTAGTTCTAC
This sequence comes from Diorhabda elongata, assembly GCA_026230145.1. NCBI lineage: Eukaryota > Metazoa > Arthropoda > Insecta > Coleoptera > Chrysomelidae > Diorhabda > Diorhabda elongata. The sequence goes on from CM047930.1 coordinate 38,632,602, forward strand.
AAAATTTTTATTTAATATCGTGTTTTAGTAAATCCTGATGAATTGGGAAGGATAATTGACTTGTTAAATCCTTTTTTCTCATCACTGGTTCTAGAATAGAACTGGAAACAGGTTTCTGAACAAAACCTATACTGGAAACCCTCTTCAGAAGTGAGAAATTGGCTTCTGTTCTTAGCACTCAAAGTAGTTCTACAAAATTTTTATTTAATATCGTGTTTTAGTAAATCCTGATGAATTGGGAAGGATAATTGACTTGTTAAATCCTTTTTTCTCATCACTGGTTCTGGAAACAGGTTTCTGAACAAAATCTATACTGGAAACCCTCTTCAGAAGTGAGAAATTGGCTTCTGTTCTTAGCACTCAAAGTAGTTCTACAAAATTTTTATTTAATATCGTGTTTTAGTAAATCCTGATGAATTGGGAAGGATAATTGACTTGTTAAAATCCTTTATGCCCGCTACTGGTTCAGAAATATCTAGCGTTCAACGTATCTCAAGACAAATAGTAATTTAAACGATTTATTATGATGTGGAGGTGGAATGTGCATAAATTTCAAACCCATATGAACTTAAAGCTCGATCTTTAGTGCGAGAAGTTGTTTCCAAATTATTTATTAATTTTTCAGTGCAATAAGGTATTGAAGGAAAAGTTTCGAAAACAATTTTCTGTTTATCGATTTTTTCGTATTAAATAAATCAACTTATCGTACAGAGTTTTTTTTTTCATAAATATCTCACAACAAAAAGTGATAAATTTTTTAATTATTTCCTCGTCCCTCTCGATAAACATTTATCAACTATAAATCCTGTAAATGTGTTCATAATTCCTGAATTCGAGATGTCGGAATATTTTACAGCAAATATTTTATATTTATAACCGAAACGAGTTTGCAAATTTATTTGGATATCGCCAACGCGTATCTGAGAGGTCGCGAGTTCAGTTCTGACTGGTCGCTATATTAAAAACTCTGTTTTGTTATATACATTTTCGAGTAAATTAATATTTATTATCAACAGATAACTACACTGGAAAAAATATATCATATATAACATAAAAACATCCATCGAATGTTATGATTAGTTCCATCGATAATTTTTTAAAGACAGATGAAATTTTGACGTTTCGACTACTTCCAATCTCCCATCAAACTACAAAATTGATCAACTACATCATGAATATCAAAATAAGAATAGAAATAAAATAGAAATTTGTTTCCGTAAAAACTGTCAGTGTCAATGTCACCTCCTGACGAAGATTAGAAAAAGTCAAACTGTCAAACTTCAAACGTCAATTTTTCGAAACTGTCAATAACTGTCACTGTTTTATATACAGTGCTGTCAAAAAAAAGACTTGAATAAACTTCAATGGAAAATATACCAAAAATGGTGGACTACCATATATTTATAGCGTTTATTTGATTAGAAGATATTAAGATATTTCTGATGATCAGTTTCGAAAAAAAATTTATCAAAATATACAGGATGGACCGTTTTTTTCGAATAGGAAACGGTTACTTATTGTGTAGATACCAGAAATTGGAGAAAACGAAGCATTTATGGGGATTTATAAATGCTTATTCGTTCGATAAATAATAAAATAAGCAAGTAGCTAGTTGTAACGTTACTTTAAATTGAAAATACGTCAAAATATACAAGGTGGAATGTTTATTAGGAACAAGAAACGGTTATTTGTTATGTAGATACCAGAAATTGAAGAGAACAAAGCATTTAGTGGGATTTATAAATGCTTATTCGTTCGATAAATAACGAAATAAGCAAATTGCTAGTTGTATCGTTACTTTTAATTGAAAATACTTCAAAATATACAAGGTGGAACGTTTATTAGGGACAAGAAACGGTTAATTGTTATGTAGATACCAGAAATTGGAGAAAACGAAGCATTTATAGGGACTTATAAATGCTTATTCGTTCGATTAATAACGAAATAAGCAAATTGCTAGTTGTGTCGTTACTTTTAATTGAAAATACGTCAAAATATACAAGGTGGAACGTTTATTAGGGACAAGAATCGGTTAATTGTTATGTAGATACCAGAAATTGGAGAAAACGAAGCATTTATAGGGACTTATAAATGCTTATTCGTTCGATTAATAACGAAATAAGCAAGTTGCTAGTTGTATCGTTACTTTAAATTGAAAATACTTCAAAATATACAAGGTGGAATGTTTATTAGGGACAAGAAACGGTTATTTGTTATGTAGATACCAGAAATTGGATTAAACGGAGCATTTATGGGGATTTATAAATGCTTATTCGTTCGATAAATAACGAAATAAGCGAGTTGCTAGTTGTATCGTTACTTTTAATTGAAAATACGTCAAAATATACAAGGTGGAATGATTATTAGGGACAAGAAACGGCTATTTGTTGTGTAGATACCAGAAATTGGATAAAACGAAGCATTTATGGGGATTTATAAATGCTTATTCGTTCGATAAATAACGAAATAAGCAAATTGCTAATTGTGTCGTTACTTTTAATTGAAAATACGTCAAAATATACAAGGTGGAATGTTTATTAGGGACAAGAAACGGTTATTTGTTATGTAGATACCAGAAATTGGATTAAACGGAGCATTTATGGGGATTTATAAATGCTTATTCGTTCGATAAATAACGAAATAAGCGAGTTGCTAGTTGTATCGTTACTTTTAATTGAAAATACTTCAAAATATACAAGGTGGAATGTTTGTTACAGACAAGAAACGGTTAATTGTTATGTAGATGCCAGAAATTGGATTAAATGGAGCATTTATGGGGATTTATAAATGCTTATTCGTTCGATTAATAACGAAATAAGCAAGTTGCTATTTGTATCGTTACTTTAAATTGAAAATACTTCAAAATATACAAGGTGGAATGTTTGTTACGGACAAGAAACGGTTATTTGTTATGTAGATACCAGAAATTGGAGAAAACGAAGCATTTATGGGGATTTATAAATGCTTATTCGTTCGATAAATAACGAAATAAGCGAGTTGCTAGTTGTATCGTTACTTTTAATTGAAAATACCTCAAAATATACAAGGTGGAATGTTTATTAGGAACAAGAAACGGTTATTTGTTATGTAGATGCCAGAAATTGGAGAAAACGAAGCATTTATGGGGATTTATAAATGCTTATTCGTTCGATTAATAACGAAATAAGCAAGTTGCTAGTTGTATCTTTACTTTAAATTGAAAATACTTCAAAATATACAAGGTGGAATGTTTGTTACGGACAAGAAACGGTTAATTGTTATGTAGATACCAGAAATTGGAGAAAACGAAGCATTTATAGGGACTTATAAATGCTTATTCGTTCGATTAATAACGAAATAAGCAAATTGCTAGTTGTGTCGTTACTTTTAATTGAAAGTACTTCAAAATATACAAGGTGGAACGTTTATTAGGGACAAGAAACGGTTAATTGTTATGTAGATACCAGAAATTGGAGAAAACGAAGCATTTATAGGGACTTATAAATGCTTATTCGTTCGATTAATAACGAAATAAGCAAGTTGCTAGTTGTATCGTTACTTTAAATGGAAAATACTTCAAAATATACAAGGTGGAATGTTTATTAGGAACAAGAAACGGTTATTTGTTATGTAGATGCCAGAAATTGGATTAAACGGAGCATTTATGGGGATTTATAAATGCTTATTCGTTCGATAAATAACGAAATAAGCGAGTTGCTAGTTGTATCGTTACTTTTAATTGAAAATACCTCAAAATATACAAGGTGGAATGTTTATTAGGAACAAGAAACGGTTATTTGTTATGTAGATGCCAGAAATTGGAGAAAACGAAGCATTTATGGGGATTTATAAATGCTTATTCGTTCGATTAATAACGAAATAAGCAAGTTGCTAGTTGTATCTTTACTTTAAATTGAAAATACTTCAAAATATACAAGGTGGAATGTTTGTTACGGACAAGAAACGGTTAATTGTTATGTAGATACCAGAAATTGGAGAAAACGAAGCATTTATAGGGACTTATAAATGCTTATTCGTTCGATTAATAACGAAATAAGCAAATTGCTAGTTGTGTCGTTACTTTTAATTGAAAATACGTCAAAATATACAAGGTGGAACGTTTATTAGGGACAAGAAACGGTTAATTGTTATGTAGATACCAGAAATTGGAGAAAACGAAGCATTTATAGGGACTTATAAATGCTTATTCGTTCGATTAATAACGAAATAAGCAAGTTGCTAGTTGTATCGTTACTTTAAATTGAAAATACTTCAAAATATACAAGGTGGAATGTTTATTAGGAACAAGAAACGGTTATTTGTTATGTAGATGCCAGAAATTGGATTAAACGGAGCATTTATGGGGATTTATAAATGCTTATTCGTTCGATAAATAACGAAATAAGCGAGTTGCTAGTTGTATCGTTACTTTTAATTGAAAATACCTCAAAATATACAAGGTGGAATGTTTATTAGGAACAAGAAACGGTTATTTGTTATGTAGATGCCAGAAATTGGATTAAACGGAGCATTTATGGGGATTTATAAATGCTTATTCGTTCGATAAATAACGAAATAAGCGAGTTGCTAGTTGTATCGTTACTTTTAATTGAAAATACCTCAAAATATACAAGGTGGAATGTTTATTAGGAACAAGAAACGGTTATTTGTTATGTAGATGCCAGAAATTGGAAAAACGAAGCATTTATGGGGATTTATAAATGCTTATTCGTTCGATTAATAACGAAATAAGCAAGTTGCTAGTTGTATCTTTACTTTAAATTGAAAATACTTCAAAATATACAAGGTGGAATGTTTGTTACGGACAAGAAACGGTTAATTGTTATGTAGATACCAGAAATTGGAGAAAACGAAGCATTTATAGGGACTTATAAATGCTTATTCGTTCGATTAATAACGAAATAAGCAAATTGCTAGTTGTGTCGTTACTTTTAATTGAAAATACGTCAAAATATACAAGGTGGAACGTTTATTAGGGACAAGAATCGGTTAATTGTTATGTAGATACCAGAAATTGGAGAAAACGAAGCATTTATAGGGACTTATAAATGCTTATTCGTTCGATTAATAACGAAATAAGCAAGTTGCTAGTTGTATCGTTACTTTAAATTGAAAATACTTCAAAATATACAAGGTGGAATGTTTATTAGGAACAAGAAACGGTTATTTGTTATGTAGATGCCAGAAATTGGATTAAACGGAGCATTTATGGGGATTTATAAATGCTTATTCGTTCGATAAATAACGAAATAAGCGAGTTGCTAGTTGTATCGTTACTTTTAATTGAAAATACCTCAAAATATACAAGGTGGAATGTTTATTAGGAACAAGAAACGGTTATTTGTTATGTAGATGCCAGAAATTGGAGAAAACGAAGCATTTATGGGGATTTATAAATGCTTATTCGTTCGATTAATAACGAAATAAGCAAGTTGCTAGTTGTATCTTTACTTTAAATTGAAAATACTTCAAAATATACAAGGTGGAATGTTTGTTACGGACAAGAAACGGTTAATTGTTATGTAGATACCAGAAATTGGAGAAAACGAAGCATTTATAGGGACTTATAAATGCTTATTCGTTCGATTAATAACGAAATAAGCAAATTGCTAGTTGTGTCGTTACTTTTAATTGAAAATACGTCAAAATATACAAGGTGGAACGTTTATTAGGGACAAGAAACGGTTAATTGTTATGTAGATACCAGAAATTGGAGAAAACGAAGCATTTATAGGGACTTATAAATGCTTATTCGTTCGATTAATAACGAAATAAGCAAGTTGCTAGTTGTATCGTTACTTTAAATTGAAAATACTTCAAAATATACAAGGTGGAATGTTTATTAGGAACAAGAAACGGTTATTTGTTATGTAGATGCCAGAAATTGGATTAAACGGAGCATTTATGGGGATTTATAAATGCTTATTCGTTCGATTAATAACGAAATAAGCAAATTGCTAGTTGTGTCGTTACTTTTAATTGAAAATACGTCAAAATATACAAGGTGGAACGTTTATTAGGAACAAGAAACGGTTAATTGTTATGTAGATACCAGAAATTGGAGAAAACGAAGCATTTATAGGGACTTATAAATGCTTATTCGTTCGATTAATAACGAAATAAGCAAGTTGCTAGTTGTATCGTTACTTTAAATTGAAAATACTTCAAAATATACAAGGTGGAATGTTTGTTATGAACAAGAAACGGTTATTTGTTATGTAGATACCAGAAATTGGATTAAACGGAGCATTTATGGGGATTTATAAATGCTTATTCGTTCGATTAATAACGAAATAAGCAAGTTGCTAGTTGTATCTTTACTTTAAATTGAAAATACGTCAAAATATACAAGGTGGAATGTTTGTTACGGACAAGAAACGGTTAATTGTTATGTAGATGCCAGAAATTGTATTAAATGGAGCATTTATGGGGATTTATAAATGCTTATTCGTTCGATTAATAACGAAATAAGCAAGTTGCTATTTGTATCGTTACTTTAAATTGAAAATACTTCAAAATATACAAGGTGGAATGTTTGTTACGGACAAGAAACGGTTATTTGTTATGTAGATACCAGAAATTGGAGAAAACGAAGCATTTATGAGGATTTATAAATGCTTATTCGTTCGATAAATAATAACATAAGCAAGTAGCTAGTTGTAACGTTACTTTAAATTGAAAATACCTCAAAATATACAAGGTGGAATGTTTATTAGGAACAAGAAACGGTTAATTGTTATGTAGATACCAGAAACTGGAGAAAACGAAGCATTTATGGGGATTTATAAATGCTTATTTGAACATTAAACGGTTATTTGTTGTGAAAATATTAGAAATATATAGAATGGAGCAATTATTTGAATTTATAAACGCTTATTTTCTCCGTAAATATCAAAATGTTGAAATTTTTTTAATTTTGATATATAAATGCTTCTAAACGTTCTTGATTTTAGTCCTTATCAGTTTATGAAATTTTGAAAAAGACTAAAATAAATAGAAACATCAAATTTTCATCGATTTTTCAAAAGATATTAAAAAAAAATTAATTTTAAAACAGGAAAGATCTAAAATCAAGAAAATTCAAAATCAATGTCGATATTTATATAAAACGGTGAATTTAACTGAAAATTTCTCGTTTTATTACAACTTTTACGTCTATGTAACTAACAAAATTTGTCCTTTCACAAGTTTTTTCTCATAACAAGTTGTAGAAAAGCATAAAAATACACGAGAAGAGTTGGCAATCCAAGAAACAAATTTCTTTCCGTTAGACACAAATAGTTCAAGTTGAAACTAAAAGTTCTAAACTCGTAAACTCATTTGTTGTTCTCAGTCGAGTACAGCATAGTTTCTAACATCCTACCGAGTCGTTTTTCATCTATTTCATGTTGTTAATTTCAACACGGTAAATAAAATTGCCTCTAGTTCCGCACAACTCCAACTTTAACGCCGATTTTAATAATAACGGCAACATTGTACCAAATCATCAACTACTACTATTTCTAAATACGGACCTGGACGTTCATTATCGAGAATTAAGCGACTAAAACGCGTATTTGAAGTTGATTTTAGCATTCACGAATTATTTAAATGTACCTTTCAAGAAAGAAAAAATAATCTGTAAATACGTTATAATTTCTTTCCGAATTCGAAATCAAATAAAGCGGGGAAACTTTTATAAAACTTCAAATTACATTCTGCTATTTCCATCTCATTAACTTCGAAAATATTTTTCGCGAATCTTACGGGGTACGTTCCGAAATTCACGACTCAACTGTCCAGAATATGAATTTCTCAACCACGTCGGAAATTCTCCCTCGATATTTGTTGTTTTAGTTAAATCTCGAAGGTAATCCGATGTTTTTCACGCAAATACTTTCCGGAAAACTTCCAGCATCTCACGTATGCTGCCTATCTCAGATAAAATTTGGGTTTCCCGAAAAGAAAACTATTAAATACATCAATCAATAATTTGGAAATACGACGATGGTCAGGCTTGACCTAGAGATGGCGGTAGCTATTAGAAAAAACGTTTAAACGAGACTGTACGATCTGAGGAGTCCAACAACGCAGTGATTAATCAAAAGACTTAAGAAATGTTGAAGAAAATCCACTGGATAATCATCGACTGAAATTTAGCAAACATAGTAGACATTTCAAAAAGTATGTACAACTGAAAACAGTCCATTGCAACGTTTGAGCAAAGAAAGAAGTTTGAATTGCTATTTCTTACATTGTATTCGCCAGATTTAGTCCCCTATGATTATTTTATTGTTTCCACAACTCAGTAGTCAAAGATTTTTCAACAAAGAAGAAGTGATTTAGGTTTTTTTTGAACCAGGTGCTTCTGTCGAATAAACTTTGAAGTAGAACTGATTTTTTTCATTTTGACGTTTCAGTTGTTCTTTTTTTTTTGTATTTAAAAATCCCCCCGCGTTTTATCTGATGGTTAATTGTGTTCTTTATGTCGTTTTTTCGATGTCAAATGTCGAAATTACGCATAAATCCGTCAGGTGTATTAATTTCAGCCAAAAAATTGATTATCTTAAAAAAACTCCACAATGCGGGCTCAAAAAATCGAATCGAAGGGCTATTATTTGTTTTAGCACTAAATAATTTGTTTTTAATCGTTTTTTTACACTTAAAAAGGTTCGAATCGTATTTTTTGGAGGTACCTCAATCAGAACAAAATTTTGTTTTTATTTGATTAGATTAAAACTTAAGTGGCAGTTCTCGAAGTATAAAATATAATTATACGACATAATTAACAAATATTCAAAACTTTAATAATCACTAGAGACTAAATCTTGGTTGTATTATGGTTAATTAAACAATCATCATCAACATATTGTATCAGGATGAATGTCTTAGTGAAAAATCTCGTTTTTTTTTCTCTGGAATTCGTAAATTAAGTACAGCATTGTTTTTATTTAATATATTCTTAGCTCGAGGTAATAATAACCAGAATTTCGTATGAAGAAGCATTTGTCGTAAACACCTTTCCTTTTGTAAGCGTATAGCCAGTGGTCATGCCTTTTAAAAAAATGAAACCAAACAGCCGTCTCAAAATTAACCAGTCTAGCCGCCCACGTCCAGTTTTTCCGTATAAAAAATATCGATTAGTCCCCGGGGCACAAAGAACCATGTTACGTAAGCACCATAATCGACTGTTTCGACCTTAAATGAATCCAACTGGTGTGTTTGACATCGACGGGGTGATCCTCCAAACACATAATTCTCGTGATCCAAAGCTTTTTTTTTAAGGAAATTATTGTAGAAATAGATCGGAATTTTATATTTTACGTGTTTTTTTCTATTAAAAAAACCTCAATTTGGAAATAAATTACACAAAAACATCTAAAAACTGAAAAAAACTGAAGACATTTAACAATGATGAGGAAAATTTAATTTAATAATCAACTTAATGATTTATTTTAACAATATTCAAAATATTATGAGTAAAAAAGTAAATAAAATGTAAAAATGAGGTTTTATTGAGGTTATATTGGTCAAGGTCATCAATTTTTTGTCTTCTTGAACTTTTTTGAGGTTCTAGAAAGTCCTGCATATGCTAAATACTTTTCTTGAAACTATTTTAGGGAATTATTGTAGAAATATGTCAAAACTTTATATTTTATGTGTTTTTTGTATTAAGAAAACCTCAATTTGGAGATAAATTACACAAAAACATCTAAAAAGTGAAAAAAACTCAAGACATTTAACAACGATGAAGAATATTTAATTTGATAATCAACTTAATGATTTATTATAACAATATTCGAAATATTATGAGTAAAAAAGCAAATAAAATGTAAAACTGAGATTATATTGAGGTTATATTGGTCAAGGTCATCAATTTTTTGTTTTCTTGAACTGTTTTTGAGGTTCTAGAAAGTCCTGCATGTGCTAAATACTTTTCTTGAAACTATTTTAGGGAATTATTGTAGAAATAGATCGAAACTTTATATTTTATGTGTTTTTTGTATTAAGAAAACCTCAATTTGGAAATAAATTACACAAAAACATCTAAAAAGTGAAAAAAACTGAAGACATTTAACAACGATGAGGAATATTTAATTTGATAATCAACTTAATGATTTATTATAACAATATTCGAAATATTATAAGTAAAAAAGCAAATAAAATGTAAAACTGAGGTTATATTGAGGTTATATTGGTCAAGGTCATCAATTTTTTGTTTTCTTGAACTGTTTTTGAGGTTCTAGAAAGTCCTGCATGTGCTAAATACTTTTCTTGAAACAATTTAAAAGAATTATTGTAGAAATATGTCAAAACTTTATATTTTATGTGTTTTTTGTATTAAAAAAACCTCAATTTGGAGATAAATTACACAAAAACATTTAAAAAGTGAAAAAAACTGAAGACATTTAACAACGATGAGGAATATTTAATTTGATAATCAACTTAATGATTTATTATAACAATATTCGAAATATTATAAGTAAAAAAGCAAATAAAATGTAAAACTGAGGTTATATTGAGGTTATATTGGTCAAGGTCATCAATTTTTTGTTTTCTTGAACTGTTTTTGAGGTTCTAGAAAGTCCTGCATGTGCTAAATACTTTTCTTGAAACAATTTAAAAGAATTATTGTAGAAATATGTCAAAACTTTATATTTTATGTGTTTTTTGTATTAAAAAAACCTCAATTTGGAGATAAATTACACAAAAACATTTAAAAAGTGAAAAAAACTGAAGACATTTAACAATGATGAGGAATATTTAGTTTGATAATCAACTTAATTATTTATTATAACAATATTCGAAATATTATGAGTAAAAAAGTAAATAAAATGTAAAAATGAGGTTTTATTGAGGTTATATTGGTCAAGATCATCAATTTTTTGTGTTCTTGAACTGTTTTTGAGGTTTCAGAAAGTTCTGCATCTGCTAAATACTTTTCTTGAAACAATTTAAAAGAATTATTGTAGAAATATGTCAAAACTTTATATTTTATGTGTTTTTTGTATTAAAAAAACCTCAATTTGGAGATAAATTACACAAAAACATTTAAAAAGTGAAAAAAACTGAGGACATTTAACAATGATGAGGAATATTTAATTTGATAATCAACTTAATGATTTATTATAACAATATTCAAAATATTATAAGTAAAAAAGCAAATAAAATGTGAATCTGAGGTTATGTTGAGGTTATATTGGTCAAGGTCATCAATTTTTTGTTTTCTTGAACTGTTTTTGATGTTCCAGAAAGTCCTGCATGTGCTAAATACTTTTCTTGAAACAATTTAAAAGAATTATTGTAGAAATATGTCAAAACTTTATATTTTATGTGTTTTTTGTATTAAAAAAACCTCAATTTGTAGATAAATTACACAAAAACATCTGAGAAGTGAAAAAAACTCAAGACATTTAACAACGATGAAGAATATTTAATTTGATAATCAACTTAATGATTTATTATAACAATATTCGAAATATTATGAGTAAAAAAGCAAATAAAATGTAAAACTGAGATTATATTGAGGTTATATTGGTCAAGGTCATCAATTTTTTGTTTTCTTGAACTGTTTTTGAGGTTCTAGAAAGTCCTGCATGTGCTAAATACTTTTCTTGAAACAATTTAAAAGAATTATTGTAGAAATATGTCAAAACTTTATATTTTATGTGTTTTTTGTATTAAGAAAACCTCAATTTGGAAATAAATTACACAAAAACATCTAAAAAGTGAAGAAAACTGAAGACATTCAACAATGATGAGGAATATTTAATTTGATAATCAACTTAATGATTTATTATAACAATATTCAAAATATTATAAGTAAAAAAGCAAATAAAATGTGAAACTGAGATTATATTGAGGTTATATTGGTCAAGGTCATCAATTTTTTGTGTTCTTGAACTGTTTTTGAGGTTTCAGAAAGTTCTGCATGTGCTAAATACTTTTCTTGAAACAATTTAAGAGAATTCTTGTAGAAATTTGTCAAAACTTTATATTTTACGTGTTTTTTTCTATTAAAAAAACCTCAATTTGGAAATAATTTACACAAAAACATCTAAAAAGTGAAAAAAACTGAAGACATTTAACAATGATGAGGAATATTTAATTTAATAATCAACTTAACGGTTTATTTTAACAATATTCAAAATATTATGAGTAAAAAAGCAAATAAAATGTAAAAATGAGGTTTTATTGAGGTTATATTGGTCAAGATCATCAATTTTTTGTGTTCTTGAACTGTTTTTGAGGTTTCAGAAAGTTCTGCATGTGCTAAATACTTTTCTTGAAACAATTTAAGAGAATTCTTGTAGAAATATGTCAAAACTTTATATTTCATGTGTTTTTTGTATTAAGAAAACCTCAATTTGGAGATAAATTACACAAAAACATCTAAAAAGTGAAAAAAACTCAAGACATTTAACAACGATGAAGAATATTTAATTTGATAATCAACTTAATGATTTATTATAACAATATTCGAAATATTATGAGTAAAAAAGCAAATAAAATGTAAAAATGAGGTTTTATTGAGGTTATATTGGTCAAGGTCATCAATTTTTTGTTTTCTTGAACTGTTTTTGAGGTTCTAGAAAGTCCTGCATGTGCTAAATACTTTTCTTGAAACTATTTAAGAGAATTATTGTAGAAATAGATCGAAACTTTATTTTTTATGTGTTTTTTGTATTAAGAAAACCTCAATTTGGAAATAAATTACACAAAAACATCTAAAAAGTGAAAAAAACTGAAGACATTTAACAATGATGAGGAATATTTAATTTGATAATCAACTTAATGGTTTATTATAACAATATTCGAAATATTATGAGTAAAAAAGCAAATAAAATGTAAAACTGAGATTATATTGAGGTTATATTGGTCAAGGTCATCAATTTTTTGTTTTCTTGAACTGTTTTTGAATTTCTAGAAAGTCCTGCATGTGCTAAATACTTTTCTTGAAACAATTTAAGAGAATTATTGTAGAAATATGTCAAAACTTTATATTTTACGTGTTTTTTTCTATTAAGAAAACCTCAATTTGGAAGTAAATTCCACAAAAACATCTCAGAAATGAAAAAAACTGAAGATATTTAACAATCAATCAACTTAAAAACCGATAATGATTTATTATAACAATATTCAAAAGATGATGATTAAAAAAGCAAATAAAGTCTCAATATGAGGTTATATTGAGGTTATATTGGTCAAGGTCATTAATTTTTTGTCTTCTTGAACTCTTTTTGAGGTTCTACAAAGTTCTGCTTGAGCTAAACACTTTTCTGGAAGCAATTTGCAATGGTTCTTTCAAAGACTAAATTCCAATATTTAACGATCATCTACGTTGCTTGTAAAATGTAACTTGTAGGTGGTAGTTGGCAAAAAATCATCTAACAACCTCTTTCCTATAATACATTTCGAATCTTTTAATGATACCACAGTCCAGTTGTTTGCTAAAAGCATCACCATAACTTTTTGGCGGATTTTCGTCGATACAATTAACATCCTCCACATTTCTGAACCTTTGCAACTTGATTTTGTATCAAGTGCATGTTTTAATGTCTCCGTACCTTCTAGAGATTGTACCTCGTGATATTTAGACTAATTTCAGTACTTCCTGGTTCCTGCACACCATGAAATCAAAGTTCATACTTTAGTGGTGACGTTTTGGTTCAACCAAATTTTTGATAGTTGAAAATTGATTGTAAACAATTTTGTATTGAATCTAGAAAGTTTTCATATTAAAATTGTTGTGGAAAAAACAATTTTTGACCACAAAGTTCGTCACGTAGCACCCATAAATCTTTTTTTCTTTTGGTATACAGTAAAAATTATTTCTAATGGCTTTAGGGGATGACAATCTGAAATATATAAGTTGCATGATACAGAGAGACCTTCGTGTTTTGAAAAAATTTAAATTACAATCGTAGAAGCGTGGGTACGTGTGGAAATACCTTCAACAGGTGTCGATTTTTTTCTGTTCTGTATGTGCCTTTCGGTTATAGCCGAAGATATTTTTTTTAGATATATTGTGATGGGCATTTTCATACCTAAATTAAATTCCACCTGTTGGAATAATTCATTCAGAAATTTTGACACGGGAATTTAGATACTCGGATCCGTAAAATTGTGTATAGAAAAAAAAAACGGAATTTTTTGCACAATCCTCGTATACAAATATTTCGAAAAGAAAACTGAATAAATGAAATGAATAAATGTGGAAAATTAATAATCATATTTCACGTACAAACTACCAAAAGTTATCAAATGGGAAGAGTTGAATTAAAAAATAAAAAAAAAAATGTTAATTATATGGAAATAAATCACGATTATTTTGGTATTTTTTTTATCTCTGGAGTTAATTTCGTGGAAACCTGTATATTTTTTGTTAAAAAATTGTAATAACTTCTTAAATAACCAATCAGACACCGAAAACTACGAAAAATAATACGAAAAACCAGTTAATTAATCGCGAAAATATCAGATCAGTTTAATAAAAGTTGTTTCTTAGTGTAGAATTCAATATATACATAAACAAACTTTTTCTAAACGTAAAAAAAATTTTGTCGACCGTTATGGGTCGCCTTAAGCACTTTAATCCCAAGACAGACACTTTAACATCCCTTACTGAAAATTTAATCTTTTGGTGGAATTTTTTCACATTTCACGCTAAATAAAATCGATTCAACGCCGCCGGAAAAATCGTTTGAATTATGAATATGCGACATCAAAAAATTTGACTTTTTTAATCGCTAATACCTAACGTGTTTTATATAGGAGGCGGTCACAACCACCGCCACAACCTATGGACTGGTCTTAAAGAATTAACTAGATTGGAATAGATGGGATTGAGATCGTGACAAATGCAGATTCCGCCCCCACAGATTTTCATTTTTTGAAATTTCTTAAGGGGGATCTAGAAAATTTGCCTTGGGCATAAATGCTTGGGGTGCAGCGCAAATAACTATGATGTAAGGAAAACCCATGGAAGTTGATGGTATTCTGAAATAAACGCATTCCTAAAGATAGGAAGGTAGGAAAACTCATGGAAGTTGATGGTACTCTAAAATAAACGCATTTCCAATGATAACAAGGTAGGAAAACCCATGAAAGTTGATGGTACTCTAAAATAAACGCATTTCCAATGATAACAAGGTAGGAAAACCCATGAAAGTTGATGGTATTCTAAAATAAAAGCATTTCCAATGATAACAAGGAAGGAAAACACATGGAAATTGATGGTACTCCAAAATAAACGCATTCCTAAGGATAGGAAGGTAGGAAAACCCATGGAAGTTGATGGTACTCTAAAATAAACGCATTTCCAATGATAACAAGGTAGGAAAACCCATGAAAGTTGATGGTATTCTAAAATAAAAGCATTTCCAATGATAACAAGGAAGGAAAACACATGGAAATTGATGGTACTCCAAAATAAACGCATTCCTAAGGATAGGAAGGTAGGAAAACCCATGGAAGTTGATAGTACTCTAAAATAAACGCATTTCCAATGATAACAAGGAAGGTAAACCCATGAAAGTTGATGGTGCTCTAAAATAAACGCATTTCCAATGATAACAAGGTAGGAAAACCCATGAGAGTTGATGGTATTCTAAAATAAAAGCATTTCCAATGATAACAAGGAAGGAAAACACATGGAAATTGATGGTACTCCAAAATAAACGCATTCCTAAGGATAGGAAGGTAGGAAAACCCATGGAAGTTGATGGTACTCTAAAATAAACGCATTTCCAATGATAACAAGGTAGGAAAACCCATGAAAGTTGATGGTATTCTAAAATAAAAGCATTTCCAATGATAACAAGGAAGGAAAACACATGGAAATTGATGGTACTCCAAAATAAACGCATTCCTAAGGATAGGAAGGTAGGAAAACCCATGGAAGTTGATAGTACTCTAAAATAAACGCATTTCCAATGATAACAAGGAAGGTAAACCCATGAAAGTTGATGGTGCTCTAAAATAAACGCATTTCCAATGATAACAAGGTAGGAAAACCCATGAGAGTTGATGGTATTCTAAAATAAACGCATTTCCAATGATAACAAGGAAGGAAAACCCATGGAAATTGATGGTACTCCAAAATAAACGCATTCCTAAGGATAGGAAGGTAGGAAAACCCATGGAAGTTGATAGTACTCTAAAATAAACGCATTTCCAATGATAACAAGGAAGGAAAACCCATGGAAATTGATGGTACTCCAAAATAAACGCATTCCTAAGGATAGGAAGGTAGGAAAACCCATGGAAGTTGATAGTACTCTAAAATAAACGCATTTCCAATGATAACAAGGAAGGAAAACCCATGGAAATTGATGGTACTCCAAAATAAACGCATTCCTAAGGATAGGAAGGTAGGAAAACCCATGGAAGTTGATAGTACTCTAAAATAAACGCATTTCCAATGATAACAAGGAAGGAAAACCCATGGAAATTGATGGTACTCCAAAATAAACGCATTCCTAAGGATAGGAAGGTAGGAAAACCCATGGAAGTTGATGGTACTCTAAAATAAACGCATTTCCAATGATAACAAGGTAGGAAAACCCATGGAAATTGATGGTACTCCAAAATAAACGCATTCCTAAGGATAGGAAGGTAGGAAAACCCATGAAAGTTGATGGTGCTCTAAAATAAACGCATTTCCAATGATAACAAGGTAGGAAAACCCATGAGAGTTGATGGTATTCTAAAATAAAAGCATTTCCAATGATAACAAGGAAGGAAAACCTATGGAAGTTGATGGTATTCTGAAATAAACGCATTTCCAAATATAGGAAGGAAGAAAATCAAATGGAATTTGGTGGTACTCCAAAATAAACGCATTCCTAAAGATAGGATGGTAGGAAAACTCATGGAAGTTCGTGGTACTCTAAAATAAACGCATTCCTAAAGATAGGAAGGTAGGAAAACCCATGGAAGTTGATGGTACTCTAAAATAAAAGCATTTCCAATGATAACAAGGAAGGAAAACCCAAGGAAATTGATGGTATTCTGAAATAAACGCTTTCCTAAATATAGGAAGGAAGAAAATCAAATGGAAGTTCGTGGTACTCCAAAATAAATGCATTCCTAAACATAGGAAGGAAGGAAAACCCATGAAAGTTGATGGTACTCTAAAATAAAAGCATTTCCAATGATAACAAGGAAGGAAAACCCATGGAAGTTGATGGTACTCTAAAATAAACGCATTCCTAAGGATAGGAAGGAAGGAAAACACATGGAAGTTCGTGGTACTCCAAAATAAACGCATTCCTAAGGAGAGGAAGGAAGGAAAACCCAAAGAAGTTGGTGGTACTCCAAAATAAACGCATTCCTAATGATAGGAAGGTAGGAAAATCCATGGAAGTTCGTGGTACTCCAAAATAAACGCATTCCTAAAGATAGGAAGGAAGGAAAACACATAGAAGTTGATGGTACTCCAAAATAAACGCATTCCTAAGGAGAGGAAGGAAGGAAAACCCATGGAAGTTGGTGGTACTCCAAAATAAAAGGATTTCCAATGAAAACAAGGAAGGAAAACCCATGGAAGTTGATGGTACTCTAAAATAAACGCTTTCCCAAATATAAAAAGGTAGAAAAGTGTATGGAAGTTGTTACGTCTCTGAACTTGGCGTATTTGCAAACATAGGAAGGACACATTTTTAAAGACAAAGAAAAATATCAATAGTTTGATAAATAATATATACAATGTATATGTAAAAATTTGTTTTGCCATACGTTTAAACGCGAGTTTTCTCCATAAAAGTGTCCCATTGTGTAGTTTATATCGTCATAGTAAAAAATGTAGTCGAGTTTTCGTTTTTACGAAAAAAATACCCTCTATAACAAGGTGAAGAAATAAACAAAAAATACGATCAAATTTACGGATAAATATAATGAAGTTTGAGCTGCTGTTTGGGATATAAAGAAGGAAAATTAAATTTCTGAGCAGATTTACGTGAATATCCAAAAAAAACGAGTGATTTCTCAAAAAATAAGGGTGTTTTAGTAAAATTTAAAGCGATCAATTTCAAATCTACGAATTTCCGATGAAAAATAAATAAAAAAAACCGTTTAACGTAACATAACCTCAAAATATAAGAAATTTCCATACAAATCGTTTTGGTATCAATAAAATATTACCACCGAGTATTTATTAATTTTGCGGTATTAAGGGAAAACACGCTCCGTTGCCGAATAACAAGAACCCAATTAGAGAAAACGTTTCCGACCGTGCAGGTATTGGAAAAGTTGTATTTTCTACTTGATCGCTTAACTGGATTATATTCATTTCGACAGAGCCCTTTTTCTATTATTTCATTGTTACTTTTTGGGAAAAATATCCGCCGCCGGGGCAACACAACAGGGCGAAAGCTTTGATCCGTTAAAATCAATAAGCCCCTTTTTTCTTTATTACAACAAACCGATTGTTGTATATTTTGACAACATTCTTCTACAAATATAAAGCAGATGTAACTCATACCAGCGTAAATTATGATAAAGAAGAAGAAATAATCGTAGTTACATACAATATTTTAACATAACCTAACTTAACCTAACATTTTATATAAAAAAAAAATTAGCCGGTTGTTGTCATCGTATTCTACGTATAAAAAATGAATTTAATCGGATTGGATATTGAGTGCCTCATAATATATCACGTCTTATATATATATATATATATATATATATATATATATCCTTTGATCCTCGCGCAAGGACTCGGGAATATTTTATTACACGTTTTCCGTTTGACACATCGACTCCTTAGACGTGACGCAAAGATTTTTCAAAAATATCTAATTTATTTATTAACTACGAGGAAAAACATAACATAACCTAACAATTATGCCAATAACTTCATTTTTAACTCTTTCTAATCACCCGGATCGAAAATTTACGTCATTAATTGTAAAGTGACTATTTTCTTTCACCTGTACACTACCAAAAGATTATATAAGACTAAAGTCCAGTACCCAAAGCTGTCATCGATCAACAGACCAATAATACTTAGTGCTGATGTGAATCAAAGCCTCCAAACCAAACAGAAAAGAACCGCAAGCTAGATTAAACAATTTTTTACGATCAAAGTCATTGGGGACATGCGTAAAATAATTAAAACCAACAGAAAACAGTTTGTAGTTATATAAACTCCATTTAAGTTGACTAGAATTAACTGTTTATTCGACATAATACATTTTTTTTTTCGAAAATAACAATTTTCCTGATTGGTACAACTCCGATCTCGACCGTTTTTCTCAAGAATTTCATGCGGCTGCGATTAAACTCCTTTTTACAGCTCAATTATTGCTACGGACCGAATTCCTGAAGTTAATAAACTTTTACAACTTTCCTAGGGAAGTAGAAGGCATTTTAATTGATTATATCTTTCGGGGAATAAAAGCGTAGAGCCCGTCGAGGAGGAATACCTTCGAAAAGGATTCCCGAAATTACCGAAAAATTTTTTTTTAATATCGAAACTCAAATATAACAGCTCCCAAATTTATTTTTATTAAACGAATCGCGAAAACATAATTTTTTTCAATATTTCGATGCTATTTGAAACTTTTAAACGACAAGAATCGAGTTTTTGCTTTCTTCGGAGAAGGTTTCTCCTTGACAAAACATTATTTTATTATCCGGATGTGAAGTGATGGACACACGTTTCATCCACGATTGAATGGAAACATTTTCACGTGGATTTTTGGAGTAATTTGATCGATTACTGAGTTGTTGAACTCCCCATTTCGCACAGTCTCGTTTAAACTATACTATCGAATATTTCGTATGGTTATAAACATTACAAAAGGAGGAAAATATTATTATACATTAGTTATATCCTACTATAAGTAAGTAAATTTTGTACTGACCCTTTCATTACAAATTCCACGTGTTAAATTAACAATTAGTAATTTGTAAACGATTGTTAATAATTAAAATATACCGAAACGTTCAAAAGCTAACACATAATACACTAAATCTTCCTTCCACGCTAACCAAAATTCATTAATAATTCCATTATAACCATTAGCTTATTTCCAACCCCGATCAAGTTTAAAATCAAATAATTTTCGATATAAATTACAAAATTTTAACAATAAATAAAATGAGGAATATAAATCTGACGATTATTATAAAGATTTCCAATTTGTGATCCTTGATTCTTTCTCTGTTGTTATAATTTGTTTTCCCCATATTTTTCTCAGCTTCATCGAGATGTTTCGGTGTTTATATGTAAACGAATCCAATTTCCGAATGTTAGTAACACGGTATATCTGTTACTGATTAATTTACGTTTTCCGCAGTAGTGAAAATTCACTTGGAAACTATTTGCGAAAGGCAGTTGGGGTCAGTTGGATCTCCAACTTTTCCGGAAATGCGATTTGGAATCGCGCCATTGTAAACAATAACTGGGGTTTGTCATTGGGGTCATTCGTTACCGGATTTATAGTTTGCGTAGTTGTTATTTCAACCGAAATTTAATTTTTCAAAAATTAAAAAATTACTACAAATATACGACGGATCAATTTATAAATAAAAAATCGAATGTTAAATTAATGGAAACTGGGAAATAAGAAATAAACGATATTAGTAATGGAAAGAATGATTTTAAAGTGCGGAAACTACAATTTAACTTTTGTTTGAAATATATGATACAGTGTGTCTCAATTTACTAACTAGACGTATTATAATTACTGTATAAATTAAGGTTGTATCAATAACAGGAAGTATTATTACCGATTATAATCGATTCATCGGAATTGTGTATCAGCATAAACTGAGATAATGTCTGCATTCAATTATTATAATATTCCTTATATGAGATATACAGGAATGAACATGTCAAAGGGATGCTGCCGTTAATGGAATTTGAAACTGATTTAATACCATGATTTGTGTAATGATATTGATGGAATCTAGTATCTCGATAAATTAATTTAAACGAAAAAATAGAAGTTTGTCTATTGAGGGAAAATTTAGATTGATTATTAGTTTGAAACGAACGGATTTATCGTAATAAAATATAAGATTCGTAATCGGGAATATCGGGATTATATGGATATCGGAAAAAATGGGAAAATTGAGGTTTTTTGCGGGTGTTCGTGGTACCGTCTTATCAAATTGTGTTTAAATTTCTTCGATTTCTTATTTCTTAAACTTTTTGATACGTTTATGTTTCTAAATCTTCCTGATTTTAAGTATTTTCTGTTTTGAAATTAGTTTTTTCGATAATTTTTGACAGATTGACAAAAAATTGACTTTTCGACTTTTCTTTGAGTCTTTATCAAAAACTTTCCTTATTTTTCAAACCTTTTTATATGCTTATGTTTCAAAATCTTTTTGATTTTAAGTATTTTCTGTTTCAAAATTAATTTTTCCTTAATAATTTTTGACAGATTGACAAAAAATTGACGTTTCGACTTTTCTTTGAGTCTTTATCAAAAAATTTCCTCATTTCTCAGACCTTTTGATACGTTTATGTTTCAAAATCTTCTTGATTTTAAGTATTTTCTGTTTTAAAATTAATTTTTCCTTAATAATTTTTGACAGATTGACAAAAAATTGACGTTTCGACTTTTCTTTGAGTCTTTATCAAAAAATTTCCTCATTTCTCAGACCTTTTGATACGTTTATGTTTCAAAATCTTCTTGATTTTAAGTATTTTCTGTTTTAAAATTAATTTTTCCTTAATAATTTTTGACAGATTGACAAAAAATTGACGTTTCGACTTTTCTTTGAGTCTTTATCAAAAACTTTCCTTATTTTTCAAACCTTTTTATATGCTTATGTTTCAAAATCTTCTTGATTTTAAGTATTTTCTGTTTCAAAATTAGTTTTTTCGATAATGTTTGACATATTGACAAAAAATTGACATTTCGACTTTTCTTTGAGTCTTTATCAAAAAATTTCCTCATTTCTCAGACCTTTTGATACGTTTATGTTTCAAAATCTTCTTGATTTTAAGTATTTTCTGTTTTAAAATTAATTTTTCCTCAATAATTTTTGACAGATTGACAAAAAATTGACTTTTCGACTTTTCTTTGAGTCTTTATCAAAAAATTTCCTCATTTCTCAGACCTTTTGATACGTTTATGTTTCAAAATCTTCTTGATTTTAAGTATTTTCTGTTTTAAAATTAATTTTTCCTTAATAATTTTTGACAGATTGACAAAAAATTGACGTTTCGACTTTTCTTTGAGTCTTTATCAAAAAATTTCCTCATTTCTCAGACCTTTTGATATGCTTATGTTTCAAAATCTTTTTGATTTTAAGTATTTTCTGTTTCAAAATTAATTTTTCCTTAATAATTTTTGACAGATTGACAAAAAATTGACGTTTCGACTTTTCTTTGAGTCTTTATCAAAAAATTTCCTCATTTCTCAGACCTTTTGATACGTTTATGTTTCAAAATCTTCTTGATTTTAAGTATTTTCTGTTTTAAAATTAATTTTTCCTTAATAATTTTTGACAGATTGACAAAAAATTGACGTTTCGACTTTTCTTTGAGTCTTTATCAAAAACTTTCCTTATTTTTCAAACCTTTTTATATGCTTATGTTTCAAAATCTTCTTGATTTTAAGTATTTTCTGTTTCAAAATTAGTTTTTTCGATAATTTTTGACAGATTGACAAAAAATTGACATTTCGACTTTTCTTTGAGTCTTTATCAAAAAATTTCCTCATTTCTCAGACCTTTTGATACGTTTATGTTTCAAAATCTTCTTGATTTTAAGTATTTTCTGTTTTAAAATTAATTTTTCCTTAATAATTTTTGACATATTGACAAAAAATTGACGTTTCGACTTTTCTTTGAGTCTTTATCAAAATATTTCCCCATTTCTCAGACCTTTTTATATGCTTATGTTTCAAAATCTTTTTGATTTTAAGTATTTTCTGTTTTAAAATTAATTTTTCCTCAATAATTTTTGACAGATTGACAAAAAATTGACGTTTCGACTTTTCTTTGAGTCTTTATCAAAAACTTTCCTTATTTTTCAAACCTTTTTATATGCTTATGTTTCAAAATCTTCTTGATTTTAAGTATTTTCTGTTTCAAAATTAGTTTTTTCGATAATGTTTGACATATTGACAAAAAATTGACATTTCGACTTTTCTTTGAGTCTTTATCAAAAAATTTCCTCATTTCTCAGACCTTTTGATACGTTTATGTTTCAAAATCTTCTTGATTTTAAGTATTTTCTGTTTTAAAATTAATTTTTCCTTAATAATTTTTGACAGATTGACAAAAAATTGACGTTTCGACTTTTCTTTGAGTCTTTATCAAAAACTTTCCTTATTTTTCAAACCTTTTTATATGCTTATGTTTCAAAATCTTTTTGATTTTAAGTATTTTCTGTTTCAAAATTAATTTTTCCTTAATAATTTTTGACAGATTGACAAAAAATTGACGTTTCGACTTTTCTTTGAGTCTTTATCAAAAAATTTCCTCATTTCTCAGACCTTTTGATACGTTTATGTTTCAAAATCTTCTTGATTTTAAGTATTTTCTGTTTTAAAATTAATTTTTCCTTAATAATTTTTGACAGATTGACAAAAAATTGACGTTTCGACTTTTCTTTGAGTCTTTATCAAAAACTTTCCTCATTTCTCAGACCTTTTGATACGTTTATGTTTCAAAATCTTCTTGATTTTAAGTATTTTCTGTTTCAAAATTAGTTTTTTCGATAATTTTTGACAGATTGACAAAAAATTGACATTTCGACTTTTCTTTGAGTCTTTATCAAAAAATTTCCTCATTTCTCAGACCTTTTGATACGTTTATGTTTCAAAATCTTCTTGATTTTAAGTATTTTCTGTTTTAAAATTAATTTTTCCTTAATAATTTTTGACATATTGACAAAAAATTGACGTTTCGACTTTTCTTTGAGTCTTTATCAAAATATTTCCCCATTTCTCAGACCTTTTTATATGCTTATGTTTCAAAATCTTTTTGATTTTAAGTATTTTCTGTTTTAAAATTAATTTTTCCTCAATAATTTTTGACAGATTGACAAAAAATTGACGTTTCGACTTTTCTTTGAGTCTTTATCAAAAACTTTCCTTATTTTTCAAACCTTTTTATATGCTTATGTTTCAAAATCTTCTTGATTTTAAGTATTTTCTGTTTCAAAATTAGTTTTTTCGATAATGTTTGACATATTGACAAAAAATTGACATTTCGACTTTTCTTTGAGTCTTTATCAAAAAATTTCCTCATTTCTCAGACCTTTTGATACGTTTATGTTTCAAAATCTTCTTGATTTTAAGTATTTTCTGTTTTAAAATTAATTTTTCCTTAATAATTTTTGACAGATTGACAAAAAATTGACGTTTCGACTTTTCTTTGAGTCTTTATCAAAAACTTTCCTTATTTTTCAAACCTTTTTATATGCTTATGTTTCAAAATCTTTTTGATTTTAAGTATTTTCTGTTTCAAAATTAATTTTTCCTTAATAATTTTTGACAGATTGACAAAAAATTGACGTTTCGACTTTTCTTTGAGTCTTTATCAAAAAATTTCCTCATTTCTCAGACCTTTTGATACGTTTATGTTTCAAAATCTTCTTGATTTTAAGTATTTTCTGTTTTAAAATTAATTTTTCCTTAATAATTTTTGACAGATTGACAAAAAATTGACGTTTCGACTTTTCTTTGAGTCTTTATCAAAAACTTTCCTCATTTCTCAGACCTTTTGATACGTTTATGTTTCAAAATCTTCTTGATTTTAAGTATTTTCTGTTTCAAAATTAGTTTTTTCGATAATTTTTGACAGATTGACAAAAAATTGACATTTCGACTTTTCTTTGAGTCTTTATCAAAAAATTTCCTCATTTCTCAGACCTTTTGATACGTTTATGTTTCAAAATCTTCTTGATTTTAAGTATTTTCTGTTTTAAAATTAATTTTTCCTTAATAATTTTTGACATATTGACAAAAAATTGACGTTTCGACTTTTCTTTGAGTCTTTATCAAAATATTTCCCCATTTCTCAGACCTTTTTATATGCTTATGTTTCAAAATCTTTTTGATTTTAAGTATTTTCTGTTTTAAAATTAATTTTTCCTCAATAATTTTTGACAGATTGACAAAAAATTGACGTTTCGACTTTTCTTTGAGTCTTTATCAAAAAATTTCCTTATGTTTCAGACCTTTTGGTATGCTTATGTTTCAAAATCTCCTTGATTTTAAGTATTTTCTGTTTCAAAATTAGTTTTTTCGATAATTGTTGACAGATTGACAAAAAATTGACTTTTCGACTTTTCTTTAAGTCTTTATCAAAAACTTTCCTTATTTTTCAAACCTTTTTATATGCTTATGTTTCAAAATCTCCTTGATTTTAAGTATTTTCTGTTTTAAGATTAATTTTTCCAATAATTCCATCTATTTTCTAAAAATTATTAAAAAAACTAATTTTAAAACAGAAAATACTTAAAATCAAGAAGATTTTGAAACATAAAAATATTGTTTCCATAAAAAAACAGATGGGATCGAATGATTTACTCAAAATTAAATTTAAAAATTGATTTTTTTTTTTCAACTAATTTCATACTTTATAGTACATTCGATTATAATTTAAAACGTTAAATCAATATTTTCACATCGTACACCACAAAATGTGTATTATAATTTCAAGATTAGATTCGTCAATTTCACAATCAATCAAAAAACCAAAAAACTAAAATATAAGTTTTATAATACTTGATATCATATTCTGAAACCTTATAATATATTTTTTTCTTTTCCCTAATTTTCTCGCGATTTGATAATCCGATTGAGACACTCTGTATATCATTTCATAGATATTTCTATTCTCTATAAATCATTGTTTGGAATAATTAAAATTGCTTTTCTAATTTCGGAATTATAAGCATTTTTCGAAATAAAAATTGCCCTTCACATAATTTATACATTTTTCCATATAAATCCTCAAAAATAATTCTGAATTCGATAGGACATCCTGTATCATTTGGAACACAATAAAAAAGTGTGTATTCCACTAGTCTAAGCGATGTTTTTGCGAAAGTATTTTACAGTGTAGTTTTCTAAGTCATGCATTCTGGAATGAGAAAAAAAAATGATTCTTGTATTGGATATTTCCTTGGATCATCTTTTAATATTTCATTAAACTTGTAATCCCGTAGATTCCAGCTTGATTGGAAATTAATTTTGGAAAATCGATATCGTCCTCGGTTTTAGTTTCGTTGTAAAGCCTTCCATACATTGTAAAACAATTTCATTAATTAATATTATATAGGTACATAATAAACCCACTAAAATTGGATTATGGATAAAGGCAGATTGGATATTGTTACAATATGAGTAATTTCCATATTTATTTACGTTAAATCGATTTTACGATCATTCAAATTACTGCAAAAAATAAAATTATTTCAACAATCTCAATATTAAAATGTATCCTCCGAACTACCCTCGTATATATTGTTTTCCAATGTAATTTCAAGAAATTTAACCTAATATTCATTATACTGGTGAATAAATCTCGTTTTTATATTTCTAATTCTATATTTTTTAACAAACTTTTTGAAAATATTTCGAAAATCTTTATACTATAATTAATACAAATTCTATTATTGAAAATGTCATTATATTAAACACAATTCGTGAATATTTCACACTACGCCATCTACTAAATAACAGTAATACTATCCACTACACTACCTGTATTAAATATTAACGTCGATAAAATAGTTACCTTTAATATAAAATATAAATTGACACTTTTTGATTTATATATAAGGAACTAACTGATATATCATAATAATTATATTTTATTTTTGATAAAATAACGTTGTTAAGTTGTTGCTCAGTGGAAATGATTGATTAACAATAAATAAATATTTAATTAAACATTTCCGCCATCTATGTGAGTATAGCCATACTAAGGCATCTTAATATATTAATTTCTCGGTAAGTCAGTTCCCTTTAATATCATTTCACAATTAAATCAATTTTATTTGGAAAAGAATCATAATTTACTGATATATTATCATATAGTTTATTTTATTATCATGTTATGATTATTCAATTGACAAATCATTATAGTACTACTAACATATTGAATATTAACCTGTACCTTCTACACCTGTCGACTAACACTAATATACTATCGATTCTCAGTACGAACAAACATTTTCTATGAAATATAAAAATAAGAATAAATTAGTTAAACAATTTGTGGATTAAATTTAAGAATTACTGATATATTATAATGATAATTAATGAAAAATAAGTTCGACTTCTTATGCCATCTATGTGTATATAGCTATACTACAATGGTATTTCGTAGTTACATTGAAATCGATAAAACAGTTTCCTTTCATATTAATTTTGGAATAATTATATTTTATTTTATGAATAATAATGTTATTAAACTATTGGACAGTGGAAAGGAGCGATTAATAATAAATAAATATTTAATCCAACATTTTCGCAGTCTAGGGGAGTATAACCCTACTAATATATTTTAAAACAATTATAATCGGTAAATCAGTTTCATTTAATATGATTTCACAATTAAATCAATTTTATTTGGAAAAGAATCATAATTTACTGATACATTATTGTATAGTTCATTTTATTATTATATTGTTATGATTAATCAATTAAAAAATCAATATGGTGCTACAAACATATTGAATATTAACCTGCGCCCTCTACACCTATAAACTATCACTAATGTATTTGTGATTCTCAGTACTGACAACGATTCTCTATAAAATATAAAAATAAGAATAAATTAGTTGAATTATTTGTAGATTAAATTTTGGAATTACTGATATATTATAATGATAATTAATGAAAAATAAGTTCGACTTTTATTGCCATCTATGTGTGTATAGCTATACTACAATTGTTTTCGTAGTTACATTAAAATCGATAAAACAGTTTCCTTTCATAAGAATTTAGGAATAATTGATTCTCTATATTTTTAATTTCGATTCGATTATACTAATCAATTAACAAATCTTTATAAAAATAATAGAATATTAACTATTACTATTGGCGCCCACTACAGGAATGTAGCCGTACAAATATGATATTAATCCTTCATAAATTTTCAATCGGAAAGTCGATAAAGTAGTTGGATGTAATCTATTTATAAATTAAAGTACGTTTTTAAACTAAATTCAACAACAACTGGTATAAATAGGCTTTTTGATGTAATTAACAAATTTTTTCATTAATACATGAGTAGTATTTAATAATAAATAATTTATGAATACGAGTGTTTCACTCTGCGCCATCTGTCTTTGGGTAGCTATACTGATTTCGTTAATTATAAAAATTTCCTGTAAAGTCATTATCTTATATAATTGTGTGTAGATGGCGAAACTAGTATTGTTAATTATTATAACTATTATTTTTGTACTGAAAAATATTAAAAAAATTGTTTTGTTATAATAATGACGTCATTGTAAGTATATTTATTTGTTTAAATGTTAAATACGTTCGATTAATGAAAAAAAGAAACGAATAGAATAATTTCATGTTATATTTTTTTGATAATTAGATATAATAACATCTTTGTTTATATACAAATACAATATGTTAAATTCCTATGGGTAGTATACGACTTTTTGATTGTTCCTCGTATAAATACATGTCTGGAAAATATCTAGCTTTCTGTAAAAGCGGTCGTATCAATTGTTTCTTATATTCTCAGATTTATTTTCGATTTATGCTAGCGCAATTCTCGTTTATGTAGCAGACTAGAGACTGGCGCGTCATAGGGAGCTTAAATGGCCTAGGGGTTGGGGTAAGACAACAACTAACTGAAAATGCGTTCGTAGGAGGGAATTTTCGCGAAAACTAATTTCGAATAACGGCGAAAAAAATAGCATTTTCATATTGAGAATACGCCAGTTTATAAAAACTAAAATATTTTATACAAAACTATTTGAACAATAAATAAATAAGCCAATTAATCGACATCCGCGTCGAAAATCATCAAACAAGTTATCTGTGACTAATTTCAAACAGCACTCGTCAAATGTCACAATGTCAAACTTTTGGCATTTGACATATTTGACGTATTCGTATCAGAGTTGTCATATGTCAAAATTTAAGTAGCAATTCTAAAGAAATTCAACACCAATATCAAAGGGGACTTCAGTTTCCGTTTTCAAACTCGAAATTTTTATCTTAGTATCGATTTCAACACACGTTATTAATTTTTTTTTGACTTACGATACATCCAACGTCAAAAATCAGGTTTTTTATCTACTTTTCCCGTACTATAAATTCGATTCAGCGTAGTTTTCTATATTTTTTTTACTTCTAATAATTTTTATTTTGTATTACCGCCGTCTCTTAATCAATCAACACATTTAGCGATTAAATATTTACTTATATTCCAATGGAACTAAAACTCAACAAAGAAAACGGATAAAAAGAAAAAACGAAAAACGTTACGTAAAAGACGGCATCCTTATGTATCTATATTTATTTTTGAGCTGCTTATCTACTCGACGAAAAAGAAGAAACAAAAATCGAGTTTCCCAGCGCAGCACTTTTGAAATATTGGAAATTAAGGCGATGTATTTGTCTTGTTGAAAATACAGCATAGCATATTTCGTGTTTCTCGATGAAATTTAATTTTTGTAATGTAGAAATGAAGTATGGACAACGTCTGCGGGATTTTAAAAAAGTTTGTTAAATATGATAAACGCTACGACGAAACAAATACTTTATTTTTCAATTTACTAACTAAGCGGCGACTGTCACAGATATTAATTTATACACGTTATTC
This sequence comes from Diorhabda elongata, assembly GCA_026230145.1. Taxonomy (NCBI): domain Eukaryota; kingdom Metazoa; phylum Arthropoda; class Insecta; order Coleoptera; family Chrysomelidae; genus Diorhabda; species Diorhabda elongata. The sequence goes on from CM047930.1 coordinate 38,662,353, forward strand.
TTCTTCTTCTTCTTTTTAACGTCAAATTATGGCCTTGTTCTTAATACCAACAATAGCTAATACGTTAGAGGTTTATGGCTAAAACGCCGTTGTCGTGGGTGATAATTATATGAGATCTAGTTGTACCGTCTTTACAGTTACGACAAGAGATAACCGCTCCGGAAACTATTCCGGATTAATCCACGCCATTTCTCAACAACTAACTCCAACGATCTTGGGGATGTACTTTAAAAACATTTATAACCGTTATATTAGAGTTTTGTGCTAAGAAAAACGTTAAAAATACTAATTTACATCATTTTTTATAAATTTTTGTTTTTTCAAACAATTATAACGATTAAAAATATACAGGGTTAATACAAAATAACTTTTCGACATTTATATTACATTGTTTGCTTTGAGTTATTAAATATATGACTGCTGTACAAGAATGAGGCTTCGGAGAGATTAAACACCCACCATATTACCCTGATCTAACCAAAAACGGACTAAAGCTAACCAAAGTCGAATATTACCAAGCAAGGTTAAGATTTCTGTGCGGAAAAAATAGATTGACGCATAATAAACAACATTATAAACGATTGTCGTTTTTTTTTCAACCTCCGATCGCTCCGTGCAGACGCTACGCTCTCTGGCGTCAGTCGGCGTTGTGCTACAGACACGTAAACATGTCGAGAGTTGACGAAATGGTTAAGGAAAACCGCAGTAATAAAATTATAGTCTTATATGATTTTTGTAAGCTGTATTTAACGTATATTTTCATCTAGAAATCTAAGAGTGTGTGTATAAAGTTGAAAAAAAACTTTTCGCTAACCATTAAATCGCGTTGAAGGTGTGAAAATATACAAACTCTCCTAGCAACTTCCGGAGTGGAAAAACTTTAACTTCTTAATGCATAAACTGTGACAATGTTTACTGTAAAACAGTTTTGGAGTGTCTCGCAAAACTAAAAGGACAAAATAAAACGAGATAACGCTATTTCTGTTGAAAGGACATTTTTATTTCTTGCCAACTTCGAGTTCCTTATTTTTATTTGACAATTTTGAATAACAAACAACTACGTCGCGCTTTTTATGAAACTAAAATAGAAATTATCGATTCTCATTCTCGAAATTATCACAATTAGACACATTTTTATTAAGTTCATTTCCATATTCGGAGTACCATCACTGAGTGTTCTTGGCTTTGCAACCGACAACATTTTACATATGAATCGTCTCATTTACTCTAGCCCTTCAGTTTCTAATTTGTGTTAAATTTTCTTAATGCCCAACTTTATTTGCTATTCACTATTTTCCCCGGAAAAGTATAGTTTTTCGGCAAATGCGAGAAATGAGTTTTGAAATATACTGCGCGCCCTCTAGCGGCGATAATATGCGATTTTCGGGAAAAAGTTTCGTATAAAAGTTATCGGGAATTTTGTATACTATAACTTTGCTGTTTACTATTTTCCCCGGAAAAGCATAGTTTTTCAGATAATGCAAGAAATGGGTTTAGAATTCTACTGCGCGCCCTCTAGCAGCAATAATAAGCGTTTTTTAAAAAAAAGTTTCGTACAAAAGTTATCGAGAATTTTGTATACTACAACTTTGTTTCTTACTATTTTACCCGGAAAAGCATAGTTTTTCAGGTAATTCAAAAAATGACTTTTGAAATCTACTGGGTGCCCTCTAGCGGCGATAATATGCGTTATTCAGAAAAAAGTTTAGTACAAAAGTTATCGGAAATTTTGTATACTACAACTTTGTTATTTACTATTTTTCCCGAAAAAGGATAGTTTTTCAGAAAATGCAAGAAATGGGTTTAGAATTCTACTGCGCGCCCTCTAGCAGCGATAATAAGCGTTATTCAAAAAAAAGGCTCGGACAAAAGTTGTAGGGAATTTTGTGTACTACAACTTTGTTATTTACTATTTTCCTTGAAAAAGCATAGGTTTTCAGATAATGCAAGAAATGAGTTTTGAAATATACTGCGCGCCCTCTAGCAGCGATAATAAGCGTTTTTCAAAAAAAAGTTTCGTACAAAAGTTATCGGGAATTTTGTATACTACAACTTTATCTTCTACTATTTTACCCGGAAAAGCATAGTTTTTCAGGAAATTCAAGAAATGATTTTTGAAATCTACTAGGTGCCCTCTAGCGGCGATAATGTGCGTTATTCAGAAAAAAGTTTCGAACAAAAGTTGTAGGGAATTTTGTATACTACAACTTTGCTATTCACTGTTTTCCTCGAAAAAGCATAGTTTTACAGAAAATTCGAGAAATGAGTTTTGAAATATACTGCGCGCCTTCTAGCGGCGATAATATGCGTTATTCTGAAAAAAGTTTCGTACAAAAGTTATCGGGAATTTTGTATACTACAACTTTATTATTCACTATTTTCCCCGAAAAAGCATAGGTTTTCAGATAATGCAAGAAATGAGTTTTGAAATATACTGCGCGCCCTCTAGCAGCGATAATAAGCGTTATTCAAAAAAAAGTCTCGGACAAAAGTTGTAGGGAATTTTGCGCACTACAACTTTGCTGTTCACTATTTTCCTTGAAAAAGCATAGGTTTTCAGATAATGCAAGAAATGAGTTTTGAAATATACTGCGCGCCCTCTAGCAGCGATAATAAGCGTTTTTCAGAAAAAAGTTTCTTAAAAAAGTTATCGGGAATTTTTTATACTACAACTTTGTTATTTACTATTTTCCCCGGAAAAGCATAGTTTTTCAGTAAATGCAAAAAATGAGTTTGAAACTGTACAGTTAAATATTTTGTCTATAAAAACTGGAAAGGAAACAAAAAATTAGAAATTAAATAATTCCAATTTCTTTTATAACCCTACGAACATCTAAAATTATTTGCAGTCATTCAGAATATCCCAAAACTAATTAAACAACTCAAACCTAAAATTTTCAAAAGCAACTTCCTATCTTCAATCAGATTTTTGATTTTTTTATACCCACGTTCACTATACACAATATTTTTCCCGTTAAAAGAAATTTATAAAAAGGGACCTGGATGCTGAACTCCCTCAACTCCCTTCCTGTCAAAATATTCATAAGTAAAATACGGAAAATCGAAGGGAAAGACCCGGTTCATGAAGGAACGTCTCAACGTTGGTTTAATCGTTTCAATAGCGAAGATTCACATCCAATTTTAGCTTTTATTGGATTTTAACACCGATGAGAGCCCGATTCCTCAGTTGACAATTAGTGGATCATCTTTCTTTGATGTGATTACGGCCCTGTTGCAATAAGATGCAGCTTCGTCACTTGTTGTGTCCAATTCTTAAACGTCGCGATTGCAGAGTGTGTCGACTGATTTGATCCTACTAACAAGGTCCTCAAAGTTTTTTTATTCATCTCAACCCACTTTCTAATTATTAATAACTTCATTAGACATCTAGTATCTCTAAATAAACCGACTGTGATGATCAATCAATTGAAATTCACTTAGACCCCTGTTGAGTCTCTTCCATGGATAATCTGGTGTTCTCCTGGACAGGAATTACTGATCTAAAGCTGGTAGATCTCTGTTGAATATGCCTGGATCACTTCGGGAACAAATGCTATAAATTATTCGAATGGTATTTGTTTCTAAAAATACTATAAAGACTTGATGGTGCATTCGGATTCTCAACCGTTGATTCCAGCATCTAACTGACGTTTTTCGTTTCGAAACAAAAGTTTTTTTCGGAAAATCTGTTAATAATTGACACCAGACGGGCTGATGGTACATTACCAATGAGGCTAATACATTTTTTTGAAGTCAAATTTGAATTTTTTATTTAATTGACTCACTATGTATAAGCGGTGTATCTGGATGTGTATATTTCAAATAATTTTGCAGTTGAAGCACGTTTCTGAATATGTTTCTTATCTACAACAGAAAGTATGTGGGAGAAACTCACGCGAAGCAAATCAAAACCGAATAAATTTACCTCCAGAATGGAATTTCACCGAAATTTCATACGAGAAAATTTAGAAATTCACTTATAAAAGGAAGTTTCGTAAATCTCGTTTATGAAATGAAAATATAATTTGTAATAATAAAATTTGTAACCATACGTTTCTACACCAATAATTCCCGTGTATTTCGGCCGTCTGAAACCGAATTTGAGTTACCGCAGTCTCGAAAATGGGGGGATCGGAAATATTGACAAATATGTACCAAAAATTGCTGTTTTTGCATTTATTTCTCTATTTTTCGAAAAAACTATGCGACCCAGCGAAAAACAACTTCGAAACACATTTATTACATTTTCTGAAAAACTATGCTTTTCCGGGGAAAATAGTAAATAGCAAAGTTGTAGTATTCAAAATTTTCGACAACTTTTGTTCGACACTTTTTTCTGAATAACGCATATTATCGCCGCTACAGGGCGCGCAGTAGTTTTCGAAACACATTTATTACATTTTCTGAAAAACTATGCTTTTTCGGAAAAAATAGTGAATAGCAAAGTTGTAGGAATCAAAATTCTCGACAACTTTTGTTCGACACTTTTTTCTGAATAACGCATATTATCGCCGCTAGAGGGCGCGCAGTAGATTTCGAAACACATTTATTACATTTTCTGAAAAACTATGCTTTTCCGGGGTCAATAGTAAATAGCAAAGTTGTAGTATTCAAAATTTTCGACAACTTTTGTTCGACACTTTTTTCTGAATAACGCATATTATCGCCGCTACAGGGCGCGCAGTAGTTTTCGAAACACATTTATTACATTTTCTGAAAAACTATGCTTTTTCGGAAAAAATAGTGAATAGCAAAGTTGTAGGAATCAAAATTCTCGACAACTTTTGTCCGATACTTTTTTCTGAATAACGCATATTATCGCCGCTAGAGGGCGCGCAGTATATTTCGAAACACATTTATTACATTCTCTGAAAAACTATGCTTTTCCGGAAAAAATAGTGAATAGCAAAGTTGTAGTAATCAAAATTCTCGACAACTTTTGTCCGATACTTTTTTCTGAATAAAGCATATTATCGCCGCTAGAGGGCGCGCAGTATATTTCGAAACACATTTATTACATTCTCTGAAAAACTATGCTTTTCCGAGAAAAATAGTAGAAAGCAAAGTTGTAGTATTCAAAATTCTCGACAACTTTTGTCGGACACTTTTTTCTGAATAAAGCATATTATCGCCGCTAGAGGGCGCGCAGTAGATTTCGAAGCACATTTATTACATTTTCTGAAAAACTACGCTTTTCCGGAAAAAATAGTAAATAGCAAAGTTGTAGTATTCAAAACTCTCGACAACTTTTGTTCGACACTTTTTTCTGAGTAACGCATATTATCGTTGCTAGAGGGCGCGCACTAGGTTTCGAAACACATTTATTACATTTTCTAAAAAACTATGCTTTTCCGGAAAAAATAGTGAACAGCAAAGTTGTAGTATTCAAAATTCTCGACAACTTTTGTCGGACACTTTTTTCTGAATAAAGCATATTATCACCGCTAGAGGGCGCGCAGTAGATTTCGAAACACATTTATAACATTTTCTAAAAAACTATGCTTTTCCGAGAAAAATAGTAAAAAGCAAAGTTGTAGTATACAAAATTTCTGATAACTTTTGTTCAAAACTTTTTTCTGAATAACTCATATTTTAGCTGCTAGAGGATGCGAAAATTTTTTATAAATCAGTTTTTCCAATTTTCCGGAAAAACTATGCGTCCTATGGAAACAAATTATGAGCAGTCTTATAGAGCATAAAATTTCGCACAACTTTTGTTGGAAACATTTCTCACAGTTTTGCTTTGTTTTCCCGCTAGAGGGCTTGGAATAATCGCGTAATTAGGTCTTGGCGTTTTTTCCGATTCCATGGCGATTTTTCGGGAAAAAAGGATTGAAATGTTGTATTTTACAGAATTCCTGACAACTTTTGTCCGTAACGTTCTTATTTTATGCTCCATAAGGATGCTATTTAACCTGAAAAATCGATAAACTGATTTTTAAAAATTTTTCACGCCTCAGTGACGAAAATGTCCGTTATTCAGAAAAAAGTTTCGGACAAAAGTTGTCGGAAATTATATATACTATAACTTTGCTTTTCACTATTTTTTCCGGAAAAGCATAGTTTTTCAGAAAATGCAAGAAATGAGTTTTGAAATCTACTGCGCGCCCACTAGCGGCGATAATATGCGTTATTCAGAAAAAAGTTTCGTACAAAAGTTGTCGAGAATTTTGAATACTACAACTTTCCTATTTACTATTTTCCCCGGAAAAGCATAGTTTTTCAGAAAATGTAATAAATGTGTTTCGAAATCTACTGCGCGCCCTCTAGCGACGATTATATCCGTTATTCAGAAAAAAGTTTTGGACTAAAGTTGTCGAGAATTATGTATACTACAATTTTGCTATTCATTATTTTTTCCGAAAAAGCATAGTTTTTCAGAAAATGTAATAAACGTGTTTCGAAAACTACTGTGCGCCCTCTAGCGGCGATAATACGAGTTATTCAGAAGAAAGTTTCGGACAAAAGTTGTCGCGAATTATGTATACTACAACTTTGCTATTCACTATTTTCCCCGGAAAAGCATAGTTTTCCGGAAAATGTAATAAATGTGTTTCGAAATATACTGCGCGCCCTCTAGCGACTTAACTATGCAAGGTACGACAAGATGTTCAATGACAAAACTGGAGGAAATTCAATTATCTACACATCATTCAGGTTAAATATTTCTCTGAGACGCATAATTTTTTCGCAAAATAGAAAAATAAGTCCAAAAACAGCTATTTTTTATATATATTAGTCAATATTACCGATCTCCCCGTTTCAGATGCCCAAAATACATGGAAATTGAATAGCCTCGTTGCTATGAGGAAAATTCCTTTAAAACAGCGATGTTTCGTCCAATTTGAGCGGACAACGCACTCAAATGTATTGCTCTGTAGTTCCTTGCTGATAGAGTTTTCGTCCTCTGTGCAATAAAATTTGCACGACGCATTATCTGCTAGATCTAGCGTCTTCAGGTGTTTGTCGAAGCCACAATGTCCAGACAAGACTCCTGTTTATACATTCAGCAGATCTACTACATTCCAAATATTACTAAACAACCACCGCCGGTTCAAACAGGTAATTTCCAGTCGAGTTTCAGTTAAGGGAAACTTGTAGGTTAATTAACCAAACAATATCCGGAACCTGGAACATCTTTTACATAAACTAAAGAAGATGCTCGGAGGATGGTGCTTCCAAGTTCACTGACACCTTCTCGAGGCGATCATCGAAGATTGACACAGAAATAACCCCCCGTAGAATCGAATCGAAATCGAAGTTTGCGACCTCGAAAATTTTGTTTCATCCTCTGCTGCAGTGCATGCAAGTTCTACATGTACGCGCGTCGCTTCCCCTCCTCGACGACGTCGGCATAATATGCATGCATCATTGTTTATGTTCACCAGGATATGTTGGCATGCTTGAACGGCCTCACTTAATGAGAACGTTATCCTGGTCCCGTAAGGACGATCCGCTATTATAAAGGAGTTAGGGAAATTTAGTGGAGCCGTACCTTAAGTAGATTTGTGGGATTGCTGGTCGGAAGCCGCGTTCGGCAAAAGAAGGAAATACGGGGGAAGAAAATAAAACTAAACATAAAATTTTTATTATTGCCTAGTTATTAAAATGAATATTCATTCGATCGCTACAAATTTTTTGATTATTTTCCAAATGAAAATACCAGGGGCGATCGATTATTAAATACGTAATACGAAACGTTTATATAAAACAATGTAATTACGTCAAATTGAAGTATTTTAAAGAAGCGATGTTTTTTACACTATAACTCAAGTTTAAATCGAAATAAAATTTATTTTTTTTATTTCAATGGAACGAGAAGACGAGAAGACGTGTGAATCCCCATGTAGAAGCCCCCAGACTTGAACTACGGGGCTTAGTTTTGGCCGACGCTGGTCTTGGCAAACCTATAAGTCATCCAGGCTGGGCAGAACTATGAATAACTAGATCAGTTTCTGGGTTTATCTAGGCAAATAGGCTTGCAAACCATTCATCCCAAAGTATCACCAAGTTTGGGATAATAACACCTTTGAAGCTAGAGTATGAGTTGTATATACTTGGTCCAAATCTGGGATTATACTGGGCCCATCGTCAAATCCTATATGGGACAATTTTTGTAATAAGAATTTCTTCAAAATCTTTCACCGCCAATACATTTTTCATATTTGGGAACAAAAATTAATCCCCAAGGGCTAAATTTAACGATTGGGGTGTACGAGATACCAATTTAAACTTAAATTCATCAATTTTGATTATTTCAATAACGTATACGTGACGTAGTGCTGATTTTTGCTTGATTTTTTGGCTCAAACCTGCAGATGGAACGGTCTTTGTCTTCTTCAGACCCGATTCTCCATTTTCAGTCCATTATTTTGATTACGAAGCGCCGGAAACTTCTTCACACTTCTTCTTTTTGTTCCATTCAGTCGACGATCATCCAGTGGATTTTCTTCGACCACTGCGTAGCTGGTAGCAGGTGGTTAGGTCTAGTTCAAACCAGTTTTTACCATGTTTACAAATTCATTAATTAATAGCCATTAAACAACGTGGAGTCTTCGAACTTTGACCAAATAACTACCGACATCTCTAGGTCAGTTCGAGTACTTCTGGAACCGTCCTGGTGGATCAGTTTCTTTATTGATAAGTGCTCCACGTCCTCCAGGACCAACTGAACTTCTAATGATATAAGTTGCTGTTTGGAGTATTAGAAACCTATTCAAGAGTTTTTTTTTTATAAATTCCAAGTATCTTAACTTTGGATATAATTATTATAATCGTAGTTTTGTTTAAATTTTGTGTTTGTCGCTTTTTTATTTGTTGTTGATGTAGTGTAATTATTCGCTGTGAGCGACGCCGTCTCTGCAAATATGACGTCGCGGTGAGACGGTTTGGAGAGTGTCCAGACGCCTGTGTCGCTGCAGTTCGGCACGAGCGCCGATCTTGGCCAGCTGCAAGACTTTGCAGCTAGGCACATAACCTTATTTATTATAACCAACTAATATGTAATTTTTTCGCTTGTATTTTTGAGTAGTTGTTTAAAAACGAGCCCTCGATGACTTCTACGAAGATTGGGAAACGGTTTCGTTAAGGTTAGTATCAAAAAATGTTATTAATAGTTTTTAAAAAAAAAAAAAAAAGTTTGGAAATTAACGAATAGCAAGTTTTCTAAATTTTCCAACAACTTTTTTTACATATCATTAGTAAATTATCATTGAATTACTTGAATTAGTTTTTTTTTTGTTTATATTCTAATAAAACTCGACGTTTTTTTTTAATTTTTTACATTATATACCAATTTTTAATTAAAAAAAAAAACTGACACCGGCAATTGATTTAATTCATTAAAATATTGTATAATTATCATCATCATTAAGCCTTTCAATTTCTTGAACGCTTTTTGTGTGTACAAATCCCTTTATAGTCCGGTCAAATTAGACCAAAAAATAACAGTTTTGCTACATAAATTACAATCAAGCTGAAAATCAGTAAAATTGTTTAAAATACAATTGAAAATGAAAATGTGATTGTACCCCATAATTTCCTTGTACGGAAAAATTTTTATTCAAGATTAAAAGTAAAAAAATGAGTTTTTTGCAATTTTCCACAAAGCGGTGAGTTTTATCATAAAAATACTTCAGACAAAAATTGTAGAGCATAAAATTATTTATAAAAAACGTATCAATAATTTTTTTCCTACGATCAATCGTTTCTGAGATATAATGATTCAAAAAGTTGTAAAAGTTATGTTTTTGATTTATTATCGTATTTAATAACTATAACATCGTCTATTAGCAACATCTTCGTCAATTGATAATTTATTTGATGAATTTATGACAGTTCTAATCAGTCAACAGAAATTTCTTACACATACAAAAAGTCTCGGTTCATTTTAATGTTGTAAGAAAATTTTACTGCTGAAAAAACTTTTTGAAACATTATATCTCAGAAATGGTGGCTTATAGGAAAAAAAGTATCAGTACGTTTTTTGTAGATAATTTTACGATCTACAATTTTTGTCTGATGTATGTTTATGATAAAACTCACCGTTTTGCTGAAAATTGCGAAAAACTCATTTTTTTCACATTTGACCTTGAACAAAATTTTTTCCATACACGGAACATTCAAATTGATGGAAATTTATGTCTAAATTGACCGGATTATATTATTGGATTGTATTTTTCTACTTATTCTTTTAGTTCTAATAAAACTCGACGTTTTTTTTTTATTTTTTACATTATATACCAATTTTTAATGAAAAAAAAACTGAGACCAGCAATTGATTTAATTCATAAAAATATTATATAATCATCATCATCAATTTCTTGAACGCTTTTTGTGTGTACAAATCCCTTTATAGTCCGGTCAAACTAGACCAAAAAATAACAGTTATACTACATAAATTACAATCAAGCTGAAAATCAGTAAAATTGATTAAAATACAATTGAAAATGAAAATGTGATCGTACCCCATAATTTCCTTGTATGGAAAAATTTTTATTCATGTTCAAATGTGAAAAAAATGAGTTTTTCGCAATTTTCAGCAAAACAGTGAGTTTTATCATAAAAATACTTCAGACAAAAATTGTAGAGCATAAAATTATTTACAAAAAACGTATCAATATTTTTTTTCGTACGATCCACCGTTTCTGAGATATAACGATTCAAAAAGTTGTAAAAGTTATTAGGTTTTAGATTTACTGTCGTATTTAATAACTATAACATTCTCGAACTTTAGCAATATCTTCATCAATTGATAATTTATTTGATGAACTTATGACAGTTCTAATCAGTAAACAGAAATTTCTTACACATACAAAAAGTCTCGGTTCATTTTAATGTTGTAAGAAAATTTTACTGCTGAAAAAAACTTTTTGATACATTATATCTCAGAAATGGTGGCTTGTAGGAAAAAAACTATAGTTACATTTTTTGTAGATAATTTTACGATCTACAATTTTTGTCTGATGTATTTTTATGATAAAACTCACCGTTTTGCTGAAAATTGCGAAAAACTCATTTTTTTCACATTTGACCTTGAATAAAATTTTTTCCATACACGGAACATTCAAATTGATGGAAATTTATGTCTAAATTGACCGGATTATTATTGGATTGTATTTTTCTACTTATTTTTTTAGTTATAGTTTTTTATTCGTTTACCATTTCCAATATCTTCTTCAATTTGAATTTTCCAGGTATTTCTTGGTATGCCTCTGTTTTTTCGCCACGATATGTCCTGTTCTATTTAATCTTGTATTTTCTTCACTACTTCATATCTTTATTTTTCTTTGTGGTCCCAATAATGTTTTAAATTTCATTTTGTTCTTTTTACTAATATTATTGCGTTTGAGTATCTTTTCATTTTTCTATACGTTCCATTACTGAATAAGGATACAGTTTCAAATACGTGTTTCTGTGTGATTGACATCTGTCATTTGTCAATACTGTTGTTTTTCAATAAAATATTTCGTTTTTTTTACAAATAATCGTCATGTGTCTAATTTATTTACTTTATCGACAGATTTTTCAATTCTCTTGTCTTATTTTCAACAAACAACTGTCATTTTCGAAAGTTTAGTTTTCAGATATTTGTAAATCATCGGCTGACATCTGACAAATGTCGAATTTCTTGTTATTTCAAACTATCTGTCATTTTTCCGACAAACAATTGTTACAATCCTCAGTCTATTCACAGACATCTGTCATTTGTCAACTTTGTACTCTTCCAAGAGATTTTTACGACAAATAATTGTCGTTTATTCAAAATTTCGTTACTTCAATTGATTCAACTGTCAATTTCGTCTATTAATCAAAGTTTTTGTCTTTTTTATTAATAAATAACCGTAATTTGTCAAAAATTGATTACGAGATATTTGTACGTTACCGATTGACATCTGTCATTTGTCAATACTGTTGTTTTCCAATAAAATCTTTCTTTTTTTTTACAAACAATCGTCATGTGTCAAATTTAGTTACTTTATCGACAGATTTTTCAATTCTGTTGTCTTATTTTTGACAGAAAAATGTCATTTTTGAAAGTTTAGTTTTGAAATATTTGTAAATCTTCGACCGACACCTGTAATTTGTCAATTTTATTATCTTTCCGGAGTTGGTTATATTTTTTTTTTTCGACAGATAACCGTCATTTGTCAAAATGGTAACGAGGTATATGTGACATTTGTCATTTGTCAATTCTGTTGTCTTATTTTCGGCAAACAACTGTCATTTTCGAAAGTTTAGCTTTCAGATATTTGTAAATCATCGTCTGACACCTGTCATATGTCAAATATGTTGTTGTTTCAAACTATCTGTCATTTTTCCGACAAACAATTGTTACAGTCTTATATTATTCACCGAAATCTGTCATTTGTCAACTTTATAGTCTTCCAAAAGATTTTTACGATAAATAACTGTCGTTTTTCCAAAATTTCGTTACTTCAATTGATTCAACTGTCAATTTCGTCTATTAATCAGAGTTTTTGTCGTTTTTTCAATAAATAACCGTTATTTGTCAAAAATTGATTACGAGGTATTTATATGTTACCGATTGACATCTGTCATTTGTCACTACTGTTGTTTTTCAATAAAATTTCTCGTTTTTTTTACAAATAATTGTCATGTGTCTAATTTAGTTACTTTATCGATCGACACACGCAATATTTACAATTCTCTTGTCTTATTTTCATTAAACAACTGTCATTTTCGAAAGTTTACTTTTCAGTTATTTGTAAATCATCGGTTGACACCTGTCAAATGTCGAATTTGTTGTTATTTCAAACTATCTGTCATTTTTCCGACAAACAATTGTTACAATCCTCAGTCTATTCACAGACATATGTCATTTGTCAGCTTTGTAGTCTTCCAAGAGATTTTTACGACAAATAATTGTCGTTTATTCAAAATTTCGTTACTTCAATTGATATAACTGTCAATTTCGTCTATTAATCAAAGTTTTTGTCTTTTTTATTAATAAATAACCGTAATTTGTCAAAAATTGATTACGAGATATTTGTACGTTACCGATTGACATCTGTCATTTGTCAATACTGTTGTTTTCCAATAAAATCTTTCTTTTTTTTTACAAACAATCGTCATGTGTCAAATTTAGTTACTTTATCGACAGATTTTTCAATTCTGTTGTCTTATTTTTGACAGAAAAATGTCATTTTTGAAAGTTTAGTTTTGAAGTATTTGTAAATCTTCGACCGACACCTGTAATTTGTCAATTTTATTATCTTTCCGGAGTTGGTTATATTTTTTTTTTTCGACAGATAACCGTCATTTGTCAAAATGGTAACGAGGTATATGTGACATCTGTCATTTGTCAATACTGTTGTTTTCCAATAAAATCTTTCTTTTTTTTTACAAACAATCGTCATGTGTCAAATTTAGTTACTTTATCGACAGATTTTTCAATTCTGTTGTCTTATTTTTGACAGAAAAATGTCATTTTTGAAAGTTTAGTTTTGAAGTATTTGTAAATCTTCGACCGACACCTGTAATTTGTCAATTTTATTATCTTTCCGGAGTTGGTTATATTTTTTTTTTTCGACAGATAACCGTCATTTGTCAAAATGGTAACGAGGTATATGTGACATTTGTCATTTGTCAATTCTGTTGTCTTATTTTCGGCAAACAACTGTCATTTTCGAAAGTTTAGCTTTCAGATATTTGTAAATCATCGTCTGACACCTGTCATATGTCAAATATGTTGTTGTTTCAAACTATCTGTCATTTTTCCGACAAACAATTGTTACAGTCTTATATTATTCACCGAAATCTGTCATTTGTCAACTTTATAGTCTTCCAAAAGATTTTTACGATAAATAACTGTCGTTTTTCCAAAATTTCGTTACTTCAATTGATTCAACTGTCAATTTCGTCTATTAATCAGAGTTTTTGTCGTTTTTTCAATAAATAACCGTTATTTGTCAAAAATTGATTACGAGGTATTTATATGTTACCGATTGACATCTGTCATTTGTCACTACTGTTGTTTTTCAATAAAATTTCTCGTTTTTTTTACAAATAATTGTCATGTGTCTAATTTAGTTACTTTATCGATCGACACACGCAATATTTACAATTCTCTTGTCTTATTTTCATTAAACAACTGTCATTTTCGAAAGTTTACTTTTCAGTTATTTGTAAATCATCGGTTGACACCTGTCAAATGTCGAATTTGTTGTTATTTCAAACTATCTGTCATTTTTCCGACAAACAATTGTTACAATCCTCAGTCTATTCACAGACATCTGTCATTTGTCAACTTTGTAGTCTTCCAAGAGATTTTTACGAAAAATAATTGTCGTTTATTCAAAATTTCGTTACTTCATCTATTGATTCAACTGTCAATTTCGTCCATTAACCAGAGTTTTTGTCGTTTTTTCAATAAATAACCGTTATAAGTCAAAAATTGATTACGAGGTATTTATACGTTACCCATTGACATCTGTCATTTGTCAATACTTTTGCTTTTGAATAAAATCTTTCGTTTTTTCTCTTTCGTTTTATTTTTGGTTTATTTCTAGACGAATTTTTCCTACTTTTCTTTCCAAAGTTGGAAAACTTTTGTTTATTTTTATTATAATTAAAAAATACCAAGAAAATATCGTTTCAAATAATTGATAAAATAAGACGTTTACGTCGTCGTCTGATGAAATTCGTTCTTTTGCAAATAATTTTTTGAAAACAAATCGCTGAAGGCTAAATCTGGTGAATAAGGTGGTCGATTTATTTTCTTCTATGCTATTTTTTTGTTCTTTCTCCATTTTCAAAGCTCAAAAAAGCTTCCCACAAATGCGAAATAACCTTTCCATAGTTGATTTCGATATATTTGCAATCAATGTTAAAAAATTCTGATTTGTTGTTTGTTTTTTTGTTCATACATGCAAAATTGACGTTTTTTTTTTGTTACGAACGACATTTTTCGCACAAACCACTTTCATTGTTACCCTTAACGACGTTTTTATTTTTCTTATAATGACTACGCAAAAATCAATTCCTATGTTAATCTTTTACCCATCAAACCGACTGTGATTTATTATGTACACTCCATCAAAAACATTTTCCTCTTATTATATAACGTTCCCAATGATTCCGGTTGTTAACCTTCAAATTTATTCACAAATTTCTCGTTTCTATAAATATTGATGGACTACATGTTTGAAAAACTAATTTAAATTTCCATTATACTTTTCATCAACTTTTTTCGAATACGTATCAATGTCTTGATAAATATTCTATAAGATTTTGTCTTAGTTTTTGTACCAAATTCATCTGGATTGTCTTAGAAGTATCTGGCTCAACAAAAAATGTTGTCCAATAAGAATCGTCAACTACCTTAACTATTAATGGCTGTCAAACAAATACTAAACAACATGGCGTCCTCAAACTGGTATTTTTCTGCCATCTCTAGGTCAGGCCAGGTACTATCGTTATAATTCGATTCATCTCTTTTAATTTTTTGGTTTTTATGGTTTTTTATGTATGAGATTCGTTAAAAAACTTTATAATCTTCTAGATTTTTGACGAAACAAACTATTATGTATTATGAAAATTCACAAACTTTCACAAAGACCGAAATGTTTTAGTGGAAATTATTTTAAAATAACTGTAAAACGAAAACTACGTAACGAATTTTTTTTAGTAACCTCTAAGTATCTCCTTGAAACTTACAAACAACTAACTTTGGACCTATAAATAATATACGGTTGCATCTGTTCTCTTCTGAAGCCCAGAACCGTCGTTAGCCACGCTATACGTGTCTATAAATCAGGATGATCTGTAAATATATTATTAGCAAATTCCGAATTATCTTTTGTATACAGTATGGAGAAGAAAAGTCCACGGAATATTTTATATATGAAGAAAAAGAAGTTATGGGGCGCTTCACACTACTTTGAAATGCAGAAAATCATCACTGACACCTGTAATTTGTCAATTTTGTTACCTTTCCAGAGTTTTTCAGTTTTTTTTTTTCGACAAATAACCGTCGTTTGTCAAAATGGTAACGAGGTATTTGCAAAACCTGTCATTTGTCAAACAACTGTCATTTTTGAAAGTTTAGTTTTGAAGTATTTGTAAATCATCGACTGACACCTGTCATTTGTCAATTTTGTTATTTTACAAGATTATTTCTGTCCTTTTCTCGACAATTAATCGTCTTGTGTTACCGACACCTGTAATTTGTTAATTTTATTATCTTTCCACAGTTTTTTATATTTTTTTTTTCGACAAATAACCGGAATTTGTCAAAATGGTAACGAGGGATTTGCAAAACCTGTCATTTGTCAAACAACTGTCATTTTTGAAAGTTTAGTTTTGAAGTATTTGTAAATCATCGACTGACACCTGTCATTTGTCAATTTTGTTATTTTACAAGATTATTTCTGTCCTTTTCTCGACAATTAATCGTCTTGTGTTACCGACACCTGTAATTTGTTAATTTTATTATCTTTCCACAGTTTTTTATATTTTTTTTTTCGACAAATAACCGGAATTTGTCAAAATGGTAACGAGGTATTTGCAAAACCTGTCATTTGTCAAACAACTGTCATTTTTGAAAGCTTAGTTTTGAAGTATTTGTAAATCATCGACTGACACCTGTCATTTGTCAATTTTGTTATTTTACAAGATTATTTCTGTCCTTTTCTCGACAATTAATCGTCTTGTGTTACCGACACCTGTAATTTGTTAATTTTATTATCTTTCCACAGTTTTTTATATTTTTTTTTTTCGATAAATAACCGGAATTTGTCAAAATGGTAACGAGGTATATGCAAAACCTGTCATTTGTCAAACAACTGTCATTTTTGAAAGTTTAGTTTTGAAGTATTTGTAAATCATCGACTGACACCTGTCATTTGTCAATTTTGCTATTTTACAAGATTATTTCTGTCCTTTTCTCGACAATTAATCGTCTTGTGTTACCGACACCTGTAATTTGTTAATTTTATTATCTTTCCACAGTTTTTTATATTTTTTTTTTTTCGACAAATAACCGGAATTTGTCAAAATGGTAACGAGGTATATGCAAAACCTGTCATTTGTCAAACAACTGTCATTTTTGAAAGCTTAGTTTTGAAGTATTTGTAAATCATCGACTGACACCTGTCATTTGTCAATTTTGTTATTTTACAAGATTATTTCTGTCCTTTTCTCGACAATTAATCGTCTTGTGTTACCGACACCTGTAATTTGTTAATTTTATTATCTTTCCACAGTTTTTTATATTTTTTTTTTCGACAAATAACCGGAATTTGTCAAAATGGTAACGAGGTAATTGCAAAACCTGTCATTTGTCAAACAACTGTCATTTTTGAAAGTTTAGTTTTGAAGTATTTGTAAATCATCGACTGACACCTGTCATTTGTCAATTTTGTTATTTTACAAGATTATTTCTGTCCTTTTCTCGACAATTAATCGTCTTGTGTTACCAACACCTGTAATTTGTTAATTTTATTATCTTTCCACAGTTTTTTATATATTTTTTTTTCGACAAATAACCGGAATTTGTCAAAATGGTAACGAGGTATATGCAAAACCTGTCATTTGTCAAACAACTGTCATTTTTGAAAGCTTAGTTTTCAAGTATTTGTAAATTATCGACTGACACCTGTCATTTGTCAAGTTTGTTATTTTACAAAATTATTTCTGTCCTTTTCTCGACAATTTATCGTCTTGTGTCATAAATTCAGTTACTTTCCCGACCGACACCTGTAATTTGTCAATTTTATTATCTTTCCGGAGTTGTTTATATTTTTTTTTTTCGACAGATAACCGTCATTTGTCAAAATGGTAACGAGATATATGTGACACCTGTCATTTGTCAATTCTGTTGTCTTATTTTCATTAAACAACTGTCATTTTCGAAAGTTTAACTTAGAAGTATTTGTAAATCATCAAACAATTGTCGAATGTAATTTTTTTTTACTTACGACTAATAATTGTCGTTTATCCAAAATTTCGTTACTTCATCTATTGATATAATTGTCAATTTCGTCTATGAACCAGAGTTTTTGTCTTTTTTATTAATAAATAACCGTAATTTGTCAAAAATTCATTACGTGATATTTGTACGTTACCCATTGACATCTGTCATTTGTCAATACTGTTGTTTTTCAATGAAATCTTTCGTTTTTTTTACAAATAATCATCATGAGTCTAATTTAGTTACTTTATCGATCGACACATGCAATTTGTCAATTCTGTTGTCTTATTTTCATTAAACAACTGTCATTTTCGAAAGTTTACTTTTCAGATATTTATAAATCATCGTCTGGCATCTGTCATATGTCTAATTTGTTGTTATTTCAAACTATCTGTCATTTTTCCAACAAACAATTGTTACAGTTCTTACTTTATTCACCGAAATCTGTCAGTTGTCAACTTTGTAGTCTTCCAATAGATTTTTACGACAAATATTTGTCGTTTATCCAAAATTTCGTTACTTCATCTATTGATATAATTGTCAATTTCGTCTATTAACCAGAGTTTTTGTCTTTTTTTTTTCAATAAATAACCGTAATTTGTCAAAAATTGATTACGTGATATTTGTATGTTACCGAATGACATCTGTCATTTGTCAATACTGTTGTTTTTCAATGAAATCTTTCGTTTTTTTTACAAATAATCATCATGAGTCTAATTTAGTTATCGATCGACACATGCAATTTGTCAATTCTCTTGTCTTATTTTCATTATACAACTGTCATTTTCGAAAGTTTACTTTTCAGATATTTGTAAATCATCGTCTGACATCTGTCATATGTCTAATTTGTTGTTATTCCAAACTATCTGTCATTTTTCCGACAAACAATTGTTACAATCCTCAGTCTATTCACAGACATCTGTCATTTGTCAACTTTGTAGTCTTCCAATAGATTTTTACGACAAATATTTGTCGTTTATCCAAAATTTCGTTACTTCATCTATTGATATAATTGTCAATTTCGTCTATTAACCAGAGTTTTTGTCTTTTTTTTTCAATAAATAACCGTTATTCGTCAAAAATTCATTACGGGGTATTTGTACGTTACTTATTGACATCTGTCATTTGTCAATACTGTTGTTTTTCAATAAAATTTTTCGTTTTTCCTACAAACAATGGTCATGTGTCTAATTTAGTTACTTTATCGATCGACACATGCAATTTGTCAATTCTCTTGTTTTATTTTCATTATTCAACTGTCATTTTCGTAAGTTTAGTTTTGTAAATCATCTGCTGACACCTGTCATATGTCGACTTTTTTGTTATTTCAAACTATCTGTCATTTTTCCGACAAACAATTGTTACAGTTCTTATTTTATTCACCGACATCTGTCATTTGTCAATTTTATAGTCTTCCAAAAGATTTTTACGACATATAATTGCCATTTATCCAAAATTTCGTTACTTTATCTATTGATATAACTGTCAATTTTGTCTATTATCCAGTGTTTTGTCTATTTTATTAATAAATATCCGCAATTTGTCAAAAATTTAGTTACGAGGTAATATATAATATATATAATACTGTTGTTTTTCAAAAAAATCTTTAGTTTTTTCTACAAATAATCATTATGTGTCAAATTTATTTACTTTATCGACCATTTGTTAATTCTTCCAACTCGCAAGTGTTTTCTCGCTGTTTTTGACAAATAACTGTCATTTGTCAACTATATTGTCACTTTTTTTACATAAAACTAATGATTTGTATTAGAAACATCATTGATATCGAACGTACATGTTATTTTTGTGAGTTTTGCAATGTATTTAATATTATAAACCAAAAAATACTGACAGCGAATGTTTCAGAAGTGCATACAGTTAAATCTCGATTGAATATTTTCCGAATACAAGTTCCCATCTCTACACAAAAATCTTTTCAGTTGTCTGACCCATTTCTTTCAACAGTTTATAGCTTCCGAAGCTATGATGCGTCAAATTTATTTTATTGGTTTAACTCTACGGTTTGTTTTATAATATCTCTTGTGTTTGTTCGTTCTCTATTTTTTTTTTTTTTTTTTTTCATTTCCAAGTAGTCGAGAGTTCCGATTGAACTATTTTAAATATATATTATATATGTAGAGATATTTAGTTTGATTTACTGGAAGATATAGACGACGAAATTATTCATTGGATCGCGATCCAAATATTTCTCATTACTGCATACTTTCTGGTGGAGATAAAGCTCTTGTTGGAACTCAAAAAATCATCTTTATAAATATATATTACTTGTAATCCATTTAATAGAGTAATGCCTGTATTATTTGTACGACAGAATAAAGTTTTAAAAATCAATAATTCAAATGATTTCTAGTTGACTGTACTATTTAAAAATTTCTCATTTTACATCTAGCTCTGTCTATAAATTACGGCCTCTCATGTGGAAGATTAAGATGTTGTAGCGAAATTTATAGAGCGGGTATAAGATCGCAAAAAAATGTGTAGAGATGTTTTGGTTTTGTTTTGAATTTTGACTAGCGCTGCAATTGGTTTCGGACGAAAGTTTTGTGTCAGTTGGAAATAAATGTGTACCGAACTTTTTTGTGAGTTTTCTCGCAATTGTTCTTTAAATAAATAAGAATTTATCGACGAAACAAACTCTAAATACAGTTTGTCTATTTAGAACAGCTAAAAGTCGAAGGAAACTAAGTGGGTCGTATACAGTGGATGATACGATACTTTGATATTTTATATCTTGATTTTCATTGTCTTGAAGATGTTCGAGAGAAAAATTAACAATTTCTTACTAGATTTATGAATACTAGGATCCCAGTACTACACAGCCTTATCAGGAACACAGCAGTAGTAACAAATCTCATTTACAATCATAAAACAACGTAAAAAATCTTTTTTATATATTCCAATATGAAAATTACGTAGCAAATTCTACACTTGACGATGCTGTCGT
The DNA here is from genome assembly GCA_026230145.1 of Diorhabda elongata. Classification (NCBI taxonomy): domain Eukaryota; kingdom Metazoa; phylum Arthropoda; class Insecta; order Coleoptera; family Chrysomelidae; genus Diorhabda; species Diorhabda elongata. Next base: position 38,683,250 of record CM047930.1, read on the forward strand.
TAAACTAAAAATTTTGTTCTACTATAAACTAACACACAGAAAGATAAATGCGCTCAACATCGCGGTCGAACGTCATACGTCAAAATCACTTGACAAACGCCAACAATATTGACAAATGACGGATGTAATTTATTAATAAAATATAATATAAATTTATTAATAAAAAAGACAAAACATTGATTAATAGACGAAATTGAGAGTTGAATCAATAGGTAAAGTAACGAAATTTTGGATATACGACAATTATATGTCGTAAAAATCTTTTGGAAGACTATAAAATTGACAAATGACAGATGTCTGTGAATAGACTGAGGATTGTAACAATTGTTTGTCGGAAAAATGACAGATAGTTTGAAATAACAACAAATTTGACATACGACAGGTGACAGCCGATGATTTACAAATATTTCAAAACTAAACTTTCGAAAATGACAGTTGTTTAATGAAAATAAGACAACAGAATTGAAAAATCTGTCGATAAAGTAAATAAATTCGACACATGACGATTGTTTGTAAAAAAAGAAAGATTTTATTGAAAAATAACAGTAGTGACAAAGGACAGATGTCAATGGGTAACCTACAAATACCCCGTAATGAATTTTTGACAAATAACGGTAATTTATTGAAAAAAAAGAGAAAACTCTGGTTAATAGACAAAATAGACAGTTGAATCAATAGATTAAGTAACGAAATTTTGGATAAACGACAATTATTTGTCGTAAAAATCTCTTGGAAGACTACAAAGTTGACAAATGACAGATGTCGGTGAATAAAGTAAGAATTGTAACAATTGTTTATCGGAAAAATGACAGATAGTTTGAAAAACAACAAATTTGACATACGACAGGTGACAGCCGATGATTTACAAATATCTGAAAACTAAACTTTCGAAAATGACAGTTGTTTAATGAAAATAAGACAAGAGAATTGTAAATATTGCGTGTGTCGATCGATAAAGTAACTAAATTAGACACATGACGATTATTTGTAAAAAAAACGAGTAATTTTATTGAAAAACAACAGTAGTGACAAATGACAGATGTCATTCGGTAACATACAAATATCACGTAATCAATTTTTGACAAATTACGGTTATTTATTAATAAAAAAGACAAAAACTCTGATTAATAGACGAAATTGAAAGTTATATCAATTGAAGTATCGAAATTTTGAATAAACGACAATTATATGTCGTAAAAATCTATTGGAAGACTACAAAGTTGACAAATGACAGATGTCGGTGAATAAAATAAGAACTGTAACAATTGTTTGTCGGAAAAATGACAGATAGTTTGAAATAACAAGAAATTCGACATGTGACAGATGTCAGACGATGATTTACAGATATCTGAAAAGTAAACATTCGAAAATGACAGTTGTTTGACAAATGACAGGTTTTGCGAATACCTCGTTACCATTTTGACAAACGACGGTTATTTGTCGGAAAAAAAATATAAAAAACTGTGGAAAGATAATAAAATTGACAAATTACAGGTGTCGGTAACACAAGACGATGAATTGTCGAGAAAAGGACAGAAATAATTTTGTAAAATAACAAAATTGACAAATGACAGGTGTCAGTCGATGATTTACAAATACTTCAAAACTAAACTTTCAAAAATGACAGTTGTTTGACAAATGACAGGTTTTGCGAATACCTCGTTACCATTTTGACAAATTCCGGTTATTTGTCGAAAAAAAAAAATATAAAAAACTGTGGAAAGATAATAAAATTGACAAATTACAGGTGTCGGTAACACAAGACGATGAATTGTCGAGAAAAGGACAGAAATAATTTTGTAAAATAACAAAATTGACAAATGACAGGTGTCAGTCGATGATTTACAAATACTTCAAAACTAAACTTTCAAAAATGACAGTTGTTTGACAAATGACAGGTTTTGCGAATACCTCGTTACCATTTTGACAAATTCCGGTTATTTGTCGAAAAAAAAAATATAAAAAACTGTGGAAAGATAATAAAATTGACAAATTACAGGTGTCGGTAACACAAGACGATTAATGGTCGAGAAAAGGACAGAAATAATTTTGTAAAATAACAAAATTGACAAATGACAGGTGTCAGTCGATGATTTACAAATACTTCAAAACTAAACTTTCAAAAATGACAGTTGTTTGACAAATGACAGGTTTTGCGAATACCTCGTTACCATTTTGACAAATTCCGGTTATTTGTCGAAAAAAAAAATATAAAAAACTGTGGAAAGATAATAAAATTGACAAATTACAGGTGTCGGTAACACAAGACGATGAATTGTCGAGAAAAGGACAGAAATAATTTTGTAAAATAACAAAATTGACAAATGACAGGTGTCAGTCGATGATTTACAAATACTTCAAAACTAAACTTTCAAAAATGACAGTTGTTTGACAAATGACAGGTTTTGCGAATACCTCGTTACCATTTTGACAAACGACGGTTATTTGTCGAAAAAAAATATATAAAAAACTGTGGAAAGATAATAAAATTGACAAATTACAGGTGTCGGTAACACAAGACGATTAATTGTCGAGAAAAGGACAGAAATAATCTTGTAAAATAACAAAATTGACAAATGACAGGTGTCAGTCGATGATTTACATATACTTCAAAACTAAACTTTCAAAAATGACAGTTGTTTGACAAATGACAGGTTTTGCGAATACCTCGTTACCATTTTGACAAACGACGGTTATTTGTCGAAAAAAAATATATAAAAAACTGTGGAAAGATAATAAAATTGACAAATTACAGGTGTCGGTAACACAAGACGATTAATTGTCGAGAAAAAGACAGAAATAATCTTGTAAAATAACAAAATTGACAAATGACAGGTGTCAGTCGATGATTTACATATACTTCAAAACTAAACTTTCAAAAATGAAAGTTGTTTGACAAATGACAGGTTTTGCGAATACCTCGTTACCATTTTGACAAACGACGGTTATTTGTCGAAAAAAAATATATAAAAAACTGTGGAAAGATAATAAAATTGACAAATTACAGGTGTCGGTAACACAAGACGATTAATTGTCGAGAAAAAGACAGAAATAATCTTGTAAAATAACAAAATTGACAAATTACAGGTGTCGGTAACACAAGACGATGAATTGTCGAGAAAAGGACAGAAATAATTTTGTAAAATAACAAAATTGACAAATGACAGGTGTCAGTCGATGATTTACAAATACTTCAAAACTAAACTTTCAAAAATGACAGTTGTTTGACAAATGACAGGTTTTGCGAATACCTCGTTACCATTTTGACAAATTCCGGTTATTTGTCGAAAAAAAAAATATAAAAAACTGTGGAAAGATAATAAAATTGACAAATTACAGGTGTCGGTAACACAAGACGATGAATTGTCGAGAAAAGGACAGAAATAATTTTGTAAAATAACAAAATTGACAAATGACAGGTGTCAGTCGATGATTTACAAATACTTCAAAACTAAACTTTCAAAAATGACAGTTGTTTGACAAATGACAGGTTTTGCGAATACCTCGTTACCATTTTGACAAATTCCGGTTATTTGTCGAAAAAAAAAATATAAAAAACTGTGGAAAGATAATAAAATTGACAAATTACAGGTGTCGGTAACACAAGACGATTAATTGTCGAGAAAAGGACAGAAATAATCTTGTAAAATAACAAAATTGACAAATGACAGGTGTCAGTCGATGATTTACATATACTTCAAAACTAAACTTTCAAAAATGAAAGTTGTTTGACAAATGACAGGTTTTGCGAATACCTCGTTACCATTTTGACAAACGACGGTTATTTGTCGAAAAAAAATATATAAAAAACTGTGGAAAGATAATAAAATTGACAAATTACAGGTGTCGGTAACACAAGACGATTAATTGTCGAGAAAAAGACAGAAATAATCTTGTAAAATAACAAAATTGACAAATTACAGGTGTCGGTAACACAAGACGATGAATTGTCGAGAAAAGGACAGAAATAATTTTGTAAAATAACAAAATTGACAAATGACAGGTGTCAGTCGATGATTTACAAATACTTCAAAACTAAACTTTCAAAAATGACAGTTGTTTGACAAATGACAGGTTTTGCGAATACCTCGTTACCATTTTGACAAATTCCGGTTATTTGTCGAAAAAAAAAATATAAAAAACTGTGGAAAGATAATAAAATTGACAAATTACAGGTGTCGGTAACACAAGACGATGAATTGTCGAGAAAAGGACAGAAATAATTTTGTAAAATAACAAAATTGACAAATGACAGGTGTCAGTCGATGATTTACAAATACTTCAAAACTAAACTTTCAAAAATGACAGTTGTTTGACAAATGACAGGTTTTGCGAATACCTCGTTACCATTTTGACAAATTCCGGTTATTTGTCGAAAAAAAAAATATAAAAAACTGTGGAAAGATAATAAAATTGACAAATTACAGGTGTCGGTAACACAAGACGATTAATTGTCGAGAAAAGGACAGAAATAATCTTGTAAAATAACAAAATTGACAAATGACAGGTGTCAGTCGATGATTTACATATACTTCAAAACTAAACTTTCAAAAATGAAAGTTGTTTGACAAATGACAGGTTTTGCGAATACCTCGTTACCATTTTGACAAACGACGGTTATTTGTCGAAAAAAAATATATAAAAAACTGTGGAAAGATAATAAAATTGACAAATTACAGGTGTCGGTAACACAAGACGATTAATTGTCGAGAAAAAGACAGAAATAATCTTGTAAAATAACAAAATTGACAAATTACAGGTGTCGGTAACACAAGACGATGAATTGTCGAGAAAAGGACAGAAATAATTTTGTAAAATAACAAAATTGACAAATGACAGGTGTCAGTCGATGATTTACAAATACTTCAAAACTAAACTTTCAAAAATGACAGTTGTTTGACAAATGACAGGTTTTGCGAATACCTCGTTACCATTTTGACAAATTCCGGTTATTTGTCGAAAAAAAAATATAAAAAACTGTGGAAAGATAACAAAATTGACAAATGACAGGTGTCAATCGATGACGTACCGATACCTTGTAACTGAAATGACTTTACGCACTTCTAAAACATTCAATGCGAGTATTTTTTGGTTAATAATAATCAAACACATGCCAAAACTCATAAAAACAACCTGTACGTTCAAAATCAAAGCAATTCCGAATCAAAATATTTGTTTAACTGTGTTTACTATTATTGGCTATTAAATTTAAAAAAAAAACTATAGTTTTTAGCCGGTACTTGATATTAAACAGATGGCTTCACTAAATTAACTAAAGACTATAACAACAATATTCTAATAATTATTTGTCGATAAAACATGTTTGTCAATCAAATTAAACATCGTCAGATCTGGCACGCATCGGGGTTGGCCGCGAAAAGATAAACAGTCACTCGTACGTCGTTGAAAGAGAGTCACCCTAGTTGGCTATGATTGCCGGTCGAAATATCATTTGCCAACTGGAAGACACCCAGTCAATGGCATGTTGATGTTGAGGTGTCGTCTCTGGTACAAAACCAGCGTGAGAATGTGTATGCGTGTATATGAATGACGACGAATCGTAAGGTGGTTTTGGGATTTTTCCAAAGGTTACTTATCCCGATTCTTGGAATTATGTCAACAACTTATAATTAAATACGAGGCGTATAGAAAATAGATATATTTTAAAATATTATAGTTACTTTCGCGAAATCAAACGATGTCAAATCTGGTCAGTACACGGTACCGAATTAAGATTAAAACAAGGAAAATCTTGATTATGCTACTAGATTATTATCTTTTAAATCCTTTGGTCTATGTATTATTTATTTTTATGGATTTGTAGCTTAATTTTTCGGAAATATAACTTCGTTTTTTTCTTATATAAAAAAAGTAAACTTTCGTAGAATTCTTATTGTTTATTCTCTTTTTTATTTATTGTAATATCTCGTGCAATAATTTTTGATATACAAGGTATCTAAAAAGAAAAAAATTCTCCGTGATGGCTGCTATTTTCGTGATGGATTTTTTCTTTTATTTTTAGCTAACTTATTCGCCAGATTTAGCTCCCTATGACTTTTGCTTAGATTCAAAACTCAAAAAAACTCGCTTTGCAGTACATTGAGGCTGAAAACTTAACGAATTGAAACCTATTCCAGTAGAGGTTTCAAACAAGTGTATGGAAAATCAAATTGGGTTTATTTTGAAGGTTATGATAAAAATTTCTATTTAAATACGTAAAAATGTTGTAGTACAGGTGAAATATGATTGAATCCGATGTTAAATTGGACGCTTCTGATTTTTTAGATTCTCAGAGGTTTTCGGTTACTGGATAATCATAACAAAATTTCGAGCACGGGTTTTCGAAATTTTGGAACGTGAATAACTCGATAATTAAGAGGAATTCGAAAAAAAATGTTTGAACAAAAAATGTAGAGCATAAAATTTTGTACAATAAATGTCTCTAGTCATTTTTTCGTTGGAGACACTATTTCTGAGTAAATCTGAGTATCTGCTCGTGAATTCCTGCCAGTGCGATTTTAAGCCAATTAAGGTTGCAGGGGCATATGGAAACTGCTCTAACTCTTGGAAAACTACTTCGTTGTCGCGTTCGTGTTATTATGAATGTTTTTTGTTCAGAAAGTATTTTCGAAATCCTCATGGATTTCGAATTATTCGCGATTCAAAATTTTTTTGAGTACTTGAACGTATATTACGGTGAATATTTTGAGGTTAGGAAAAAATTCTCACGAAACAATTTATAGAGAATTTTGTGCTCTACAATTTTAGTTCCAAAACTTTTTTTCGAATTCGTAATAGTTTTCGAGTCATTCGCGATTCAAAATATTTTTGAGCGTTCAAACCCATTTTACAATGGAAATTTTGAGGTTAGGAAAAAATTCTCACGAAACAATTTATAGGGAATTTTGTGCTCTACAGTTTTAGTTCTAAAACTTTTTTTCGAATTCGTAATAGTTATCGAGTTATTCGCGATTCAAAATATTTTTGAGCGTTCAAACCCATTTTACAATGGAAATTTTGAGGTTAGGAAAAAATTCTCACGAAACAATTTATAGGGAATTTTGTGCTCTACAATTTTAGTTCCAAAACTTTTTTTCGAATTCGTAATAGTTTTCGAGTCATTCGCGATTCAAAATATTTTTGAGCGTTCAAACCCATTTTACAATGGAAATTTTGAGGTTAGGAAAAAATTCTCACGAAACAATTTATAGGGAATTTTGTGCTCTACAGTTTTAGTTCTAAAACTTTTTTTCGAATTCGTAATAGTTATCGAGTTATTCGCGATTCAAAATATTTTTGAGCGTTAAAACCCATTTTACAATGGAAATTTTAAGGTTAGGAAAAAATGCTCGAGAACCAATTTATAGGGAATTTTGTGTTCTACAGTTTCGGTTCTGGTACTTTTTTTCGAATTCTACATAGTTTTCGAGTTATTCGCGATTCAAAATATTTTTGAGCGTTAAAACCCATTTTACAATGGAAATTTTAAGGTTAGGAAAAAATGCTCGAGAACCAATTTATAGGGAATTTTGTGTTCTACAGTTTCGGTTCTGGTACTTTTTTTCGAATTCTACATAGTTTTCGAGTTATTCGCGATTCAAAATATTTTTGAGCGTTAAAACCCATTTTACAATGGAAATTTTAAGGTTAGGAAAAAATGCTCGAGAACCAATTTATAGGGAATTTTGTGTTCTACAGTTTCGGTTCTGGTACTTTTTTTCGAATTCGTAATAGTTTTCGAGTTATTCGCGATTCAAAATATTTTTGAGCGTTAAAACCCATTTTACAATGGAAATTTTAAGGTTAGGAAAAAATGCTCGAGAACCAATTTATAGGGAATTTCGTGTTCTACAGTTTCGGTTCTGGTACTTTTTTTCGAATTCGTAATAGTTTTCGAGTTATTTGCGAATCAAAATATTTTTGAGCGTTTAAACCCATTTTACAATGGAAATTTTAAGGTTAGGAAAAAATGCTCGAGAACCAATTTATAGGGAATTTTGTGTTCTACAGTTTCGGTTCTGAAACTTATTTTCGAATTCGTAATAGTTTTCAAGTTATTTGGGATTCAAAATATTTTTGAGCGTTTAAACCCATTTTATAACGGAAATTTTGAGGTTAGGAAAAAATTCTCACGAAACAATTTATAGAGAATTTTGTGCTCTACAATTTTAGTTCCAAAACTTTTTTTCGAATTCGTAATAGTTTTCGAGTTATTCGCGATTCAAAATATTTTTGAGCGTTCAAACCCATTTTACAATGGAAATTTTAAGGTTAGGAAAAAATGCTCGAGAACCAATTTATAGGGAATTTCGTGTTCTACAGTTTCGGTTCTGGTACTTTTTTTCGAATTCGTAATAGTTTTCGAGTTATTTGCGAATCAAAATATTTTTGAGCGTTTAAACCCATTTTACAATGGAAATTTTAAGGTTAGGAAAAAATGCTCGAGAACCAATTTATAGGGAATTTTGTGTTCTACAGTTTCGGTTCTGAAACTTATTTTCGAATTCGTAATAGTTTTCAAGTTATTTGGGATTCAAAATATTTTTGAGCGTTTAAACCCATTTTATAACGGAAATTTTGAGGTTAGGAAAAAATTCTCACGAAACAATTTATAGAGAATTTTGTGCTCTACAATTTTAGTTCCAAAACTTTTTTTCGAATTCGTAATAGTTTTCGAGTTATTCGCGATTCAAAATATTTTTGAGCGTTCAAACCCATTTTACAATGGAAATTTTAAAGTTAGGAAAAAATGCTCGAGAACCAATTTATAGGGAATTTTGTGTTCTACAGTTTCGGTTCTGGTACTTTTTTTCGAATTCTACATAGTTTTCGAGTTATTCGCGATTCAAAATATTTTTGAGCGTTAAAACCCATTTTACAATGGAAATTTTAAGGTTAGGAAAAAATGCTCGAGAACCAATTTATAGGGAATTTTGTGTTCTACAGTTTCGGTTCTGATACTTTTTTTCGAATTCGTAATAGTTTTCGAGTTATTCGCGATTCAAAATATTTTTGAGCGTTAAAACCCATTTTACAATGGAAATTTTAAGGTTAGGAAAAAATGCTCGAGAACCAATTTATAGGGAATTTCGTGTTCTACAGTTTCGGTTCTGGTACTTTTTTTCGAATTCGTAATAGTTTTCGAGTTATTTGCGAATCAAAATATTTTTGAGCGTTTAAACCCATTTTACAATGGAAATTTTAAGGTTAGGAAAAAATGCTCGAGAACCAATTTATAGGGAATTTTGTGTTCTACAGTTTCGGTTCTGAAACTTATTTTCGAATTCGTAATAGTTTTCAAGTTATTTGGGATTCAAAATATTTTTGAGCGTTTAAACCCATTTTATAACGGAAATTTTGAGGTTAGGAAAAAATTCTCACGAAACAATTTATAGAGAATTTTGTGCTCTACAATTTTAGTTCCAAAACTTTTTTTCGAATTCGTAATAGTTTTCGAGTTATTCGCGATTCAAAATATTTTTGAGCGTTCAAACCCATTTTACAATGGAAATTTTAAAGTTAGGAAAAAATGCTCGAGAACCAATTTATAGGGAATTTTGTGTTCTACAGTTTCGGTTCTGGTACTTTTTTTCGAATTCGTAATAGTTTTCGAGTTATTCGCGATTCAAAATATTTTTGAGCGTTCAAACCCATTTTATAATGGAAATTTTTAGGTTAGGAAAAAATTAAAACATTTCTGTATAGAATGTTGCACTCTACATTTTTTATCCCGGCAGTTTATGTCGAAATCCTCATAGTTTTCGAGTTATCCCCAATTCAAAATGTTTTTGAGTGTAAAAACCCATTTTATAATGAAAATTTTGTGGTTAAGAAAAAAAACTTCCCGGCCAATATATAAGAAAATTTTGTACTCTACATTTTTTGCCACTACATTTTCTTTCTAATTCCTCATAGTTTTCGAGTTATTCGCGTTTCAAAATTTTTTTGAGTTCCAAGTCCCAACATTTCGAAAATCCTTCGCAATAATTTTGTTTCTAGACTTATATACACCATCCCAAAATCTAGTAAATCAAAACCGCCCAATTTAATTTAAGATTCTACCTCAAATTCGCCCAATTTCCCTGTACTATTACTTTGTGTTATAGTACAGTCGAATTCTATTTCTGAGAATTGTCAAAAATATTTCTGATTACACCGCGTATAAATAAATAGATACACGGATTTTCTACACTCTCCACTTTTAGTTTAATCATACCCAGGTTCGCTAACGACGTATTTTTAGAAAGGTATGTTTATTTTATAATGAGTTTTGTCTCTGCCCGAAATAACCAAAGTTTCTGTATAAATCAACGGGAATAAGTCAAATATTATCGGAAAATAAATATTAAATCTTCGAAAATGTTTTGGTTTTTGATAGCTGGTGAATTAGTCGTTTTTTTTTTGGTACATTTCCAAAGTATGTACCAAAAGGATTCCAAATTAATAATTTCCGCACCTGAAACAGCGACATCTGTGTACATTAATGATTTATTGGACCAAGATTATGATTTAATTGGAAACGCAAATAGCCTTATGAAGACCTTGGGCTCTAAAATAACTCCAATCTTAGATAATGTATATATAGAAAGTTTCCAATACATAAATTACTTCCTGGAAAAATTATTTCCAGGGATAAAACTTTCCAAAAGTATAAGAACTTTTTCCCGAAGGACAATAATACATTGAAATCCACTTTTTTGATAAAATAACAAATTGGGAATTTGTATTTCGGAATCGTAAATCGTATATAGACGAGTGCGTTTGCCAAAATAGTTTCAGTATTAAATAACAAACAATGGGGTCGAATAAATAGTTTAAAACTATTCAAATAACCCTCGTATGATAAAAATAATTCGTCTAATTGTTGGTTAATATCCAAATATAAGAATAATTTGTAACATTTGTAACATAATTTTCTTAAATTAGATTTATTTTCCGTATGTTTATAGTAATAAAATGAGACCTGAAATTAGTCCCGGTCCCCTGGATGATCATATCTACGCAAAATCGCTACGCAGTTAAATGTCCGAACCTGAAAATTTAATTATAGAATCCTATTTCCGAAGAGATATTTGTAAACAGCTCGTACACTGAAAAAAATATAAAACATTTGAAATGCGTTAAGAAACTTTTGTATTATTTGGTATTTCAAATTTCACACCAGCGATTTTCAGCAACCTCCAGCTATTCTATGATGCCTTTACAATCCTCTCGACGCCAGAATGTCTCCGTCTACTTCCAGGTGTGTTTGGAATCCACATTTTGGAACGTTTCAGGTTTACAAAAACTAGAAAAATCACCTTTTGGTTATATCTTTGAAGGAAAAGATTTAAACTTTAGTCCTGAAGCTGTAACCAGCTACTGGTTTGAGAAAACTGTCTTCAGTTCCTCGATTTAGTAGATTTTGATGAAACCTTCGAGTACGAGACCTGAAGAAACCTTTAGCCTACTGCTGACAGGAGTTTTGACTCCTTTGGACTCCAGAATGTCCTAGTCTACTTCCAGGTGTGTTTGGAATCCACATTTTGGAACGTTTCAGGTTTACAAAAACTAGAAAAATCACCTTTTGGTTATATCTTTGAAGGAAAAGATTTAAACTTTAGTCCTGAAGCTGTAACCAGCTACTGGTTTGAGAAAACTGTCTTCAGTTCCTCGATTTAGTAGATTTTGATGAAACCTTCGAGTACGAGACCTGAAGAAACCTTTAGCCTACTGCTGACAGGAGTTTTGACTCCTTTGGACTCCAGAATGTCCTAGTCTACTTCCAGGTGTGTTTGGAATCCACATTTTGGAACGTTTCAGGTTTACAAAAACTAGAAAAATCACCTTTTGGTTATATCTTTGAAGGAAAAGATTTAAACTTTAGCCCTGAAGCTGTAGCCAGCTACTGGTTGAGAAAAAACTGCCTTCAGCTCCTCGATTTAGTAGATTTTGATGAAACCTTCGAGTACGAGACCTGAAGAAACCTTTAACCTACTGCTGACAGGAGTTTTGACTCCTTTGGACTCCAGAATGTCCTAGTCTACTTCCAGGTGTGTTTGGAATCCACATTTTGGAACGTTTCAGGTTTACAAAAACTAGAAAAATCACCTTTTGGTTATATCTTTGAAGGAAAAGATTTAAACTTTAGCCCTGAAGCTGTAGCCAGCTACTGGTTGAGAAAAAACTGCCTTCAGCACCTCGATTTAGTAGATTTTGATGAAACCTTCGAGTACGAGACCTGAAGAAACCTTTAGCCTACTGCTGACAGGAGTTTTGACTCCTTTGGACTCCAGAATGTCCTAGTCTACTTCCAGGTGTGTTTGGAATCCACATTTTGGAACGTTTCAGGTTTACAAAAACTAGAAAAATCACCTTTTGGTTATATCTTTGAAGGAAAAGATTTAAACTTTAGTCCTGAAGCTGTAGCCAGCTACTGGTTGAGAAAAAACTGCCTTCAGCACCTCGATTTAGTAGATTTTGATGAAACCTTCGAGTACGAGACCTGAAGAAACCTTTAGCCTACTGCTGACAGGAGTTTTGACTCCTTTGGACTCCAGAATGTCCTAGTCTACTTCCAGGTGTGTTTGGAATCCACATTTTGGAACGTTTCAGGTTTACAAAAACTAGAAAAATCACCTTTTGGTTATATCTTTGAAGGAAAAGATTTAAACTTTAGCCCTGAAGCTGTAGCCAGCTACTGGTTGAGAAAAAACTGCCTTCAGCACCTCGATTTAGTAGATTTTGATGAAACCTTCGAGTACGAGACCTGAAGAAACCTTTAGCCTACTACTGACAGGAGTTTTGACTCCTTTGGACTCCAGAATGTCTACGTCTACTTCCAGGTGTGTTTGGAATCCATATTTTGGAACGTTTCAGGCTTACAAAAACTAGAAAAATCACCTTTTGGTTATATCTTCGAAGGAAAAGATTTAAACTTTAGCCCTGAAGCTGTAGTGTAGCCAGCTACTGGTTGAGAAAAAACTGCCTTCAGCACCTCGATTTAGTAGATTTTGATGAAACCTTCGAGTACGAGACCTGAAGAAACCTTTAGCCTACTACTGACAAGAGTTTTGACTCCTTTGGACTCCAGAATGTCTACGTCTACTTCCAGGTGTGTTTGGAATCCATATTTTGGAACGTTTCAGGCTTACAAAAACTAGAAAAATCACCTTTTGGTTATATCTTTGAAGAAAAAGACTGTAACTTTAGTTCTGAAGCTGTAGGCAAGTTACTGGTTGAGAAAACTGCTTTCAGCTCTTCGATTTAGTAGATTTTGATGAAACCTTCGAGTACGAGACCTGAAGAAACCTTTAGCCTACTGCTGACAGGAGTTTTGACTCCTTTGGACTCCAGAATGTCCTAGTCTACTTCCAGGTGTGTTTGGAATCCACATTTTGGAACGTTTCAGGTTTACAAAAACTAGAAAAATCACCTTTTGGTTATATCTTTGAAGAAAAAGATTTAAACTTTAGCCCTGAAGCTGTAGGCAAGTTACTGGTTGAGAAAACTGCTTTCAGCTCTTCGATTTAGTAGATTTTGATGAAACCTTCGAGTACGAGACCTGAAGAAACCTTTAGCCTACTACTGACAGGAGTTTTGACTCCTTTGGACTCCAGAATGTCTACGTCTACTTCCAGGTGTGTTTGGAATCCATATTTTGGAACGTTTCAGGTTTACAAAAACTAGAAAAATCACCTTTTGGTTATATCTTTGAAGGAAAAGACTTAAACTTCAGTTCTGAAGCTGTAACCAGCTACTGGTTTGAGAAAACTGCTTTCAGCTCTTCGATTTAGTAGATTTTGATGAAACCTTCGAGTACGAGACCTGAAGAAACATTTAGCCTACTGCTGACAGGAGTTTTGACTCCTTGCGACTCCAGAATGTCCTAGTCTACTTCCAGGTGTGTTTGGAATCCACATTTTGGAACGTTTCAGGCTTACAAAAACTAGAAAAATCACCTTTTGGTTATATCTATGAAGGAAAAGATTCAAACTTTAGTCCTGAAGCTGTAGCCAGCTACTGGTTTGAGAAAACTGTCTTCAGTTCCTCGATTTAGTAGATTTTGATGAAACCTTCGAGTACGAGACCTGAAGAAACCTTTAGCCTACTGCTGACAGGAGTTTTGACTCCTTTGGACTCCAGAATGTCTACGTCTACTTCTAGGTGTGTTTGGAATCCACATTTTGTAATGTTTCAGGCTTACAAAAACTAGAAAAATCACCTTTTGGTTATATCTTTGAAGAAAAAGACTGTAACTTTAGTTCTGAAGCTGTAGGCAAGTTACTGGTTGAGAAAACTGCTTTCAGCTCCTCGATTTAGTAGATTTTGATGAAACCTTCGAGTACGAGACCTGAAGAAACATTTAGCCTACTGCTGACAGGAGTTTTGACTCCTTTGGACTCCAGAACGTCCTAGTCTACTTCCAGGTGTGTCTGGAATCCACATTTTGGAACGTTTCAGGTTTACAAAAACTAGAAAAATCACTTTTTGGTTATATCTTTGAAGAAAAAGACTGTAACTTTAGTTCTGAAGCTGTAGGCAAGTTACTGGTTGAGAAAACTGCTTTCAGCTCTTCGATTTAGTAGATTTTGATGAAACCTTCGAGTACGAGACCTGAAGAAACCTTTAGCCTACTGCTGACAGGAGTTTTGACTCCTTTGGACTCCAGAATGTCTACGTCTACTTCCAGGTGTGTTTGGAATCCACATTTTGGAACGTTTCAGGTTTACAAAAACTAGAAAAATCACTTTTTGGTTATATCTTTGAAGGAAAAGACTTAAACTTCAGTTCTGAAGCTGTAGCCAGCTACTGGTTGAGAAAAAACTGCCTTCAGCTCCTCGATTTAGTAGATTTTGATGAAACCTTCGAGTACGAGACCTGAAGAAACCTTTAGCCTACTGCTGACAGTAGTTTTGACTCCTCTAGACTCCAGAATGTCCTAGTCTACTTCCAGGTGTGTTTGGAATCCACATTTTGGAACGTTTCAGGCTTACAAAAACTAGAAAAATCACCTTTTGGTTATATCTTTGAAGGAAAAGACTTAAACTTCAGTTCTGAAGCTGTAGCCAGCTACTGGTTGAGAAAAAACTGCCTTCAGCTCCTCGATTTAGTAGATTTTGATGAAACCTTCGAGTACGAGACCTGAAGAAACCTTTAGCCTACTGCTGACAGTAGTTTTGACTCCTCTAGACTCCAGAATGTCCTAGTCTACTTCCAGGTGTGTTTGGAATCCACATTTTGGAACGTTTCAGGCTTACAAAAACTAGAAAAATCACCTTTTGGTTATATCTTTGAAGGAAAAGACTTAAACTTCAGTTCTGAAGCTGTAGCCAGCTACTGGTTGAGAAAAAACTGCCTTCAGCTCCTCGATTTAGTAGATTTTGATGAAACCTTCGAGTACGAGACCTGAAGAAACCTTTAGCCTACTGCTGACAGTAGTTTTGACTCCTCTGGACAGCAGAATGTCTTCGTTTCTTTTAGTTGCGTTTCGAATCCGTATTTTACATCTTTCGAGGTGCAAAAAATATTTAATTGCATCTTTGAAAAAGCATGATTTTAATTTTAGTTTCAAAATTGGTATAACAACATAAAAAAGTTAGTTTGATGTTATAAATTAATTATAAATTAAAACTAGAATTTTCATAGTGTAGCGGCAGATAAACGTTGATGTCACCTAACGTATGTGTCTTTTAATTATAATAGAATTATTTATAGAAGAGCTAAAAATATTCTACAAGCTGCCTCTATCACTTTCCATAGGTCAAGACAAACGGAAAACCTCCGATCGCGTCAAATTATCAAACTCGAAAATAAACAAAATTACCCATAAAAATTCAAAAGCACATAACTCAATAACTCAAATTTGTTGTTGCAGTTACCACAAAGAAACAACTACATCAAACCGGTCCGGTTCCCACCGGGATATCTGCGTCTTAAGACCTGGAGAAACACGTATCCCTCGTGCGAGGAGATGGACCTCTGATCAAGGTTATCCCTGGACCGGTTCGAAGTTAATTCGTCCAAAACTTCCCCAAGTTAATCTATTGTGTCAAGAAGAACTTGGGGTTGATACGGCGACACCGCTTCTCCATGATTTCCGACCCGGAGGCGTCCCGTTCTTTTTGTATAATATGTATATATGGACAGTTTAAATAGTAGATATTAAGATGGAAAACAGAAGGGTGGGCTACCGGGTCTCTAGATGATATTTGGGGCTTTTTTATTGCTTTACTAATATCCAAAATGCGATTTGATTTGATTTTTTTTTCTTTTCAACCCTCTGATGATAGTTTTTAGATGTGTATTAAAACATAGAAAAGTTATTTTCGATATTGAATATACGTACCTTACAATTAAATACGTCGAAATACAGGGTGGTTTATAAATAAAACGAAAAACTTGTTTAGAAATTTCGAAAATTGAATGAATTTGCTAAATTTAAATTTTTTTGACGACTTTCTCTATACAGAGATTGCATTGATCATAAAAATCGATTATGTAACCTCGATAAGTTTTAATTTTATTATGAAACGCAAACTTTATCGAAAGAGGTGAAATTTGAACCGGCTCGAAGGACCAATACTCGAATTGGTACCCGTTTTACGCGATTACCTTCATTTTTGGATCGAATTTTTTTTTCAATCATCCTGTAGATGCCTTGTTGAAAATATACGTAACAAAATAAATGGGAAAATCGTAAAGAAATCCGTCGTTTAGTGATCAGTAAGGTACAGCTTCAACTGGTCAACAGAAAAAATCCAGCCAATTATTATAGAAACTGCATCGAGAATTAAATTAGACATAGAATATTTATATAGAGAGATTCCATTGTAGGCCTAAATACGTTTAACAAAAAAAAATTTTGATCACACATCCATCAAAATAATAAGGAATTGATTCGAAAAGACATAGACATCGCTGGTCGGCCTTGGGACGTTTCAAAATGCATGTGGGTCGAGTAAATTGATAATTACATTCACCCAAATCAATGTCATCCATATTTTTTAACAAAAAATCATTAATGTGGCCATTTTTTAACAAAATTCGTATGATAAACTCGTGGTTTTCATTTCTCCAACAGCTCAATCATATACGACTAAAACCCTGGATCTTTGAGGCAAATTTTGCTCGTAGTGGACGATAGAGCCTCAATTCCTGACGAAAAAACTAATAAAAATCATTAATTTGGCCACTTTTTAACACAATTCATATGATAATCTCGTGGTTTTGATTTCTCCACCAGTTCAATCGTAAACAACTGAAAGCTTAGATCTTTGAGGCAAATTTTGCTCGTAGTGGACGATAGAGCCTCAATTCCTGACGAAAAAACTAATAAAAATCATTAATGTGGCCATTTTTAATCACCCAATCAACCCACGCATATTATAATCTGGTGGATTTGATTTCTCCAACAGCTCAATCATATACGACTAAAATCCTGGATCTTTAAGGTAAATTTTGCTCGTAGTGGACGATAGAGCCTCAATTCCTGACGAAAAAACTAATAAAAATCATTAATGTGGCCATTTTTAATCACCCAATCAACCCACGCATATTATAATCTGGTGGATTTGATTTCTCCACCACCTCAATCACATACGACTAAAACCCTGGATCTTTGAGGTAAATTTTGCTTGTAGTGGACGATAGAGCCTCAATTCCTGACGAAAAAACTAATAAAAATCATTAATGTGGCCATTTTTAATCCCCCAATCAACCCACGCATATTATAATCTGGTGGATTTGATTTCTCCACCACCTCAATCACATACGACTAAAACCCTGGATCTTTGAGGTAAATTTTGCTCGTAGTGGACGATAGAGCCTCAATTCCTGACGAAAAAACTAATAAAAATCATTAATGTGGCCATTTTAAATCCCCCAACCCACCCACGCATATTATAATCTGGTGGATTTGATTTCTCCATCAACTCAATCATATACGACTAAAATCCTGGATCTTTAAGGTAAATTTTGCTCGTAGTGGACGATAGAGCCTCAATTCCTGACGAAAAAACTAATAAAAATCATTAATGTGGCCATTTTAAATCCCCCAACCCACCCACGCATATTATAATCTGGTGGATTTGATTTCTCCATCAACTCAATCATATACGACTAAAATCCTGGATCTTTAAGGTAAATTTTGCTCGTAGTGGACGATAGAGCCTCAATTCCTGACGAAAAAACTAATAAAAATCATTAATGTGGCCATTTTTAATCACCCAATCAACCCACGCATATTATAATCTGGTGGATTTGATTTCTCCACCACCTCAATCACATACGACTAAAACCCTGGATCTTTGAGGCAAATTTTGCTCGTAGTGCACGATAGAGCCTCAATTCCTGACGAAAAAACTAATAAAAATCATTAATGTGGCCATTTTAAATCCCCCAACCCACCCACGCATATTATAATCTAGTGGATTTGATTTCTCCAACAGCTCAATCATATACGACTAAAATCCTGGATCTTTGAGGCAAATTTTGCTCGTAGTGGACGATAGAGCCTCAATTCCTGACGAAAAAACTAATAAAAATAATTAATGTGGCCATTTTTTAACACAATTCATATGATAATCTCGTGGTTTTGATTTCTCCACCAGTTCAATCGTAAACAACTGAAAGCTTAGATCTTTGAGGAAAATTTTGATCGTAGTGGACGATAGAGCCTCAATTCATGGTTCAGATCAACGATTATTGTTTGTTGGTGTGTGATTAATTAGTACGAACATTTCGGCTAGTGAAATCTAAGGATTAGCTATTTAGCTAGAATTTTTTCCCTCTATACAAGGGATTCTCAGTATTTATTCACTAGTGTATAGTGGCCTTGATGAAGTTTATACCCATGCCTATATTATTATATTTGTAATCAAAATTTGCAGTTACATACATATAAGGTACGTTGTTTGTTTCAAAATGGAAACCTTTGTACAATGTATTTAATCGATATTATTGGGAATAAAACGTTTTGAAACTAATTTAGTTGTTTGATTTCTATAAATATAGAGTAACATAACAAATTACCCCCAAATTAGTGGAAATTAGAGCCAGCAATTATGAGATATAGGGACTCAAAGTTAACTTACACATTCAAATCTTGACAACTTTATAACCCAACAACTTTCCTAATACTTCTCAAAGTATCAAACGTATGAACTTGTGATAAATGTCACTTGATTACCAATGAGTTTTCTTTAGAAAAATGAAAATTAGACCTAATTACTCCCATTAGTTTCTAAGATACAGGGAGTTAAAGTTAACTTGAACATTCAAATCTTGACAACTTTATAACCCAACAACTTTCCTAATATTTCCCAAAGTATCAAACGTATGAACTTGTGATAAATGTCACTTGATTAGCAATAAGTTTTCTTTGGAAAAGTGAAAATTACAACTTGCTGCTCCCAACAGTTTCTAAGATACAGGGAGTCAAAGTTATCTTGAACATTCAAATCTTGACAACTTTACAACCCAACAACTTTCCTAATACTTCCCAAAGTATCGAACGTATGAACTTGTTACAAATGTCACTTGTTTTGCAATAAGTTTTCTTTAGAAAAGTGAAAATTAGACCTTGCTACTCCCATTAGTTTCTAAGATACAGGGAGTCAAAGTTAACTTGAACATTCAATTCTTGACAACTTTATAACCCAACAACTTTCCTAATACTTCCAAAAGTATCAAACGTATGAACTTGTAATAGATGTCACTTAATTTGCAATGAGTTTTCTTTAAAAAAATGAAAATTAGATCTAATTACTCCCATTAGTTTCTAAGATACAGGGAGTTAAAGTTAACTTGAACATTCAAATCTTGACAACTTTATAACCCAACAACTTTCCTAATATTTCCCAAAGTATCAAACGTATGAACTTGTGATGAATGTCACTTGATTAGCAATAAGTTTTCTTTGGAAAAGTGAAAATTACAACTTGCTGCTCCCAACAGTTTCTAAGATACAGGGAGTCAAAGTTATCTTGAACATTCAAATCTTGACAACTTTATAACCCAACAACTTTCCTAATATTTCCCAAAGTATCAAACGTATGGACTTGTGATAAATGTCACTTGATTAACAATGAGTTTTCTTTAGAAAAGTGAAAATTACAACTTGCTGCTCCCAACAGTTTCTAAGATACAGGGAGTCAAAGTTATCTTGAACATTCAAATCTTGACAACTTTATAACCCAACAACTTTCCTAATATTTCCCAAAGTATCAAACGTATGGACTTGTGATAAATGTCACTTGATTAACAATGAGTTTTCTTTAGAAAAGTGAAAATTACAACTTGCTGCTCCCAACAGTTTCTAAGATACAGGGAGTCAAAGTTATCTTGAACATTCAAATCTTGACAACTTTACAACCCAACAACTTTCCTAATACTTCCAAAAGTATCAAACGTATGAACTTGTGATAGATGTCACTTAATTTGCAATGAGTTTTCTTTAGAAAAATGAAAATTAGATCTAATTACTCCCATTAGTTTCTAAGATACAGGGAGTTAAAGTTAACTTGAACATTCAAATCTTGACAACTTTATAACCCAACAACTTTCCTAATATTTCCCAAAGTATCAAACGTATGAACTTGTGATAAATGTCACTTGATTAGCAATAAGTTTTCTTTGGAAAAGTGAAAATTACAACTTGCTGCTCCCAACAGTTTCTAAGATACAGGGAGTCAAAGTTATCTTGAACATTCAAATCTTGACAACTTTACAACCCAACAACTTTCCTAATACTTCCCAAAGTATCGAACGTATGAACTTGTTACAAATGTCACTTGTTTTGCAATGAGTTTTCTTTAGAAAAGTGAAAATTAGACCTTGCTACTCCCATTAGTTTCTAAGATACAGGGAGTCAAAGTTAACTTGAACATTCAATTCTTGACAACTTTATAACCCAACAACTTTCCTAATACTTCCAAAAGTATCAAACGTATGAACTTGTAATAGATGTCACTTAATTTGCAATGAGTTTTCTTTAAAAAAATGAAAATTAGATCTAATTACTCCCATTAGTTTCTAAGATACAGGGAGTTAAAGTTAACTTGAACATTCAAATCTTGACAACTTTATAACCCAACAACTTTCCTAATATTTCCCAAAGTATCAAACGTATGAACTTGTGATGAATGTCACTTGATTAGCAATAAGTTTTCTTTGGAAAAGTGAAAATTACAACTTGCTGCTCCCAACAGTTTCTAAGATACAGGGAGTCAAAGTTATCTTGAACATTCAAATCTTGACAACTTTATAACCCAACAACTTTCCTAATATTTCCCAAAGTATCAAACGTATGAACTTGTGATAAATGTCACTTAATTTGCAATGAGTTTTCCGTAGAATAATGAAAATTAGATCTAACTACTCATACTAGTTTCTGAGATACAGAGAGTTAAATCTAACTAACATATTCAAACTACCAAGACGACATAACCTCATAATTTTGCTTCTATTTCGTAAAGTATCAAACATAGAAAATTGTTAAAAAATTTTCTATATTTACAACGAGTTCCTTTATGAAACATCCAAAATTAAATCTAACTATTGTCGCTAATTTCCGAGATACAGAGAGTCAAAGTTGAGTTACGTATTCAAATTTCGAATAATCAAACATTAAAAGTTGTTTCGTGTTCGAAATGTCATCCTCAAAGATAAACATGAAAAAATTAGGAAGTATTCCAACTAAAATCTTTTAAAACGCGAGGTCTTCACCTGAAGTTTCCACAAGAAAGACTCCCGGTGACATAATAACGAGGAGAAAGAAGTAATTACGTCGGCATATCATAGTGTGCACTTGATCAGAGGGCACATGTGAAAAATCGATGTCTGGTGAAAACCCGCCCTTTCTTGATAATCTTCCGGGTAATAAATATCTGTAATGCGCTCGCATACCCGCTGGCTGTGAATGAGATAGGACTTCGGGGTCTCGGGGGCCATTCCGGACTACACAAACCGATGGGGCGCGTTTCGGGAAACGGGTTGATTTGTCAGTTGTTTTTTTTTTGGAAACCAGTACAATAAATATAAAAAAATGTACGTAAACTTGTGGTTAAATCGACTGCGGCGACAAAACGTTTATCAAAATATTTAGAGTACTTAGGAGACTAAAAGCTCTGCTGCAACACCACTTAGTTAATTAGAAGTTATCTCGTTGCTAAAATCCACTAATTACCTTTCGTCGTGTAACTTACGCGGGTGAAAAATTTCGATTTTCGTATTCGTTCCGAAATTTTGAATCTTATTCATACAAATACGACATCGGCGATATATTTAGGAAAGTTTTTGAAAAAATAATTAAATTTTCAGTGTAATTTCCTTGTCAATCTGTTATTTAATTGTAAATAAGTAAATATTACATTGGATTAATTTAAAATAATTACTATAGACATGAAATTGCACTTAACACTTAATATAAAGCTTACAATTACTTTGCTTATAAAATTTTATTTAGAAAAGATTACAAATTATATTTTATTTGATTGCTAACGAAACCAAGTTTTTTTTTCAATTTTTTTATAATTAAAAAGTTTTGTATGTACTATCGATCTCAAAAAAATACACCAGATATTAATTTAGAGTTTAGTTTTTGAATTTCAGAACAGAATAGAAAAACTTTCGAGAAAATTTTACTGTTGATAATGAAAAGCAGTATCATCTAGAGTAGAATCTAGTTCAACAAATAAATACTAAGTAACGTGGCGTTTTCAGACTTTTTTCAAACAACTACCAACATCTGTAGGTCATGCCAGGTACATTCAAATCTTGACAACGTTATAACCCAACAACTTTCCTAATATTTCTGAAAGTATCAAACATATGAATTTGTGATGTATGTCACTTGATTTGCAATGAGTTTTCTATGGAAAAGTGAAAATGAGACCTAGCTACTCCCATTAGTTTCAAAGATACAGGGAGTTAAAGTTAACTTGAACATTCAATTCTTGACAACTTTATAACCCAACAACTTTCCTCATATTTCCCAAAGTATCAAACGTATGAACTTGTGATAAATGTCACTTGATTAGCAATGAGTTTTCTTAAGAAAAATGAAAATTAGACCTAACTACTCCTATTAGTTTCTAAGATACAGGGAGTCAAAGTTAACTTACACATTCAAAATCTTGACAACTTTACAACCCAACAACTTTCCTAATACTTCCCAAAGTAACAAACGTATGAACTTGTGATAAATGTCACTTGATTTGCAATGAGTTTTCTTTAGAAAAATGAAAATTAGACCTAATTACTCCCATTACTTTCTAAGATACAGGGAGTTAAAGTTAACTTGAACATTCAAATCTTGAGAACTTTATAACCCAACAACTTTCCTCATATTTCTCAAAGTATCAAACGTATGAACTTGTGATAAATGTCACTTGATTTGCAATGAATTTTCTTTAGAAAAATGAAAATTAGACCTAGCTACTCCCATTAGTTTCTAAGATACAGGGAGTTAAAGTTAACTTGAACATTCAAATCTTGACAACTTTATAACCCAACAACTTTCCTAATATTTCCCAAAGTATCAAACGTATGAACTTGTGATAAATGTCACTTGATTAGCGATAAGTTTTCTTTGGAAAAGTAAAAATTACAACTTGCTGCTCCCAACATTTTCTAAGATACAGGGAGTCAAAGTTAACTTACACATTCAAAATCTTGACAACTTTACAACCCAACAACTTTCCTAATATTTCTCAAAATATCAAACATATGAACTTGTGATAAATGTCACTTGATTTGCAATGAATTTTCTTTAGAAAAATGAAAATTAGACCTAGCTACTCCCATTAGTTTCTAAGATACAGGGAGTTAAAGTTAACTTGAACATTCAAATCTTGACAACTTTATAACCCAACAACTTTCCTAATATTTCCCAAAGTATCAAACGTATGAACTTGTGATAAATGTCACTTGATTAGCGATAAGTTTTCTTTGGAAAAGTGAAAATTACAACTTGCTGCTCCCAACAGTTTCTAAGATACAGGAGGTTAAAGTTAACTTGAACATTCAATTCTTGACAACTTTATAACCCAACAACTTTCGTAATATTTCTCAAAGTATCAAACGTATGAACTTGTTATAAATGTCACTTGATTTGCAATAAGTTTTCTTTAGAAAAGTGGAAATTGGACCTAACTACTCCCATTAGTTTCCAAGATACAGGGAGTCAAAGTTAACTTACACATTAAAAATCTTGACAACTTTACAACCCAACAACTTTCCTAATATTTCTCAAAGTATCAAACGTATGAACTTGTGATGAATGTCACTTGATTTGCAATGAGTTTTCTTTAGAAAAGTGAAAATTAGACCTAGCTACTCCCATTAGTTTCAAAGATACAGGGAGTTAAAGTTAACTTGAACATTCAAATCTTAACAACTTTACAACCCAACAACTTTCCTCATATTTCTCAAAGTAGCAAACGTATGAACTTGTTATAAATGTCACTTGATTTGCAATGAGTTTTCTTTGGAAAAGTGAAAATTACAACTTGCTGCTCCCAACAGTTTCTAAGATACAGGGAGTTAAAGTTAACTTGAACATTCAATTCTTGACAACTTTATAACCCAACAACTTTCGTAATATTTCTCAAAGTATCAAACGTATGAACTTGTTATAAATGTCACTTGATTTGCAATAAGTTTTCTTTAGAAAAGTGGAAATTGGACCTAACTACTCCCATTAGTTTCCAAGATACAGGGAGTTAAAGTTAACTTATACATTCAAATCTTGACAACTTTATAACCCAACAACTTTCCTGATACTTCTCAAAGTATTAAACGTATGAACTTGTTATGAATGTCACTTGATTTGCAATGAGTTTTCTTTAGAAAAGTGGAAATTGGACCTAACTACTCCTATTAGTTTCTAAGATACAGGGAGTCAAAGTTAACTTACACATTCAAAATCTTGACAACTTTACAACCCAACAACTTTCCAAATATTTCTCAAAGTATCGAACGTATGAACTTGTTATAAATGTCATTTGATTTGCAATGAGTTTTTTTTAGAAAAGTGAAAATTGAACCTAGCTACTCCCATTAGTTTCTAAGATACAGGGAGTTAAAGTTAACTTGAACATTCAATTCTTGACAACTTTATAACCCAACAACTTTCGTAATATTTCTCAAAGTATCAAACGTATGAACTTGTTATAAATGTCACTTGATTTGCAATGAGTTTTCTTTAGAAAAGTGGAAATTGGACCTAACTACTCCTATTAGTTTCTAAGATACAGGGAGTCAAAGTTAACTTACACATTCAAAATCTTGACAACTTTATAACCCAACAACTTTCCTAATATTTCTTAAAGTATCAAACATATGACCTTTTTATGAATGTCACTTGATTTGCAATAAGTTTTCTTTAGAAAAGTGGAAATTGGACCTAACTACTCCTATTAGTTTCTAAGATACAGGGAGTCAAAGTTAACTTACACATTCAAAATCTTGACAACTTTACAACCCAACAACTTTCCTAATATTTCTCAAAGTATCGAACGTATGAACTTGTTATAAATGTCATTTGATTTGCAATGAGTTTTTTTTAGAAAAGTGAAAATTGAACCTAGCTACTCCCATTAGTTTCAAAGATACAGGGAGTTAAAGTTAACTTGAACATTCAAATCTTAACAACTTTACAACCCAACAACTTTCCTCATATTTCTCAAAGTAGCAAACGTATGAACTTGTTATAAATGTCACTTGATTTGCAATGAGTTTTCTTTGGAAAAGTGAAAATTACAACTTGCTGCTCCCAACAGTTTCTAAGATACAGGGAGTTAAAGTTAACTTGAACATTCAATTCTTGACAACTTTATAACCCAACAACTTTCGTAATATTTCTCAAAGTATCAAACGTATGAACTTGTTATAAATGTCACTTGATTTGCAATAAGTTTTCTTTAGAAAAGTGGAAATTGGACCTAACTACTCCCATTAGTTTCCAAGATACAGGGAGTTAAAGTTAACTTGAACATTCAAATCTTGACAACTTTATAACCCAACAACTTTCCTCATATTTCTCAAAGTATCAAACGTATGAACTTGTGATAAATGTCACTTGATTTGCAATGAATTTTCTTTAGAAAAATGAAAATTAGACCTAACTACTCCCATTAGTTTCTAAGATACAGGGAGACAAAGTTAACTTACACATTCAAATCTTGACCATTTTTGAACTGTGAGCCAAAAAATCCGCGACACCAAACAAAATCCCAATGTATCGACATTATTACATCAAAATTTTCGATATTTGTCAAAATTTATTAAGTGATACGTCGAAAAATTTCTACTTTCGCCGCTATCATTTCAATATTCTCGTTTGCTTACTACCACTACCACAAATATTTACTCAAATCTAATCTCGTCGAAACGACATCGATAAGATATTTCAAAATTCATTTGTTTGTCTGTGATTCTATTTTTTCGCCGATGATAGTGCGGCCGGGTGGAAGGAGGTCAGGTATTGTTCCGCCGGGGTCAAGTTAATATTCAACGAAAAAGATTTGTTGCGTTCCAAATGTCAATCAGTGTTGAATCCGTTCGCCATTGACGAGTTGAAATACTACTAAATTTATCTAATCGAGGTAAGTTTTTATTTTTATTCGCACATATTTAAAAAAAAAAACTCTTTTTAATACACAAAAAAAACGAATTTTTTCGATCTTTTTCTAGTTTTTAAATCTACAGGGTGTTTAGATTTAATATGAATTTATATTGGTGTTGAAACATATGAAAAAATCGATAAAAACAATTTTTCGCGCACTTTTTTATATTTTCCTCGATGACAGCTTCTGTTTTTTTTCAAACTATCAAAAGTTACTTCACAAAAAATGTTCCAACTCCCAAACTAATAGTATGACAGCTGTCAAATTTGTACACGTGTCTTTTTAAGGTTATGTTTTAATACCAGTAGCTCCATCTAGGTTAGTTTTGATTAATTCCACAACCACATTTCGAATTACGTTCCTTAAATTTAGTATAGCAAAAAATCTTATTTTTTTAAAAAAATTATAAAACAAATCTCAAGATTTCCGTCTTGATATTGATGGTAAACTAGTTTGTAAATTCGAATGACTAGTAATTAATTCAAGGCTATCTATCTAACATTCTTTAATCAATTCAAAAGGAATTGAATTATTTAAATACACGTAGAAACCTTGAATTTTATTATACATCTGATCTGTAACTTTCCAAGAATCATTTAATGTACCCTGTATATCAGTCTTTAACGTTATAAGTTTCTCTTTTCAGATTTTTGCGGTAATCTGCGTTATCGGTAATTTATAAATACAAAGATTCACTTCAGAACCTTCGTAATTACAATGGGAAACTTTCTAAATAGATTTTATGAGATTGTTTAACATTTCGCAACCACGTGTGTAACATAAATATATATATATATTGTCGACTTCTTGGCAATATCTATTATAAATTGCATTCAAATAAGATAATTGTTCATTAAAACTAAATTTAATCATACATCAGCCGACGAAACATGATTACTAGTCGTAAAATCGAGATTACTTTCATAAAATAATCAACAAATCAAACAAAAAGTGATAAAGATTATTGAAAAACAATTTATAACCATTATAATAAAATAATAAAAATAGTTACGCCATCTTCACGAATAACTATAAATGTATTACAGAAAACGGCAATAATCTAAATTTAGATTATTACAGTTCCCTGTAATAATTTACATTTAGTGCAAGCTCGCGAAAATATGCCTAAAGTATTCGCGAATTGGACGACATCTGTTTATTTTTTATCAAACTACTAATTAATTCGGATTAATTGTTATCTTATAAGACTGGGAAGTTAGATCTGACGTCTGAAGGTATAAAATTTTATTGGTTTTCTATATAATACTTTATATCCCACTATAAAAACAGCTTCGTCTACTTTTGACTCTAATATATTTCGAATTCAACGCCATCTAGTGACACGTGATTTTCGCCAATACATAACCATGTATTAATGTCGTTACTGCTAAAAAATTTTAAATAAACGTTGTATACAACTTTATAATCGTTTTTTTTCTAATATTAGTCGCTATATTATTGAATAATTCATATCACTAAGACTAGTTTTTTATAAAAAGTTGTCTTTTTCGTATTGAATCTACGACAGGTGGTAAATTTATTGCGAAATGTACGTTTACGTAACCAAATTAGTTCTAACTTTGTTATAGTTTTATTTTTGACATAAACTTGTATCTAAATGACTTGTATATATTGGATTTATTCAGTTAAATTGAGAATTACGACGTATAGAGATTGGATTTTCTTTTTGTATTCTTGTCAGTTTTGAAATAACGTATTATAGAAACCGTTATTTTGGAACTGACAATAGTTCCGCGCACCTCTATTTTTCATATTCGTCTATTTTGAACTAATAACTGTTTTTAATTAATAAAAGAAACTGAAAAACTATAAATTTGAGCATATAGAAGCTGATATTATTGTTGATATATGTTAATATATTGTTTTAGAAAAAAATGTGGGACTTAACACTACCTTATTCAACGCATTTAGCACTAATCGGATTAATGGTGGTTATTTATATCATTTTCGAAGCTCTATGGAACTCAATTGTAATAATTATAGCAATTTTAACGCCTTTCTTTAACCCTAATGAAGATACGTCTTTGTTGAAAAAATTCGGACCATGGGCATGTGAGTAAAAACAACCCTCGTCGACGGATTTTTTTGTACCCGTAGCGTTCGATAAATAAGCTAAATCGGTATAAATATTGTTTAAAACTAGTTCTTTAATGCTTCATTAACGAATAACTAATAATTGTCACACAATTTCTCGAATTTAGAAAACCATAAAATTTTCTTGGAATCAATTAAATTGAATCGAGAAAGTAGGTCAGATTAGATTGTAATCGTGGGTTTAATATGCAATTTGTTTTGCAAAAGTTGATGTTATTGAAATGCGTGCACAATAAACTACTAGAGATGTTGTTAGAAAATACCGCAAATAAGAATAAAAAAACAAATAAATTTAACCTACTTAAAATATCAACACGCTTTTTAAGGTATGTTCAAGTTTATTTAATTGTGAAATAACGTTATGCAACCAACAATACCTTCGAGTGAATAACCTCAAATCGACGTAAACTTTATAACGAAATTAAATATTTATTTTTATCAAATTTTAAGTGGTAACAGGATCGACTGATGGAATTGGTAAAGCATACGCTTTCGAACTTGCCAAAAAAGGCATTAATATAGTACTCGTCAGTAGAAATGAAGAAAAATTAAAAAAAACAGCCGAAGAAATCGGTAATATTATTATAATAACAATAAAACGGTTCATAAGATACATAATAACAATTTTTAGAGAACAAACATCTCGTGAAAACGAAAATTATAGTAGCCGATTTTTCACAAGTACAGAAAGCTGTTGATACGGTTAAAGAAAAATTGGGAACATTGAAAATAGATATTTTAGGTAAGTTCTATATACTTTAAACTAGATTTGCTATGCACTGCCATCTACAATCTAGTAGCTACTCTAAATTTAATTTGTAACAAAATTTTATGAATATCTGTAAAACGTTGTAATAAGCTTCTAAAACCAACAAATAGATGTCGCAACTATAGTTATTTTATACATTTTTAATCATTATTTGAGAAAACTACGTTTAATTGATATTCCGATTATTTAATAATACGATATTTTTTTTATTTGTAGAGTTATTTGTAAATCAATATTAAAATCTTTCAACACTTACACATATACACATTATAAAGTATTTAGTTCGTTACAGCATTATTGTGATATGTATTTTGTAACCAAATTTTAATTTCTAACTTTTATTTATATATTTATTACATCAAAATAGCATTAAACATCTTTTTTTTAAAACACAAAATATTTACATAATAAATAAAGTTTTATTTTAAGTAAGGTTAGTGTACCGCCAACTAGGATCTAATAGCTACTTTAACCTCAATTTGGAACAAAATTTTATGAATTTCTGTAAAACGTTGTAATGAATTTCTAAAATCAACACACAGATGTCAAAACTACAATTATTTTATACATTTATAATCATTATTTGAGAAAACTATGTTTAATTGATATTCCGATTATTTAATAAAACGATAATTTTTTTATTTGTAGAGTTATTTGTAAATCAATATTAGAATCTTTCAAAACTTACACATATACATTTTGTATTTAGTTCCTTACAGCGTTCTTGTGATGTTTTGTAATAAAATTTCGATTTCTATCTATTATTTAAATATTTATAACATTAGAATAGCATTAAACATCTTTTTTTCAAAACACAAAATATTTACATTATAAATAAATAAAGTTTTATTTTAAGTAAGGTTAGTGTAGCGCCATCTATGATCTAATAGCTACGTTAACCTCAATTTGGAACAAAATTTTATGAATTTCTGTAAAACGTTGTAATGAGTTTCTATTACCAACACACAGATGTCGAAACTACAATTATTTTATACATTTATAATCATTATTTGAGAAAACTACGTTCAATTGATATTCCGATTATTTGATAATACGATATTTTTTTTATTTGTAGAGTTATTTGTAAATCAATATTAAAATCTTTCAAAACTTACACATATACATTTTGTATTTAGTTCCTTACAGCGTTCTTGTGATGTTTTGTAATAAAATTTCGATTTCTATCTATTATTTAAATATTTATAACATCAGAATAGCATTAAACATCATTTTTTCATAACACAAAATATGTACATTATAAATAAATAAAGTTTTATTTTAAGTAAGGTTAGTACACCGCCATCTAGTACGTAATAGCTGAACTAATATGACAACTACTGGTATCTTTAATTTTGAATATTTATTTTCAGTAAATAACGTCGGTAAAAATTACGATTATCCATTGTATTTAACAGAAATTCCAGAAAATCTTATCGTGGATATAATAAATATAAATACCGGCGCGGTGACTTTGATGTGCCGCGCATTTATTGAAGATATGAAAAAGAGAGGTAAAGGAGCTATAGTGAACGTGTCCTCGGGATCAGAACTTCATCCTTTACCTCTGATGAACGTATACGCAGCCACGAAGGTATATTTTCATTTGAAATAGATAAATTCTCATAAGTTTGTTTTAGGCTTATGTTAAAAGTTTCACGGCGGGTTTGAGATACGAATACAGAAATTCTGGTGTCACTATTCAACATCTCGCGCCATTTTTCGTTAATACCAATATGAGCGCGTTCGTTCCTATGTTCCAAAGAAACAATTTCATTGTACCGAACGCGGAGAAGTATGCGAAATTCGCCGTTATGACATTAGGAAAGCTTACGGATACGTCCGGTTTTTGGTCGCACGGTATACAGGTAATTTTAAAATTATTCATCGCTATATTTTATTTTTATTTGGATTCAAATCAATATTTTTCATATTTTTGTGATTTCAGAGATTTATTGTTAAAATGTGTCCCACTTGGATTGCAATTCGTGGAGGAGCTAATTTGAATAAGATATTTAGGAGGGATTATATCAACTCCAGAAAAAAATTTGATGAATAAAAATTTATTTAATTATACATTGAACTATTATCAACGTTTTTTTTTTTAATCAATATAAACCCTTCCAATAAAATCCTTTACTGAATTCTTATTATGCTACCGTACCGCCATCTAGCACATAATAGCTGCGTTAATCTGTTTTTAGTATTAAATTTTAATGAATTTACTAAAGTTATAACTACTAAATTCTAGTTTTCTTAATAATATTCATTTCTCTTTTATATTTTAAGAAAATTAATCATAAATTAGTACAAAATATGAATTTTCCAGAATATTAGTGAAGCGCCATCTACAATATAGTAGCTGAAGTTTAATAGTTGAAACATCTCGTTTCACTGAATGACTGTACGAGCTTTGATTTTTATATAAGAGATGTCGTTAGAATAAAGTCTAATATCCAACAAAATAATTTGTATTTTTAATTATACGAGGGTACTTTGATGAAAAAAAAAAATGATATCAACTGTTTTTCACAAAATTATCAAAGGTTAAGTGAAAAAAAACTCATTAGACGGAGTTTCTATGAAAAAAAAAAGATAAAAGGTTAGGAAAATAGATAAATAATAGCATCCATCACTGATTTGAGTAATGTATTTATTGATAAAACTGACATTCAATTTCCGACAACTATTTTAAATATAATATTCGTTTATTAATAAACAATAAGAATTCAAAAATACTAATAAGATGAATTTTTTTCCAACTACCCCGGTAGTATATCATTTTTACGCTTTTCCCATACCTACCTAACCTCAATTTTACAAAAAAAAAAATTAAACTTATCCAGAATCCTAAAAGGAAAATACCAGATTTATTATTTTTTTTCGAACAATACACCTTCTTTACACATATTTTTGTACGTTTCCACGAATTTATGCGGGGATGAGAAGAATCTAACCTATAAAAATTGAACGGAGAAAAACAATGGGGAATTTTCACGTCGTTTTCGTTCTGATTTAAACTCCGTCTTCACTGCGTCGTTTACGACCTGGACCGCCGGCGAAATTTGCGGCCGCTAACCCCATCAGATGTTTCGCAGCCTGGGAACCTGAGAAACCGCGTCCCAAGCCTAAATCCAAACCGCGTTTCGAGCTGAAACAGGCCGCAGAGTATTAGATTTGAATAAACTACAATTTCTATTACATATGAATCCCTCGTATATAGTGATTAAATCGAAAATTTTATTTTCGCATAATTTCCTGTAATAAACTTTTTCACCGCACCCTGTATAACAATTTGTATCTATAGAATTAAAATTATATAGCGACAACGTCACTTCCCCTAATACGAAGAAAATCGACCTTATTATGACCTTGCTCTTCATACAACTGTATTCTAATCAACAGATTCTTTTCAATTGACAATTACAGTGTGTAGCAGTAATTAAAAATATTCGATATACATATTAATTAAATCAATTATAATGAATCACTAGATTTACATTCAATTAAAATGTTTGTTTATATTAACCTCAAACGATTGACATAAAGTCCGCCATATTGGTAACCGGAAGTAGGTATTGCCTATTATCATAATGTCAAACAAAACTGCAAATTTATTATTCGAAATCTTTATTAATATATTTAGAAAAAAAAATAATTACGTATATCACAATAATTATTTATATATCTATATATATATTTTAACCAATTGTGTTGAAAAGACGTAATCGGTTTTCCACCATACCAGGTTGAGCTCTATCTGTACCGAAATCTGCCGCTATTCTTTTCCTTTCGTGTTCAAAATCACTTCTAAACGGTTTACCCGAACGTTTAATTTCCATTCTACAAATTATTATAAAGAAATAAATACGGAAATTATTACTCGTACTATATACATATATTTACAACTTAAATAATAAACATTTACAAACCGTTTTATACACTTTTATACAAAACACACAACACTAAACAATTCGTTTTCCAAGCCGAAATTACTGAAAAATTAAATAAATTAATATACAAGATTTGTACAATATTATTATCAAATAATATAAATTGTTAAATTATGTACACCGTAACGCCATCTAAAGTCTCCTAATTATATTAAATACAATTTCTGTATTATTGTTGATCGAGTTTCCACTTTTGGTTAATAGATGTCACTCACGTGTAATTTATTTTAAGTAAATCGAGATTGAATGTTTACTTTTCTTGAATTACTATCTATTGATAGATTTTTAATCTACTACGAGAAGGGAACGCGAGAAAATATCTCATTTAATTTCAAATTAAATTTTTTATTCCAATCAGTGCCGGTACCGAATTTGTATACGATAAATTCATACAAAAAATGCAGAAACAATGTTGTTGTTTATATATTTAATAACAATACAAATATATACATTTTATTGAAACTGTTCATAATTATATTTACTTACTTTTCCATTTCTTCATCGTTGATCAAAGCCTGCCTCAATCTGGATATAGTTTGCATCAAATATTTAGGATTTTGTCTCTCTAAGTAAATCGGTGAATAAAATCCTGGATAACTGTAACTAAAATTAAAGTATGAGCTCATAATAAACGGAGCGAATGATTATTACGTAGTTTTTTATAGTTATTAACTTGATTTTTATTAAATGGGTACTGTGCCATCTATGATGTAGTAGCTGAACTAATAGGTAAAGAAAATCTCAGTTGATATATACTTTTACTCGATAGATGTCGCTTAGAAAATTGAAAATGACAATACTCTATATTGTTTTTAATTTAATAAGTTCTGCAATTAGTAATTTTGATATTAAATTATTCGAAATAGTAGATGATTTTATTACTTTTAGAATTTGAATAATGAAAAAGGATTAGTTTGCTTTGAGATTTTCACTGACAAAATAAACAAACAGTATCACGTGATAGTATGTACAGCGTTAATATTTTCGTTGATTTTGTCGAAAATTAATCACACACTAGGAGCAATTTGAAATTCTCTAGAACAACAACAAAATTGCTTCGAACATTCCACGGTAAATTTGGTAGTAGGTAGTAGTTAATAAAAGGTAAATATTTGCAATTGATTGCAATGGAGAAAACATATACAAGGTTGATTTAAAATAACAGAATATTTTAAAATTTACGTTGTATCTATTGTACATAACCTCAAAAGCAAAATATATCGAACTAAAGTTGATGAAACGTAACAGACAGGTCAAATACGAGGGAAGGTCATAAAATAAAGAGAATTTAAAAAAGGAAAACGTATTTAATTGAGTTTTTTTCACAAAATATTCATTATTATCAATATATTTGTATGTATAGGTATTTGTTATTGTTCATATTTAATATTCTAATGAAAAAATTGTTATCCACTGCTAAATCAGTGTAATTGTGGTTCAGTGTAAATAAAATCACTGCAAACGAACATAACAAGGTACATAATTATGACAGATGATTAGTGGCGCTATCTAACGTTACTCGAAAGAAATTAAATATAAATTACCTTTCCTGTTGTGCATTCGTTGTAGTTGTTTTTAGAACAACGATGCCTGCTATGATAATTAGGAATAATAATCCGTTAGAACCACCGAATCCAGATCCCTTCATTATCCTGAAAAACGTAAAATCTCTCATATACATAAAACGCCAATTAACTCTATGTAATTATCGTCTGTAATATTGACACGACGTAAATACATAGAGTTAATATTAAACATAGACGGCATGAAACGCCGATATAACTATCTCTCTCTATATATATAATCTGATTGGATCGTAGTTTTTGTTTTTATTATCGATTAGAGAAAGATAGAGAACGATAAATCATTTTCTAATAGTATTTTTAATGTTAACTCTATGCGTAGATGACTTGTGCTTTATTTGTTACGAAGACATGAATTAATTATAACTAGAGGGAGTTCAAGATGCTAAATTGGGATTAATACGAGCGTCAGAAGGTCCTATTGGATTTTAAAGTTTAAATATACGAGGTTGGTGTCAGAAATTATGGGAAAACGTTGAAATAAGTTCGGCTATGATTTTGCATGGTTGTTTGGAGCCGTTTTTACCTTCTTTTGAGCTAGTTCGCTCTTTTTAATTCATTGTTTCCACATTCATTCATTGTTTTAATTCATTGTAGTTCACGCACTTCTAGTCGACGATTATCGTCACCTCATTTGGTCGACCGATCCATTGTTGGACTCCGTAGATCGTACAGTCTCGTTTAAACACTGCTATCCAACATTTTACCGTTGATAATGAAGAAGAAGTTCCACCCAGAGTAGAATCTAGTTCAGTTTTCATATTAGTTAGACTAAAACCTTTCAAATAAAACTGCCAAGCAAATATTTAACAACTTTGAGTCTTCAAATTAGAAAAACACATACATATAGTAGCTACAACGGTATTTAGGTGAAGCTAGATACTTTTAGGAGTATCTTCGTGATTATAAAACATTTTAAGACCATCCAGTGGATTTTCTTCAACATTTTTGGAGTAATAACTTGATTGATCACTGTGTTGTTGGACTCCGTAGATCGTACAGTCTGGTTTAAACGCTGCTACTCGACATTTTACCGTTGATAATGAAGAAGAAGTCCTACTCAGAGTAGAATCTAGTTCAGTTTTCGTATTATTTAGGCTAAAACCTTTCAAATAAAACTGCCAAGCAAATATTTAACAACTTTGAGTCTTCAAATTACAAAAACACATACAAATGGTAGCTACCACGGTATTTAGGTCAAGATAGATACTTTTAGGAGTATCTTCGTGATTATAAAACATTTTCAAGACCATCCAGTGGATTTTCTTCAACGTTTCTTGAGTCACCACTTCATTTGATTAACCATTGCGTTGTTGGACTCCGTAGATCGTACAGTCTCGTTTAAACGCTGCTATCCAACATTTTACCGTTGATAATGAAGAAAAAGTCCCACCCAGAGTAGAATTTAGTTCAGTTTTCGTATTATTTAGGCTAAAACCTTTCAAATAAAACTGCCAAGCAAATATTTAACAGCTTTGAGTCTTCAAATTAGAAAAACACATACATATAGTAGCTACAACGGTATTTAGGTGAAACTAGATACTTTTAGGAGTATCTTCGTGATTATAAAACATTTTAAAACCATCCAGTGGATTTTCTTCAACGTTTCTTGAGTCACCACTTCATTTGATTAACCACAGCGTTGTTGGACTCCGTAGATCGTACAGTCTCGTTTAAACGCTGCTACCCAATTATTTTACTATTGATAAAGTAGGAATCTAACCCAGAGAAGAAGCTTCGTCAGCTTGGCGTGGCGTCTTCAAACGTATGTTGTATAAATAGGTAGATATCGCCATCTCTAGGTAAGGACAGGTATTTCTAGAACCATCCTAGTATAAGACGCTTGGTACTAGTTTTAGAAGGTTCTATTATATATAAATTTTTCATTTTAAAGTTTGATAAAACGTGGTAATAATTGATTTAAAGTATTTCTAACGTTTGGTATATATAAAAAAAAACGATTTCGTGTAAATTATCCCGAAAATTCCTTCAGGATAATTTCCTCAACTCTTCGTTATAATATTGTGGAAAATTTTACCCTAATTAGATTCAAGGATAATGGAAATATATTAATGAATCGAAAAATGTTAAATAAAAGGCTGGGGTTATAATTAAAACAAGTGGATTTTTACAAATATCGTTTTAATTGTGTTAATTTATTTACTGACGAAACTTATTTCGTATATTAAATTATGCACCAACTTCCCTTTCGTATTTTACGTATTTGCTGAATAATGAAATTCAGTGAAGGCGGTTAATATTTAAAATCAACACAATCCTGATTTCCTTTCCACATTTCGCAGCTTATTAAATAAACATTCTCGCTACGATTGACAATTGTGTCAAAATAAATCAATTTTCAAATAAATTCGTTGTAAAAACATAAATTTTGCGATTTACTTTACGATTTTCATCTTGGATCGCGTCAATAGCTTGCTTACGTCACCAGCGCCGATCGAGCTTAGAAAAAATAGTTTTTATACCATTTTAATTGTTTTTTTTATGAAAATCAGGGGAAAATAGACCACAAACGAATCCTGCTCTATTTATATCAACAAATTAACTGTTTGTAATCAAAATAGTGACAGCATTTTGAATATAATTAACACTAACGGCGCTGATGACGTATTACCTATTTGAAACGTATCTCAAACGGTATAATAAATAAATAAATTGATTTTCAAATAAATTCGTTCTAAAAACATAAATTTTGCGATTTACTTTACGATTTTCATCTTGGATCGCGTCAATAGCTTGCTTACGTCACCAGCGCCGATGGAGTTCCGAAAAAAATAGTTTTTATACCATTTTAATTGTTTTTTTTTTATGAAAATCAGGGGTAAATAGACTACAAACGAATCCTGCTCTATTTATATCAACAAATTAACTGTTTGTAATCAAAATAGTGACAGAATTTTAAACATAATTAACACAATCGGCGCTGATGACGTATTACCTATTTGTAACGTATCTCAAACGGTATAATAAATAAATAAATTGATTTTCAAATAAATTCGTTCTAAAAACATAAATTTTGCGATTTACTTTACGATTTTCATCTTGGATCGCGTCAATAGCTTGCTTACGTCACCAGCGCCGATCGAGCTTAGAAAAAATAGTTTTTATACCATTTTAATTGTTTTTTTTTATGAAAATCAGGGGTAAATGGACTACAAACGAATCTTGCTCTATTTATATCAACAAATTAACTGTTTGTAATCAAAATAGTGACAGAATTTTGAATATAATTAACACTAACGGCGCTGATGACGTATTACCTATTTGAAACGTATCTCAAACGGTATAATAAATAAATAAATTGATTTTCAAATAAATTCGTTCTAAAAACATAAATTTTGCGATTTACTTTACGATTTTCATCTTGCATCGCGTCAATAGCTTGCTTACGTCACCAGCGCCGATCGAGTTTCGAAAAAATAGTTTTTATACCATTTTGATTGTTTTTTTTTATGAAAATCAGTGGTAAATAGACTACAAACGAATCCTGCTCTATTCATATCAACAAATTAACTGTTTGTAATCAAAATAGTGACAGAATTTTAAACATAATTAACACAATCGGCGCTGATGACGTATTACCTATTTGAAACGTATCTCAAACGGTATAATAAATAAATAAATTGATTTTCAAATAAATTCGTTCTAAAAACATAAATTTTGCGATTTACTTTACGATTTTCATCTTGGATCGCGTCAATAGCTTGCTTACGTCACCAGCGCCGATCGAGCTTAGAAAAAATAGTTTTTATACCATTTTAATTGTTTTTTTTTATGAAAATCAGGGGAAAATAGACCACAAACGAATCCTGCTCTATTTATATCAACAAATTAACTGTTTGTAATCAAAATAGTGACAGCATTTTGAATATAATTAACACTAACGGCGCTGATGACGTATTACC
This sequence comes from Diorhabda elongata, assembly GCA_026230145.1. Lineage (NCBI taxonomy): Eukaryota > Metazoa > Arthropoda > Insecta > Coleoptera > Chrysomelidae > Diorhabda > Diorhabda elongata. The sequence continues at coordinate 38,722,196 of CM047930.1, forward strand.
TATTTGAAACGTATCTCAAACGGTATAATAAATAAATAAATTGATTTTCAAATAAATTCGTTCTAAAAACATAAATTTTGCGATTTACTTTACGATTTTCATCTTGGATCGCGTCAATAGCTTGCTTACGTCACCAGCGCCGATCGAGCTTAGAAAAAATAGTTTTTATACCATTTTAATTGTTTTTTTTTATGAAAATCAGGGGAAAATAGACCACAAACGAATCCTGCTCTATTTATATCAACAAATTAACTGTTTGTAATCAAAATAGTGACAGCATTTTGAATATAATTAACACTAACGGCGCTGATGACGTATTACCTATTTGAAACGTATCTCAAACGGTATAATAAATAAATAAATTGATTTTCAAATAAATTCGTTCTAAAAACATAAATTTTGCGATTTACTTTACGATTTTCATCTTGGATCGCGTCAATAGCTTGCTTACGTCACCAGCGCCGATCGAGCTTAGAAAAAATAGTTTTTATACCATTTTAATTGTTTTTTTTTATGAAAATCAGGGGAAAATAGACCACAAACGAATCCTGCTCTATTTATATCAACAAATTAACTGTTTGTAATCAAAATAGTGACAGCATTTTGAATATAATTAACACTAACGGCGCTGATGACGTATTACCTATTTGAAACGTATCTCAAACGGTATAATAAATAAATAAATTGATTTTCAAATAAATTCGTTCTAAAAACATAAATTTTGCGATTTACTTTACGATTTTCATCTTGGATCGCGTCAATAGCTTGCTTACGTCACCAGCGCCGATCGAGCTTAGAAAAAATAGTTTTTATACCATTTTAATTGTTTTTTTTTATGAAAATCAGGGGTAAATAGACTACAAACGAATCCTGCTCTATTTATATCAACAAATTAACTGTTTGTAATCAAAATAGTGACAGCATTTTGAATATAATTAACACTAACGGCGCTGATGACGTATTACCTATTTGAAACGTATCTCAAACGGTATAATAAATAAATAAATTGATTTTCAAATAAATTCGTTCTAAAAACATAAATTTTGCGATTTACTTTACGATTTTCATCTTGGATCGCGTCAATAGCTTGCTTACGTCACCAGCGCCGATCGAGCTTAGAAAAAATAGTTTTTATACCATTTTAATTGTTTTTTTTTATGAAAATCAGGGGTAAATAGACTACAAACGAATCCTGCTCTATTTATATCAACAAATTAACTGTTTGTAATCAAAATAGTGACAGCATTTTGAATATAATTAACACTAACGGCGCTGATGACGTATTACCTATTTGAAACGTATCTCAAACGGTATAATAAATAAATAAATTGATTTTCAAATAAATTCGTTCTAAAAACATAAATTTTGCGATTTACTTTACGATTTTCATCTTGCATCGCGTCAATAGCTTGCTTACGTCACCAGCGCCGATGGAGTTTCGAAAAAACAGTTTTTATACCATTTTAATTGTTTTTTTTATGAAAATCAGGGGTAAATAGACTACAAACGAATCCTGCTCTATTTATATCAACAAATTAACTGTTTGTAATCAAAATAGTGACAGAATTTTAAACATAATTAACACTAACGGCGCTGATGACGTATTACCTATTTGAAACGTATCTCAAACGGTATAATAAATAAATTAATTGATTTTTCTTAGAGATATTCCCCCTAATGACTCAAATATCTCAAAGGATTAGTCCGAATTGGAAATAATTTATAAGGTAAAGTTGATTGAAAGTTCTAAATATTTCGTTATTAATGCGACAATCTTAACCTAGATTTCGTTTCAGTTTGAAGTATAAAGTTGAATTGTTTGTCGGGGACGTACAAAACAATAAATAATTAATGAGGAATACGAAAATTTCGAATTCGATATGAAATCCTAAAATAATCAAACAAATTTTTTACTTCTGTAGTTATTATAGTCCGTATATAAAATATAGTGTTCGAGGATTTGAAAAAAAAAGTTTAATTTCAGTTTTTGGAAACGATAAATTGATAGTTTCGCCTCAATTTATCCTACAGGGGGATTCAAACACACGTAAAACAAATACGATTGTTTACAAAATTTTTATTTCGTCCTGAGTTTATATCTTTATTTCAGGATTGGTAAGCGTATTATCCTTTTTTTTATTTCCTTTACGCTTCCCCAGACTAATGTTTTTATTCCTATATTATGGAAAAAGGACAAAAATCCCCAATTTAAAGGAAACGATCCTTAACGTGGTATGTAGATATAAAAAAAAACAACAAACATGAGAATTATAACACAAGGTTTATTTAAAGAAAAAAAACTTTTAAATGAGAATCCTTTCAAGGATTATACGTATCGAAAAAGGACACAATTAATTCTCAACTTTAAAAATCGTCCTTTAAGTATAATTTAGTAGATTTAACTTGAATCGACGATGTCCAGAAAGAATATTTACCTTAAAGATGAACAAGGACGAAGGACTAATAAATCTTTGAAAGGTATTTACCTTAGTAGACACTCAATATTACTGAAAAATATGAATTTAAATGTATGTGAAAAGCCAGAGGGATTTTAAAAATTTTGTTTTTTGTTTATGATTAATTTCAATGATTCCTATGCATTGGAATGCACTAAAAGTCCTTCCTCAACCTTAATAATTATTTATTTCACATTTTTTCACAATTATTTTGTTTTTTTTCCAGTAACTTTCCTTGTTTTAATCAAAAAATTTGTTTTCGATTTTTATCGGAACGGAATTCGTTCTTTTTTACGCACCCCTCGTATATTTAATGTCGTTTGTTCGAATAAATGTTGTATTTCGAGTTTTAGAAAGTCAATTTACTTTTAATAGTGATTTTTTACAACTCATCTTGACTGTAAGAAATAAAATAATCGTTTAAACGAGATTGCAAGTGGGAAAATATTCACGACACGAGCTTTTCGAATACGTGTTGTATAAAAATGAAGTATATAATAAAATCTCAATTTAATTTAGCCTTCGGCTTGTTACTTTAATCCTGAGAAATTGCTCTATTTGATATAATATCGATATTATTCGTTATCTATAAAGTTGTGTACAAAATTAGGTTAGAATCGTTTTGTTTGGTGATTTATTTCGAAAATGGGGGGCTACTTAATCGTAGAGAAACCTTTATTTCCGTAGCTAGGATTCTCCCACAAAAAATAGAAAAATCTGCTTCCATTAACCCCCCACACTCTCCATTTTTTTTTTCACGTCATCAATCACAGCAAGCGAGTAGCCATCTTACGAAAGCAACCATCTTGTTGACGTTGATAAGAATGGAAATTTTTTGTTTCTTTTGCTTTAAAACAACAAGAGGTTTTACAGGATCAGCGAATTATTTGTGGAAGTGTCCTTAATAAAAGATTCAGTCTATATTTCTAGTTTTTTGGTTTTGCAACCCTTCTTCTTTTTGGTACATTGTTTTGATTGTACTTCTGTCGTGTCGTGTCCAAATTTTCACTTAATTTGCGACGTATTGCACTTCTTGAAATACCCACTATGTATGCTAGTTCACGCACTTTCAATCGACGATTATCCAGTGGATTTTCTTCAATATTTCTGGAGTCACCACTGCGTTGTTGGACTCCGTAGATCGTACAGTCTCGTTTAAACGCTGCTACCCAACATTTTATTGTTGATAATGAAGAAGAAGTCCCACCCAGAGTAGAATCTAGTTCAGTTTTCGTATTATTTAGACTAAAACCTTTCAAATAAAACTGCCAAGCAAATATTTATCAACTTTGAGTCTTCAAATCAGAAAAACACATACATATCGTAGTTACCACGGTATTTAGGTGAAGCTAGATACTTTTAGGAGTATCTTCGTGATTATAAAACATTTTTAAGACCATCCAGTGGATTTTCATCAACATTTTTGGAGTAATAACTTGATTGATCACTGTGTTGTTGGACTCCGTAGATCGTACAGTCTCGTTTAAACGCTGCTATCCAACATTTTACCGTTGATAATGAAGAATAAGTCCCACCCAGAGTAAAATCTAGTTCAGTTTTTATGTAATTTAGGCTAAAACCTTTCAAATAAAACTGCCAAGCAAATATTTAACAGCTTTGAGTCTTCAAATTAGAAAAACACATACATATAGTAGCTACAACGGTACTTAGGTGAAGCTAGATACTTTTAGGAGTATCGTCGTGATTATAAAACATTTTAAAACCATCCAGTGGATTTTCTTCAACGTTTCTTGAGTCACCCACCTCATTTGATTAACCACTGTGTTGTTGGACTCCGTAGATCGTACAGTCTCGTTTAAACTTTGCTACCCAATTATTTTACTATTGATAAAGGATCAGTTTGACCTAGATTAGAATCTAGTTCAGCTTTTATATTGATTCGACTAAAGCTTTTCAAATAAAAATAGACAGTTTGGTTAAATATAACTTTCTAGTTTTTGTAGAAGACTTCTTGGGTCTGTAGTACTACAATCAGAAAAAAAAATGGTTCATTAACTTTAGTTCAACCATTAACTTTCATTTAATGAGAAATATTTCGATCCATTCCTTATGATATACATTTTTTTCATTAGTTTCAAATAACCTAATCAAAAAGCTTCATACAATCTTCAAATTTGAAAATAGTGATCCGATTGTTGATTATTATCAAATTATATCACTAAACACTTTCAAATAAGTGATAATTATTTGCAGTTTTATTTCAAATTTCAAAACGAGTCTCTACAAATGAAAAAATAATTTGGTATTTAACGACGTCAACGGGTCGAATTGAAATTCCGATATTTCATTTGGAAACTGTTTAAAAAAGTAATAACAGTGTATATGACGATCACATATATTCAGGTGGAAATAAAAAACGTACCAATACGAGATAGTGTCCCCAAAAAAAGTTGTTTCATACCTATCGATAATAATAATGTGTTAGCAATCGGAAAAATTTGATTATTATATTTTAGAAATTTTATTCTAACAACCGCGGGGACTAAACTATAAAAAAAATGGTTCCAGAAGTATCTGGTCTGATCTAGAGATGGCGGTAGTTGTTTTTTTTTTTCAAATCTAAACATTATAATCCTTTTAGATCGTTTTTTAAGGGTACTTCTTTGATTAGATCGCTGAAACTGAGATTTTGAGGTTAGGATTGGACTTAACTACATGTTTAGAGCCTCCAACACGACACAGAAAAAGCAAAAATCAAAATGACAAATATTAATATCGAACCATCCATTTTGTTTATTTACTACTGAATACGATTCTTACCACAAAAATATATATTATCCTGAAAATATTAGTTTCCTATATCCTTGAGTGATTATAAATTGTTTTTTTATTGTTATTCCCACGGGATTTTATCTTTTTTCCCAGTATCGATCCAAGTATTCAACTAGCTACGTAGTTAAAATGATTCAAAACAGATTTTACGTGGATTATTTATAACAAGCGCCCAGACTATTAATTAGTAAATTTAGGTTATAATAATTACCGAATATCTTTGAAAAACAAACTTGAGTTGTCTTATTGGATGAGATAAACATTTAATTAGATGCGGCCGTTTTGGTATTTTTAATGACGACGTCGTGTCTAATATATGCTAAAATTAAAACGGAATTCAATTAGCAGAAGAGAAGAAGACACGTTTCGCATTTGTTTCCTTTCCTTTTTAGCCGCGTTAAAGATTAAACAGTGTCGATAATTTATCTTGGTATGGAAAGTTCTATAAACATTGTGGCTCCAAGAATTATTCAGAGCTATGATGATTGGAAGTTTTTTATTTTAATCCTGATCTAGCGGATGTTATTTTCTTCTTGAAGGGATGTAGTTCAATCTGGTTCAAGCTAGTACGTCGTTTTTTAGTTTGAAGCTATGAGAAATGGCTTCGAAAAACATAACAGTCAATTAAAGCTAATCGCGTGCTGCCATTTTGATTTAACTACTTCATTAAAGTGAAATTACTTCAATTATTTCGGTCCCTGGACATTAACACGTTTACTGAGGGTCCATTTTTATCAATTCTTCTTTCAAAAAGTTGATTTCGTACCTTATTTTGAAAATATTTAAGCTTCCGAACGTTCGTAAGCAAAATCCAAAAACGAATCACGTATTTTGATTAGTCTTCTTCATTGTAGTGAAACTACTCCAATTATTTCGGTCCCTGGACATTAACACGTTTACTGAGGGTCCATTTTTATCAATTCTTCTTTCAAAAAGTTGATTTCGTACCTTATTTTGAAAATATTTAAGCTTCCGAACGTTCGTAAGCAAAATCCAAAAACGAATCACGTATTTTGATTAGTCTTCTTCATTGTAGTGAAACTACTCCAATTATTTCGGTCCCTGGACATTAACACGTTTACTGAGGGTCCATTTTTATCAATTCTTCTTTCAAAAAGTTGATTTCGTACCTTATTTTGAAAATATTTAAGCTTCCGAACGTTCGTAAGCAAAATCCAAAAACGAATCACGTATTTTGATTAGTCTTCTTCATTGTAGTGAAACTACTCCAATTATTTCGGTCCCTGGACATTAACACGTTTACTGAGGGTCCATTTTTATCAATTCTTCTTTCAAAAAGTTGATTTTGTACCTTATTTTGAAAATATTTAAGCTTCGGAACGTTCGTAAGCAAAATCAAAATACGTATCACGTATTTTGATTTGTCTTCTTCATTATATCGAAATTACTTCAATTATTTCGGTCCTTGGACATTAACACGTTTACTAAGAGTTCATTTTTATTAATTCTTCTTTCAAAAAGTTGATTTTGTACGTTATTTTGGAAATATTTAAGCTTCGGAACGTTCGTAAGCAAAATCAAAAAACGAATCACGTATTTTGATTAGTCTTCTTCATTGTAGTGAAACTACTCCAATTATTTCGGTCCCTGGACATTAACACGTTTACTGAGGGTCCATTTTTATCAATTCTTCTTTCAAAAAGTTGATTTTGTACCTTATTTTGAAAATATTTAAGCTTCGGAACGTTCGTAAGCAAAATCAAAATACGTATCACGTATTTTGATTTGTCTTCTTCATTATATCGAAATTACTTCAATTATTTCGGTCCTTGGACATTAACACGTTTACTGAGGGTCCATTTTTATTAATTCTTCTTTCAAAAAGTTGATTTTGTACCTTATTTTGGAAATATTTAAGCTTCGGAACGTTCGTAACCAAAATCAAAATACGTATCACGTATTTTGATTTGTCTTCTTCATTATATCGAAATTACTTCAATTATTTCGGTCCTTGGACATTAACACGTTTACTGAGGGTCCATTTTTATTAATTCTTCTTTCAAAAAGTTGATTTTGTACCTTATTTTGGAAATATTTAAGCTTCGGAACGTTCGTAACCAAAATCAAAATACGTATCACGTATTTTGATTAGTCTTCTTCATTGTAGTGAAACTACTCCAATTATTTCGGTCCCTGGACATTAACACGTTTACTGAGGGTCCATTTTTATCAATTCTTCTTTCAAAAAGTTGATTTCGTACCTTATTTTGAAAATATTTAAGCTTCCGAACGTTCGTAAGCAAAATCCAAAAACGAATCACGTATTTTGATTAGTCTTCTTCATTGTAGTGAAACTACTCCAATTATTTCGGTCCCTGGACATTAACACGTTTACTGAGGGTCCATTTTTATCAATTCTTCTTTCAAAAAGTTGATTTCGTACCTTATTTTGAAAATATTTAAGCTTCCGAACGTTCGTAAGCAAAATCCAAAAACGAATCACGTATTTTGATTAGTCTTCTTCATTGTAGTGAAACTACTCCAATTATTTCGGTCCCTGGACATTAACACGTTTACTGAGGGTCCATTTTTATCAATTCTTCTTTCAAAAAGTTGATTTTGTACCTTATTTTGAAAATATTTAAGCTTCGGAACGTTCGTAAGCAAAATCAAAATACGTATCACGTATTTTGATTTGTCTTCTTCATTATATCGAAATTACTTCAATTATTTCGGTCCTTGGACATTAACACGTTTACTAAGAGTTCATTTTTATTAATTCTTCTTTCAAAAAGTTGATTTTGTACGTTATTTTGGAAATATTTAAGCTTCGGAACGTTCGTAAGCAAAATCAAAAAACGAATCACGTATTTTGATTAGTCTTCTTCATTGTAGTGAAACTACTCCAATTATTTCGGTCCCTGGACATTAACACGTTTACTGAGGGTCCATTTTTATCAATTCTTCTTTCAAAAAGTTGATTTTGTACCTTATTTTGAAAATATTTAAGCTTCGGAACGTTCGTAAGCAAAATCAAAATACGTATCACGTATTTTGATTTGTCTTCTTCATTATATCGAAATTACTTCAATTATTTCGGTCCTTGGACATTAACACGTTTACTGAGGGTCCATTTTTATTAATTCTTCTTTCAAAAAGTTGATTTTGTACCTTATTTTGGAAATATTTAAGCTTCGGAACGTTCGTAACCAAAATCAAAATACGTATCACGTATTTTGATTTGTCTTCTTCATTATATCGAAATTACTTCAATTATTTCGGTCCTTGGACATTAACACGTTTACTGAGGGTCCATTTTTATTAATTCTTCTTTCAAAAAGTTGATTTTGTACCTTATTTTGGAAATATTTAAGCTTCGGAACGTTCGTAACCAAAATCAAAATACGTATCACGTATTTTGATTTGTCTTCTTCATTATATCGAAATTACTTCAATTATTTCGGTCCTTGGACATTAACACGTTTACTGAGGGTCCATTTTTATTAATTCTTCTTTCAAAAAGTTGATTTTGTACCTTATTTTGGAAATATTTAAGCTTTGGAACGTTCGTAACCAAAATCAAAGTACATATCACGTATTTTGATTTGTGCTTTTTATTATAGTGAAATTACTTCAATTATTTCGGTCCTTGGACATTAACACGTTTACTGAGGGTCCATTTTTATTAATTCTTCTTTCAAAAAGTTGATTTTGTACCTTATTTTGGAAATATTTAAGCTTCGGAACGTTCGTAACCAAAATCAAAATACGTATCACGTATTTTGATTTGTCTTCTTCATTATATCGAAATTACTTCAATTATTTCGGTCCCTGGACATTAACACGTTCACTGAGAGTCCAAAAAATTTGTTTTGTACCTTATTTTGAACAATTTTTGAGTTTTGGAACGTTTCGAATTAAAACGAAAATTTACCTCACGTCTTTTGATTTGCTTTCTTCGTGCTGTTACTACTTTTCGCAAAATGATAAAAAACATATTTCGATCTTCCAAACAATTCCACCAAAAGTTACGACACTCACTTTGCAAAGCATTGACACTATCCACTATCCAATTATTTAAAAAAACATCTAATTTGACTGGACTAATATATAGAGATGGGATTTTCAATCACACCTCTACAAAATTTAAACGTAACTAGATATTGAGCGAATACACTTAAATCAAAACTGTCAAGTTGTATTTCAATAAATTTGATTACAGATTGAATCGCTCTAATCAAAACCACGTCCAGAATAGTGGACGCCAGGTAGAAACTTCTGAAACGCGTTGATGAATACGAAACCAGAAATTGGAATTCTAACAAATAATCCCCAAATACAGCTCGAGATTTATTTAGAGTTTAGGTATTATCAAAAGGTTAGTTAGGAGCAGGTGTATTACATCTTCATCTACAAAATATACAGAGTGTATATTTTTTAACTGTTTTAAATCCAATATCGAATACACAGCTTCATTAAAACACTTTTGGTTAATGATTTATCGATATAAATACCGAGATCAGTACTTTGGAGTTTGGAGTAATCGAAATTACTTCAATTGTAGCCCTGCAGAGGAGAATTTTTCCTATATCAGGTCGTTTCAAAAACTATATAATGGCGAAAAGTGTTTAACGCTTTCTATATTGTTAAGTAGCGACATTTTCAGTTTGATCCTCGTATTTTATTGTTTGAATAAATACAAATTTTATCTATTAGAATAAATCCCAATTATTTAATTAGAAATTACGTTATCAAAAGCGAATTAATGACTAAATCCACAAGGTTCAAAATAAGGTTTAGAGGTTTTTATAATAATTCCTGGATTATGTGTCAACAAAGGGTAGATATTACGTACTAAGATGAAAAATATTTTTGTTTCTAAAGGGATTTTGATTGATGAGTTTGGGGTGGTTTGAAAAATCAACATCAAAATCTATACTAAAGCAAATATTATTATTTTATATACATTTACTTATTAAAATCGTTTCCTGCTAAATCATCTACGATCTATTAGGTTTTTTAGAAACATAATTTTGTTTATATTAATTAGTATCACGATATAAAATAACAAACTTTTATAATTGAAACTTCCAACAACTTAAAACATTGAATTTATTCATACTAAGCCCCCAGACTATAAAAATATACACCAGACATTATGATTTTAAATCTAGTGATCAAACGATGTATTCAGCTTGGAACTGGTGATTTTTCGAAATGAATTTCGTCGTTTTTTCTGATGAAACGTAGACCAAGTGTTTGTTTTTTGAAGATGAAGAATTACCGTAAACCACACGTGGTTAATTCAAGCAATTTCGACTGTCGAAAGAACTGCAAGGGATTTACCAGTTAACTGTAATTGTATGTTGATTTTTAATCATTTGTAGATCAGAAACTTTCCTGATTATAACTGTTGTTACAAAAAGGGTTTTAGGAAAATAAACTACCGCCCTGTATACGATGCTTAGAAAAAGATTTCTACAATAAAAAAGTATCCATATAAACTACCAAATCGATTTAATTGGAAATTAATAGTTATGTAGCTGCAAGGAATCAGCTACAACGAATTACCTGCAGGGGATTCACCGGATCAATTTTTTGAAAGTAATTTATGAAATAAAAAAGTTTGGGAATCGATTTTTTAAAGAATACATACTAGAAAACGTTATTTACCAAGTATATCACAAGAATTTGTGTCGATTTTTGAAATATTTCATACGAGGGTTCGTGAAAAAATTCCCAAATAAAAATTTATCTTCGATGAACAGGGTTTTTAAAAAATTATCTACCACCCTGTATACGCTGCTTAGAAAAAGATTTCTACAATAAAAAATTATTACGTAGTATCCATATAAACTACCAATACGATTTAATTGGAAATTAATAGTAATGTAGCTGCAGGGAATCAGCTGCAACGAATTACCTGCAGGGGAATCACCGGATCAATTTTTTGAAAGTAATTTATGAAATAAAAAAGTTTGGGAATCGATTTTTTAAAGAATATGTACTAGAAAACGTTATATACAAAGTAAATTACAAGAATTTGTGTCGATTTTTGAAATATTTCATACGAGGGTTCGTGAAAAAATTCCCAAATAAAAATTTATCTTCGATGAACAGGGTTTTTAAAAAATTATCTACCACCCTGTATACGCTGCTGAGAAAAAGATTTCTACAATAAAAAATTATTACGTAGTATCCATATAAACTACCAAATCGATTTAATTGGAAATTAATAGTAATGTAGCTGCAGGGAATCAGCTGCAACGGATTAGCTGCAGGGGGATTCACCGGATCAATTTTTTGAAAGTAATTTATGAAATAAAAAAGTTTGGGAATCGATTTTTTAAAGAAAACGTTATTTACCAAGTATATCACAAGAATTTGTGTCGATTTTTGAAATATTTCATACGAGGGTTCGTGAAAAAATTCCCAAATAAAAATTTATCTTCGATGAACAGGATTTTTAAAAAATAAACTACCACCCTGTATACGATGCTTAGAAAAAGAATTCTACAATAAAAAATTATTACGTAGTATCAATATGAACTACCAAATCGATTTAATTGGAAATTAATAGTTATGTAGCTGCAGGGAATCAGCTGCAACGAATTACCTGCAGGGGGATTCACCGGATCAATTTTTTGAAAGTAATTTATGAAATAAAAAAGTTTGGGAATCGATTTTTTAAAGAATATGTACTAGAAAACGTTATATACAAAGTAAATCACAAGAATTTGTGTCGATTTTTGTAATATTTCATACGAGGGTTCGTGAAAAAATTCCCAAATAAAAATTTATCTTCGATGAACAGGATTTTTAAAAAATAAACTACCACCCTGTATACGTAGAAAAAGATTTCTACAATGAAACATTATGAAGTAGTATCCATATAAACTACCAAATCGATTTAATTGGAAATTAATAGTAATATAGCTGCAGGGAATCAGCTGCAACGAATTACCTGCAGGGGGATTCACCGGATCAATTTTTTTAAAGTAATTTATGAAATAAAAAAGTTTAGGAATCGATTTTTTAAAGAATATGTACTAGAAAACGTTATATACAAAGTAAATCACAAGAATTTGTGTCGATTTTTGAAATATCTAATACGAGGGTTCGTGAAAAAATTCCCAAACTTTATCTTCGATGAACCGTATGAGTTTTTTCAATGGATACGTTTATGGGAATAGAATAAAGTGACTAAACACGCGTTTTGAGACAAGTAAAAATACGAGGATGGTTCTAGAAGTACTTGGCATAACGAAGAAAAACTTTTCCTTTTAGATAATTTTCTCAGCGTTGTCTAATAAATTCGATACCTTGGAAAATCTTTGACAACCGAACCTTTTTTTTTAATTTGGCAACAGAAAATAATTCGAGGGGGCTAAATCTGGTGATCAGGGTGTGCATTATGTACCAATTTAAATTATATACAATTAATTTTTCGAGGTAGTTAATTCCCTTGCCCGCAAATGAAACGGTCTTTGTCTTCTTTGGAACCCCTTCGAGTCCACGGTTATGAAACGGTGCAAAAATTTGGTTTTATTTCTTTGGAACTCGATGTTTGTGATCAAACGCCGCATCCATCTTGTCCACGACTTCCTCGTGTTCGAATTCGGAGTTAATTCGCGCACATTTTGAAACGTCTTTATGTAGGTGATTTCTTTGAACCTCCTCGACTTCGAAATCCACATATTAATTAATTCAACGGACCCATTGTTGGTTTGTGGACCTGATATTCGTACTCCAATGAACTCTATACCATAACCATATAGAACGTGATTCAACAATACCGATTATGTAGATCAAAGACACTTCAATTATATCTTAATATAATTTGCGTATTCGCAATCGAAAAGACGTTTTTATTGAAGTCCATCGGACCGAATTTATCCGTTCCCCTAAATTTGGATTTGGTAACAAAGATTTTATTAGTCAGTTGAGATTTTCGATATGTAGATTTGTTATTTTATTGGGCACTATAGGCACCATACGTAAATTATTGAAGGGGTTGTAAAAAACGACGTACACGAGGGAGGGATGAATAAATTTTTGATATACGGGGTAATGAACGAGATAATTAACGAGAAATATTCGCTAGACGTTTCAAAATGTCTCTAGTTTAATTATTAATTTCTATTATCTTTGTTGTTGTTCTGAATATAATTTGGTCAAAAATTGGGAATTTCAAGTCGAATTTGATAGAAAATTGTCATTTTGAGTTAAGTTTTTTCAAAAATTGGTTTTTCTTTTTCTAAATTCGTTGAAAATTGGCTGTTCTGAATATAATTTGGTCAAAACTTGAGAATTTCAAGTCGAATTTGATAGAAAATTGTCATTTTGAGTTAAGTTTTCTCAAAAATTGGTTTTTCTTTTTCTAAATTCGTTGAAAATTGGCTGTTCTGAATATAATTTGGTCAAAACTTGAGAATTTCAAGTCGAATTTGATAGAAAATTGTCATTTTGAGTTAAGTTTTCTCAAAAATTGGTTTTTCTTTATCTAAATTCGTTGAAAATTGGCTGTTCTGAATATAATTTGGTCAAAACTTGATAATTTCAAGTTGAATTTGATAGAAAATTGTCATTTTGAGTTAAGTTTTCTCAAAAATTGGTTTTTCTTTATCTAAATTCGTTGAAAATTGGCTGTTCTGAATATAATTTGGTCAAAACTTGAGAATTTCAAGTCGAATTTGATAGAAAATTGTCATTTTGAGTTAAGTTTTCTCAAAAATTGGTTTTTCTTTATCTAAATTCGTTGAAAATTGGCTGTTCTGAATATAATTTGGTCAAAACTTGATAATTTCAAGTTGAATTTGATGGAAAATTGTCTTTTTGAGTTTTTTCAAAAATTGGTTTTTCTGAGAATTTGTTCGTCAAAAATAACATCAGTGTGTCCAAAATTTCACTTTTCCAAGTTTAAAGTCTTTATGAACTTAATTTGTATCAGAATAGACTTTTCCAGACTTATTTTCATCAAAAATTGGCTTTTCTTATAGTAAATTTGTTAAAAATTGGCTGTTCTGAATTTAATTAGGTAAAAAATTGGAAATTTAAGTCGAATTTGATGGAAAATTGTCTTTTTGAGTTAAGTTTTCTCAAAAATTGGTTTTTCTGAGAATTTGTTCGTCAAAAATAACATCAGTGTGTCCAAAATTTCACTTTTCCAAGTTTAAAGAGTTTATGTACTTAATTTGTATCAGAATAGGCTTTTTCAAACTTATTTTCGTCAAAAATCGGCTTTTCTTATAGTAAATTTGTTAAAAATTGGCTGTTCTGAATTTAATTAGGTAAAAAATTGGAAATTTCAAGTCGAATTTGCTAGAAAATCATCTTTTTGAGTTGAGTTTTCTCAAAAATTGGTTTTTCTGAGAATTTGTTCGTCAAAAATAACATCAGTGTGTCCAAAATTTCACTTTTCCAAGTTTAAAGAGTTTATGAACTTAATTTGTATCAGAATAGGCTTTTTCAAACTTATTTTCGTCAAAAATCGGCTTTTCTTATAGTAAATTTGTCGAAAATTGGTTGTTCTGAATTTAATTTGGTAAAAAATTGGGAATTTCAAGTCGAATTTGCTAGAAAATCATCTTTTTGAGTTGAGTTTTCTAAAAAATTGGTTTTTCTGATAATTTGTTTGTCCAAAATTACACTTGGCATTCGGGAACGTCTAATTCGCTTGGATACAAATTGAAAGTGAGGTTAGAATCACTTATTTCGACTTTAAATGAAAATGCAATCATCCAAAAAAAACAACCAGATATTTTTGAAACAAAAACCACTCGGAAACTTGTAAAAAATAAGTAAAATATCAACAAATAGCTTTATTTTATGAACAAAATAAATTTAATTGAATCACTCTGTATCATACGTCATTAACACACGTAATAAGTTGAATAAATTTCGTATGAATGATCTTTCTACATTTCTTTTCCCTATTTTCCGCATTTTAACCATCCAATTTCTTTCAGCTTATTTGAGATTATCATATCTGGATATATATATGTTGGAGGTTACCCTTAAGCAAAGGGCTAAGAACTTATCTATTCTCGTCTAGTAGGGTGGATGAAAAGGGACCCAATTAAAAGTTTATTAACTCGATTAACATCGCCAAAAATAATATTTACAAAGTGCAAACATGTATGGAATGTAAAATCGAATACGTGCAATTCCAGAATTTGTAACGAGGTTAGTTTATTATTAAAAATTATCTGTTTGTTGAAAAAATTGTTTTTTTAAAGTCAAATTCGAGGAAAAATTGTGTTTATGAATTGATTTTACTAAAAAATTGGCTGATACAAGTTTTAATTTGAAAAAATAGTGTTACTAAGATAAGTTTTCTAAAAAATTGTCTTTTTATTAATTAATTTGGTCGAGATCTGGATTTTTCTATGTTTCTAACCGAAAAAATCGTTTTTCCTAGTGTATATTTCAAAAAAATTGTTTAATTTGACCGAAAATTTCATTTTTCTTACGTAGTATCGTCAAAAAAAACTTTAATTTCAAAAGATTGGTGTTTTTGCAAAAATTGGCTATATTAAGTATGTTATAATCAAAAAATTGTCATTTTTAAGTACATTTTTGAAAAGTGTGTTTTTTAAAATTGGCTATTTCCAAGTTTTTTGGTCCAAAATTGGTTTTTCGAAGTCGAATATGTTAAAAAAATTAGTTTTTTGAGTTGAATTTTTTAAAAAATTGTCTTTCTCACGTATCATATGGTCAAAATTTTGCTTTACTTAATTTAATTTGGTCGAAAAATGATTTTCAACGAAAAAATCATTTTTTCTCAGTGTACTGTCTAAAAAAAGACAGTTCAAAGTTTATTTTGATAAGAAATTTTAAGTTTAATTGTTTTGTATGAAAATTTTCCAAAAATTGGCTATATTAGGTTTGTTATTTTTTAGTAAATTTTGTTGAAAAAAATGTGTTTTAAAGTTAAATTTTACAAAAAAATTGGCTGTTTCTAATAGTTTTGGTTCAAAATTGGTTTTATCAAGTATAATTTGTTGAAAAATAAAAAATCAGTGTAGTCTTCTCAGAAAAAGTAGTTCAAAGTTTAATTTGGACAAAAAACTACTTTTCAAACCTTAGTATCGTAAAAATTTGGTTTTTTTAATGTAGTTCTTTAAAATTGGTGTTTTGTATTGAATTTTTCCAAAAATTGGCTATGTTTAGTGTCATTTGATCAAAAATTGGTAATTCCAAAAAGAATTGAGTGAAAAATTGTTTTTTGATTTCAATTTTTCGTAAAAATTGGCCGATCTATGTTTCAATTGAACAAAAGTTGGAATTTTCAAGTCGAATTTGATGAAAAATTCTGTTTTTGAGTTAATTGTTTCAAAAAATTGTCTTTTCCACGATTCATATGGACAAAATTAGGTTTTTCCAAGTATTTGGCCGAACGAATCATTTTTTCTCGGTGTAGTCCTCTCAGAAAAAGCAATTCAAAGTTTACTTTGGACAAAATTTACATTTCCAATCTTAGTATCGTCAAAAATTGGTTTTTCTAAGTTTCGTTTCTTAAAAATTGGTGTTTTCTATTGAATTTTTCCAAAAATTGGCTATGTTAAGTGTGATTTGATTAAAAATTGGTAATTCCAATAAGAATTGAGTGAAAAATTGTTTTTTGATTTCAATTTTTCGCAAAAATTGGCCGATCTATGTTTCAATTGAACAAAAGTTGGATTTTTCAAGTCGAATTTGATGAAAAATTCTGTTTTTGAGTTAATTGTTTCAAAAAATTGTCTTTTCCACGATTCATATGGACAAAATTAGGTTTTTCCAAGTATTTGGCCGAACGAATCATTTTTTCTCGGTGTAGTCCTCTCAGAAAAAGCAATTCAAAGTTTACTTTGGACAAAATTTACATTTCCAATCTTAGTATCGTCAAAAATTGGTTTTTCTAAGTTTCGTTTCTTAAAAATTGGTGTTTTCTATTGAATTTTTCCAAAAATTGGATATGTTAAGTATGATTTGATTAAAAATTGGTAATTCCAATAAGAATTGAGTGAAAAATTGTTTTTTGATTTCAATTTTTCGCAAAAATTGGCCGATCTATGTTTCAATTGAACAAAAGTTGGATTTTTCAAGTCGAATTTGATGAAAAATTCTGTTTTTGAGTTAATTGTTTCAAAAAATTGTCTTTTCCACGATTCATATGGACAAAATTAGGTTTTTCCAAGTATTTGGCCGAACGAATCATTTTTTCTCGGTGTAGTCCTCTCAGAAAAAGCAATTCAAAGTTTACTTTGGACAAAATTTACATTTCCAATCTTAGTATCGTCAAAAATTGGTTTTTCTAAGTTTCGTTTCTTAAAAATTGGTGTTTTCTATTGAATTTTTCCAAAAATTGGCTATGTTAAGTGTGATTTGATTAAAAATTGGTAATTCCAATAAGAATTGAGTGAAAAATTGTTTTTTGATTTCAATTTTTCGCAAAAATTGGCCGATCTATGTTTCAATTGAACAAAAGTTGGATTTTTCAAGTCGAATTTGATGAAAAATTCTGTTTTTGAGTTAATTGTTTCAAAAAATTGTCTTTTCCACGATTCATATGGACAAAATTAGGTTTTTCCAAGTATTTGGCCGAACGAATCATTTTTTCTCGGTGTAGTCCTCTCAGAAAAAGCAATTCAAAGTTTACTTTGGACAAAATTTACATTTCCAATCTTAGTATCGTCAAAAATTGGTTTTTCTAAGTTTCGTTTCTTAAAAATTGGTGTTTTCTATTGAATTTTTCCAAAAATTGGCTATGTTAAGTGTGATTTGATTAAAAATTGGTAATTCCAATAAGAATTGAGTGAAAAATTGTTTTTTGATTTCAATTTTTCGCAAAAATTGGCCGATCTATGTTTCAATTGAACAAAAGTTGGATTTTTCAAGTCGAATTTGATGAAAAATTCTGTTTTTGAGTTAATTGTTTCAAAAAATTGTCTTTTCCACGATTCATATGGACAAAATTAGGTTTTTCCAAGTATTTGGCCGAACGAATCATTTTTTCTCGGTGTAGTCCTCTCAGAAAAAGCAATTCAAAGTTTACTTTGGACAAAATTTACATTTCCAATCTTAGTATCGTCAAAAATTGGTTTTTCTAAGTTTCGTTTCTTAAAAATTGGTGTTTTCTATTGAATTTTTCCAAAAATTGGATATGTTAAGTATGATTTGATTAAAAATTGGTAATTCCAATAAGAATTGAGTGAAAAATTGTTTTTTGATTTCAATTTTTCGCAAAAATTGGCCGATCTATGTTTCAATTGAACAAAAGTTGGATTTTTCAAGTCGAATTTGATGAAAAATTCTGTTTTTGAGTTAATTGTTTCAAAAAATTGTCTTTTCCACGATTCATATGGACAAAATTAGGTTTTTCCAAGTATTTGGCCGAACGAATCATTTTTTCTCGGTGTAGTCCTCTCAGAAAAAGCAATTCAAAGTTTACTTTGGACAAAATTTACATTTCCAATCTTAGTATCGTCAAAAATTGGTTTTTCTAAGTTTCGTTTCTTAAAAATTGGTGTTTTCTATTGAATTTTTCCAAAAATTGGATATGTTAAGTATGATTTGATTAAAAATTGGTAATTCCAATAAGAATTGAGTGAAAAATTGGTGATTCCAGAAAGAATTAGGTGAAAAATTGTTTTTTGATTTCAATTTTTCGTAAAAATTGGCTATTCTACGTTTCAATTCAACAAAAAATGGATTTTTCAACTCAAATTTGATGAAAAATTCTGTTTTTGAGTTAATTGTTTCAAAAAATTGTCTTTTCCACGATTCATATGGACAAAATTAGGTTTTTCCAAGTATTTGGCCGAACGAATCATTTTTTCTCGGTGTAGTCCTCTCAGAAAAAGCAATTCAAAGTTTACTTTGGACAAAATTTACATTTCCAATCTTAGTATCGTCAAAAATTGGTTTTTCTAAGTTTCGTTTCTTAAAAATTGGTGTTTTCTATTGAATTTTTCCAAAAATTGGCTATGTTAAGTGTGATTTGATTAAAAATTGGTAATTCCAATAAGAATTGAGTGAAAAATTGTTTTTTGATTTCAATTTTTCGCAAAAATTGGCCGATCTATGTTTCAATTGAACAAAAGTTGGATTTTTCAAGTCGAATTTGATGAAAAATTCTGTTTTTGAGTTAATTGTTTCAAAAAATTGTCTTTTCCACGATTCATATGGACAAAATTAGGTTTTTCCAAGTATTTGGCCGAACGAATCATTTTTTCTCGGTGTAGTCCTCTCAGAAAAAGCAATTCAAAGTTTACTTTGGACAAAATTTACATTTCCAATCTTAGTATCGTCAAAAATTGGTTTTTCTAAGTTTCGTTTCTTAAAAATTGGTGTTTTCTATTGAATTTTTCCAAAAATTGGATATGTTAAGTATGATTTGATTAAAAATTGGTAATTCCAATAAGAATTGAGTGAAAAATTGTTTTTTGATTTCAATTTTTCGCAAAAATTGGCCGATCTATGTTTCAATTGAACAAAAGTTGGATTTTTCAAGTCGAATTTGATGAAAAATTCTGTTTTTGAGTTAATTGTTTCAAAAAATTGTCTTTTCCACGATTCATATGGACAAAATTAGGTTTTTCCAAGTATTTGGCCGAACGAATCATTTTTTCTCGGTGTAGTCCTCTCAGAAAAAGCAATTCAAAGTTTACTTTGGACAAAATTTACATTTCCAATCTTAGTATCGTCAAAAATTGGTTTTTCTAAGTTTCGTTTCTTAAAAATTGGTGTTTTCTATTGAATTTTTCCAAAAATTGGCTATGTTAAGTGTGATTTGATTAAAAATTGGTAATTCCAATAAGAATTGAGTGAAAAATTGTTTTTTGATTTCAATTTTTCGCAAAAATTGGCCGATCTATGTTTCAATTGAACAAAAGTTGGATTTTTCAAGTCGAATTTGATGAAAAATTCTGTTTTTGAGTTAATTGTTTCAAAAAATTGTCTTTTCCACGATTCATATGGACAAAATTAGGTTTTTCCAAGTATTTGGCCGAACGAATCATTTTTTCTCGGTGTAGTCCTCTCAGAAAAAGCAATTCAAAGTTTACTTTGGACAAAATTTACATTTCCAATCTTAGTATCGTCAAAAATTGGTTTTTCTAAGTTTCGTTTCTTAAAAATTGGTGTTTTCTATTGAATTTTTCCAAAAATTGGCTATGTTAAGTGTGATTTGATTAAAAATTGGTAATTCCAATAAGAATTGAGTGAAAAATTGTTTTTTGATTTCAATTTTTCGCAAAAATTGGCCGATCTATGTTTCAATTGAACAAAAGTTGGATTTTTCAAGTCGAATTTGATGAAAAATTCTGTTTTTGAGTTAATTGTTTCAAAAAATTGTCTTTTCCACGATTCATATGGACAAAATTAGGTTTTTCCAAGTATTTGGCCGAACGAATCATTTTTTCTCGGTGTAGTCCTCTCAGAAAAAGCAATTCAAAGTTTACTTTGGACAAAATTTACATTTCCAATCTTAGTATCGTCAAAAATTGGTTTTTCTAAGTTTCGTTTCTTAAAAATTGGTGTTTTCTATTGAATTTTTCCAAAAATTGGATATGTTAAGTATGATTTGATTAAAAATTGGTAATTCCAATAAGAATTGAGTGAAAAATTGTTTTTTGATTTCAATTTTTCGCAAAAATTGGCCGATCTATGTTTCAATTGAACAAAAGTTGGATTTTTCAAGTCGAATTTGATGAAAAATTCTGTTTTTGAGTTAATTGTTTCAAAAAATTGTCTTTTCCACGATTCATATGGACAAAATTAGGTTTTTCCAAGTATTTGGCCGAACGAATCATTTTTTCTCGGTGTAGTCCTCTCAGAAAAAGCAATTCAAAGTTTACTTTGGACAAAATTTACATTTCCAATCTTAGTATCGTCAAAAATTGGTTTTTCTAAGTTTCGTTTCTTAAAAATTGGTGTTTTCTATTGAATTTTTCCAAAAATTGGATATGTTAAGTATGATTTGATTAAAAATTGGTAATTCCAATAAGAATTGAGTGAAAAATTGGTGATTCCAGAAAGAATTAGGTGAAAAATTGTTTTTTGATTTCAATTTTTCGTAAAAATTGGCTATTCTACGTTTCAATTCAACAAAAAATGGATTTTTCAACTCAAATTTGATGAAAAATTCTGTTTTTGAGTTAATTGTTTCAAAAAATTGTCTTTTCCAGGGTTCATATTGTCAAAATTAGGTTTTTTCAAGTATTTAACCAAACAAATCGTTTTTTCTCGGTGTAGTCTTCTCAGAAAAAGTAGTTCAAAGTTTAATTTGAACAAAATTTACTTTTCGAACATTAGTATCGTCAAAAATTGGTTTTTCTAAGTTTCGTTTCTTAAAAATTGGTGTTTTCTATTGAATTTTTCCAAAAATTGGCTATGTTAAGTGTGATTTGATTAAAAATTGGTAATTCCAATAAGAATTGAGTGAAAAATTGTTTTTTGATTTCAATTTTTCGCAAAAATTGGCCGTTCTGCGTTTCAATTGAACAAAAATCGGATTTTTCAACTCGTATTTGATGAAAAATAGTGTTTTTGAGTTAATTATTTCAAAAAATTGGTTTTTCTACGTTTGATTTCATAAAAAATTGCCAAATCAAAGTATAATTACTTGTCGATTTCAAAGTTTCCAAAAATTGTCTGTTCTCAGTTTGAATTTAACCAATGGAATCCATTTTATTAATCTGGATATTAAGAGATTCGAAATAATTTATGGTCGTCATTCAATTAATAACGAAATTTATCAGATTTGTTAAAGCTAAATGGATACGTGTCTAGGAATAATTTACGAACAGATACCAATATGTATATCAATTCACGATTAATTCGGCATATTCGTCAGTATAATATGATACAGGGTACATTCAAAAGTAAAATCAACCTTAATCCAGAAACTTCTCTGTACAGTCGAAGTTTTCGTTTTTTTCTTTCCATTCTCGTTCGATTTAAATATTTTAAAGTGTGTTAAGGGGATTTAATGATTCGAATTCACATTCCACCCTAGATTAGCGACGTATTTACGACTCAAAACCCCGGGAATCTGTGGTAAAAAAAACATATTTTTTTCGCCGTATTTATTTGTTAATTTTCTTCCCGTATCTCATTTATTATCAGGTTAGGTTTAATCATAAATGAAGTTCACAACAATTTGGAAAGATTAGGAAAAGTTACGGCTGGTAAGTGAAACGTAAAGACAAAATCTAAATTAAGGGAAAAAACGCACGGTCCCCAATTTCGGAGATAATCGAAAAAACGTCATTGTCCCTAGGGCCGTTGCTCGCGACGAGAAAATTGAACTTTTATTCACCTCTCTGGAGATACGAACTTTTTCTGGATACACTGTCGTATATATAAATTTGCAATAATTGTTTTTTTTTTTATTTTTTTGTCTTCTTAATTTATAGTTTATCATAAAATATTTCGAACCGACGTTTCGTCGATTCTACAAACGCGATATTTTATAGTTTTGAAGTGATTTTATTATCCATTATACTTCGAAGTACTTTTAAAGCCGATTATTAAAAGCACACGTGTTCAATATTCTTGGAAATTAGTTGATTTATACTCTGTCGACACGAGAATTATTTTTAACTCAAACTAAAACGTGCAAAGAATTTACTAGTGGTATTTTGTGTTATTTGAATTTGGTCTTTTCCATGTATTGTATGGACAAAATTTGGCGTTTTTTAATTTAATTTGGTAGAAAAATCGGTTTTTCTAAGTTTAGTTTCTTAGAAATTGGTGTTTTCTATTGAAATTTTCCAAAAATTGGCCATGTTAAGTGTGATTTCATCGAAAATTTACTTTTCGAACATTAGTATTATAAAAAATTGGATTTTTTTAGTGTAGTTTCTAAGAAGATGTAGTTCAAAGTTTAATTTGGACAAAAATTTACTTTTCGAACCTTAGTATCATGAAAAATTGGTTTTTTTGAGTTTAGTTTGTTGAAAATTGGTGTTTTGTATTGAAACTTTACAAAAATTGGCTGTTCTACGTTTCAATTAAATGAAAATTGGATTTTTCAAGTCGAATTTGACAAAAAATTGGGTTTTTAAGTTCAAATTTTTCAAAAAATTGTCTTTCCTACGTTTTTATCAATTTAATTTGGTCTAAAACTGGAATTTTCCAATTATTTTGCCGAACAAATCGTTTTTTTTAATGTAGTTTCTTAGAAATTGGTGTTTTGTATTGAAATTTTCCAAAAATTGGCCATGTTAAGCGTGATTTGATCGAAAATTGGTAATTCCAAATAGAATTTAGTGAAAAATTGTCTTTTGATTCCAAATTTCTCAAAAATTGGATGTTCTACGATCCAATTGAACTAAAATTGGATTTTTCAAGTCGAATTTGATGAAAAATTGCGTTTTTAAGTTTAAATTTCTTAAAAAATTGTCTTTCCTACGTTTTTCTTAATTTAATTTGGTCTAAAACTGGAATTTTCCAATTATTTTGCCGAACAAATCGTTTTTTTTTTTCAAAGTAGTTTCTTAGAAATTGGTGTTTTGTATTGAAATTTTCCAAAAATTGGCCATGTTAAGTGTGATTTCATCGAAAATTTACTTTTCGAACATTAGTATTATAAAAAATTGGATTTTCTAAGTTTAGTTTCTTAGAAATTGGTGTTTTGTATTGAAATTTAATTTGGTCTAAAACTGGAATTTTCCAATTATTTTGCCGAAAAAATCGTTTTTTTAATGTAGTTTCTTAGAAATTGGTGTTTTGTATTGAAATTTTCCAAAAATTGGCCATGTTAAGCGTGATTTGATCGAAAATTGGTAATTTCAAATAGAATTTAGTGAAAAATTGTCTTTTGATTCCAAATTTCTCAAAAATTGGATGTTCTACGTTCCAATCGAACTAAAATTGGATTTTTCAAGTCGAATTTGATGAAAAATTGCATTTTTAAGTTCAAATTTTTCAAAAAATTGTCTTTCCTACATTTTTCTTAATTTAATTTGGTCTAAAACTGGACTTTTCCAATTATTTTGCCGAACAAATCGTTTTTTTTTAATGTAGTTTCTTAGAAATTGGTGTTTTGTATTGAAATTTTCCAAAAATCGGCCATGTTAGGTGTGATTTCATCGAAAATTGGTAATTCCAAATAGAATTTAGTGAAAAATTGTTTTTTGATTTCAATTTTCTCAAAAATTGGATGTTCTACGTTCCAATTGAACTAAAATTAAATTTTTCAAGTCGAATTTGATGAAAAATTGCATTTTTATGTTCAAATTTTTCAAAAAATTGTCTTTCCTACATTTTTCTTAATTTAATTTGGTCTAAAACTGGACTTTTCCAATTATTTTGCCGAACAAATCGTTTTTTTAATGTAGTTTCTTAGAAATTGGTGTTTTGTATTGAAATTTTCCAAAAATTGGCCATGTTAAGCGTGATTTGATCGAAAATTGGTAATTCCAAATAGAATTTAGTGAAAAATTGTCTTTTGATTCCAAATTTCTCAAAAATTGGATGTTCTACGATCCAATTGAACTAAAATTGGATTTTTCAAGTCGAATTTGATGAAAAATTGCGTTTTTAAGTTTAAATTTCTTAAAAAATTGTCTTTCCTACGTTTTTCTTAATTTAATTTGGTCTAAAACTGGAATTTTCCAATTATTTTGCCGAACAAATCGTTTTTTTTTTTCAAAGTAGTTTCTTAGAAATTGGTGTTTTGTATTGAAATTTTCCAAAAATTGGCCATGTTAAGTGTGATTTCATCGAAAATTTACTTTTCGAACATTAGTATTATAAAAAATTGGATTTTCTAAGTTTAGTTTCTTAGAAATTGGTGTTTTGTATTGAAATTTAATTTGGTCTAAAACTGGAATTTTCCAATTATTTTGCCGAAAAAATCGTTTTTTTAATGTAGTTTCTTAGAAATTGGTGTTTTGTATTGAAATTTTCCAAAAATTGGCCATGTTAAGCGTGATTTGATCGAAAATTGGTAATTTCAAATAGAATTTAGTGAAAAATTGTCTTTTGATTCCAAATTTCTCAAAAATTGGATGTTCTACGTTCCAATCGAACTAAAATTGGATTTTTCAAGTCGAATTTGATGAAAAATTGCATTTTTAAGTTCAAATTTTTCAAAAAATTGTCTTTCCTACATTTTTCTTAATTTAATTTGGTCTAAAACTGGACTTTTCCAATTATTTTGCCGAACAAATCGTTTTTTTTTAATGTAGTTTCTTAGAAATTGGTGTTTTGTATTGAAATTTTCCAAAAATCGGCCATGTTAGGTGTGATTTCATCGAAAATTGGTAATTCCAAATAGAATTTAGTGAAAAATTGTTTTTTGATTTCAATTTTCTCAAAAATTGGATGTTCTACGTTCCAATTGAACTAAAATTAAATTTTTCAAGTCGAATTTGATGAAAAATTGCATTTTTATGTTCAAATTTTTCAAAAAATTGTCTTTCCTACATTTTTCTTAATTTAATTTGGTCTAAAACTGGACTTTTCCAATTATTTTGCCGAACAAATCGTTTTTTTAATGTAGTTTCTTAGAAATTGGTGTTTTGTATTGAAATTTTCCAAAAATTGGCCATGTTAAGCGTGATTTGATCGAAAATTGGTAATTCCAAATAGAATTTAGTGAAAAATTGTCTTTTGATTCCAAATTTCTCAAAAATTGGATGTTCTACGATCCAATTGAACTAAAATTGGATTTTTCAAGTCGAATTTGATGAAAAATTGCGTTTTTAAGTTTAAATTTCTTAAAAAATTGTCTTTCCTACGTTTTTCTTAATTTAATTTGGTCTAAAACTGGAATTTTCCAATTATTTTGCCGAACAAATCGTTTTTTTTTTCAAAGTAGTTTCTTAGAAATTGGTGTTTTGTATTGAAATTTTCCAAAAATTGGCCATGTTAAGTGTGATTTCATCGAAAATTTACTTTTCGAACATTAGTATTATAAAAAATTGGATTTTCTAAGTTTAGTTTCTTAGAAATTGGTGTTTTGTATTGAAATTTAATTTGGTCTAAAACTGGAATTTTCCAATTATTTTGCCGAAAAAATCGTTTTTTTAATGTAGTTTCTTAGAAATTGGTGTTTTGTATTGAAATTTTCCAAAAATTGGCCATGTTAAGCGTGATTTGATCGAAAATTGGTAATTCCAAATAGAATTTAGTGAAAAATTGTCTTTTCATTCCAAATTTCTCAAAAATTGGATGTTCTACGTTCCAATTGAACTAAAATTGGATTTTTCAAGTCGAATTTGATGAAAAATTGCGTTTTTAAGTTCAAATTTTTCGAAAAATTGTCTTTCCTACGTTTTTCTTAATTTAATTTGGTCTAAAACTGGACTTGTCCAATTATTTTGCCGAAAAAAATCGTTTTTTTAATGTAGTTTCTTAGAAATTGGTGTTTTGTATTGAAAT
The DNA here is from genome assembly GCA_026230145.1 of Diorhabda elongata. Classification (NCBI taxonomy): domain Eukaryota; kingdom Metazoa; phylum Arthropoda; class Insecta; order Coleoptera; family Chrysomelidae; genus Diorhabda; species Diorhabda elongata. The sequence goes on from CM047930.1 coordinate 38,748,778, forward strand.
TTTCCAAAAATCGGCCATGTTAAGTGTGATTTGATCGAAAATTGGTAATTCCAAATAGAATTTAGTGAAAAATTGTCTTTTGATTTCAATTTTCTCAAAAATTGGATGTTCTACGTTCCAATTGAACTAAAATTGAATTTTTCAAGATGAATTTGATGAAAAATTGCATTTTTAAGTTCAAATTTTTCAAAAAATTGTCTTTCCTACGTTTTTCTTAATTTAATTTGGTCTAAAACTGGAATTTTCCAATTATTTTGCCGAACAAATCGTTTTTTCTCAGTGTAAATTCTCAGAAAATGCAATTTAAAGTTTAATTTGAACAAAATTTACTTTTCGAACCTTCACAAATCACAAATTATTTTTACCAAGACATTTTCTCGTGAAATTTCCACTAGCAGTAAACATTTTGTATTATTATATTTTTAATAACCCTCGTATACATATACTGAGTCGCAAACTACACATTCCATCGTATTCTCCTAGTTTATTTTTTTTTTCTAGAAGCTTTCAGTATAATTAAATAACTTTATCGAGTTTAACAAAAATTATGTTTTTTTTCCACCATTTTATAATGAAAAACACGTGGATGTGCACAGGATATAAACGAACCTTTAATATCTACTTGAAATAATATTTCTACTCCTTGTAATTGTTGATATTACCTTTCTCATCGAATTATTTCCTCTCCTATAACAATTATTGTTAATTGGATACGTTATTTTTGTAAAGTTAAATTCTGAAGAGAAGTCGCTGCTGTTTTGGGTCTTAAAGCAACAAGGTGGCTGGACTAATATTTATACAAGACAAATTATTACAAACACTGCAAGTATTTCGTTCATGTTTGGAACAAATTAGACTAAGAAAAATCATCGTTTGTCAGTTCAAAATCGGAAACCTTCGATTAGTGTATAAAAACCTCCAAAATACGTAAAGAACGAAACCTATGAAAGAAGATCTTTGAAAGGTGAACCTAATACACATCCTGAATCTTCCAAGAGAAGCAGTAAGATAAACAATTGATCCTTCTGGGTCCTTGACTCTAGAAATCGCTAACTAAATATCCTTAATTATTAATTTCGTTTTCTTTTTCCAGTTATTTAGTTTAAGGTAAATTTTTATCAAATTCGACTTGAAAAAACCAATTTTTGTTCAATTGGAACGTAGAACAGCCAATTTTTATGAAAAATTGAACTAAAAAAACAATTTTTCACTCAATTGTTTTGGAATTACCAATTTTTAATCAAATCACACTTAACATAGCCAATTTTTGGGAAAATTCAATACAAAACACCAATTTTAATGAAACTAATCTTAAAAAAAAAACGAATTTATAAGAATATTAACATAGAAATACCAATTTTTGGAAAAATTCAATAGAAAACACCAATTTTTAAGAAACTAAACTCAGAAAAACCAATTTTTCATAATAATAATGTTCGAAAAGTAAATTTTTGTCCAAATTAAAGTTTAAACTAATTCTTCTGAGAAATTACACTGATAAAAAATGATTTGTTCTGTCAAACAGTAAGAAAAATCCGTTTTAAACCAAATTAGATTAAGAAAAACGTAGAAAAGACAATTTTTTGAAAAATTTAAACTTAAAAACGCAATTTTTCGTCAAATTCGACTTGAAAAATCCAATTTTTATTTAATTGATACGTAGAACAGCCAATTTTTGAGAAAATTTCAATACAAAACTCCAATAAGAAACTAAACTCAGAAAAACCAATTTTTCATAATAATAATGTTCGAAAAGGAAATTTTCGTTCAAATTAAAGTTTGAACTAATTCTTTTGAGAAACTACACTGAGAAAAAATGATTTGTTCTGTCAAACACTAAGAAAAATTCGTTTTAGAACAAATTAAATTAGTAAAATCGAAATTTTCACCATATGATACGTAGAAATGACAATTTTTTCAAACCATTAACTTAAAAACGCAATTTTTTATCAAATTCGACTTGAAAAAACCAATTTTTATTTAATTCAAACGTAGAACAGCCAATTTTTGGTAAATTTCAATACAAAACACCAATTTTTAAGGAACTAAACTCAGAAAAACCAATTTTTCATAATAATAATGTTCGAAAAGGAAATTTTCGTTCAAATTAAAGTTTGAACTAATTCTTTTGAGAAACTACACTGAGAAAAAATGATTTGTTCTGTCAAACACTAAGAAAAATCCGTTTTATAACAAATTAAATTAGTAAATTCGAAATTTTCACCATATGATACGTAGAAATGACAATTTTTTCAAACCATTAACTTAAAAACGCAATTTTTTATCAAATTCGACTTGAAAAAACCAATTTTTATTTAATTCAAACGTAGAACAGCCAATTTTTGGTAAATTTCAATACAAAACACCAATTTTTAAGGAACTAAACTCAGAAAAACCAATTTTTCATAATAATAATGTTCGAAAAGGAAATTTTCGTTCAAATTAAAGTTTGAACTAATTCTTTTGAGAAACTACACTGAGAAAAAATGATTTGTTCTGTCAAACACTAAGAAAAATCCGTTTTATAACAAATTAAATTAGTAAATTCGAAATTTTCACCATATGATACGTACTAATGACAATTTTTTCAAACCATTAACTTAAAAACGCAATTTTTTATCAAATTCAATATCCTTAACTATTACTTTCGTTTTCTTTTTCCAGTTATTTAATTTAAGGCCTTTCTTGTTCGAATCTTCTTCTTAACTTTCTGTTTTATCATTTAGTTTTTTAAGTATAATTCATTTTTATCTGTATCTTTTTTGATTTGTCGTTTTGGATGATTAAAACAGACCGTTGTGTTTCGTATAAACTTTAAATCTCTTGTGGTTAGATTCATTATAGTTAAAATGAATGTTTACTCTAAACACGAAGAATTAATAATCTGAAGTAATTTATTTCAATGCACCAGTCATTTTTTAATGATGTTTAATAACGCCCTAGGGACAATTTTCCAGTAAGCTCTCTATAAAATTGATAAAACCAATTAGTTTATTAATTTGAGTATTCGAAATGAAGCGATGGGAAAAAAATCGAAATATAAACTATCTTGGTTTAAATACACTGTGTCTCAAGATGGAAAACGTTCGGAGGAACGAAAATCTTGGTCTTTTCCATTAAAATATCATCAAAATTGGACACGACGAAACAACATTTCCACGTATTTCAATAGAAATCTCCAATATCTCGAGTAAATAACCTTTTTTGGGTTCCATGGACTCATGGTACGTGTCCCAAAGCGGATTTTCGTGTTACAAAATAAAAAGGAAAAACAACAGTTTTAAAAAAAACATAATTTACTAGATTGAACTCATTTTAACAAATTTTATATTAAATCAAATTAAAAAATTTGTTTATTAATCAAAAAATTTTCGAAAAAAGTATTTTTGGGAAAAATTGATTGAGTAGAAGTAATTTTAGAGCGAAATAAACTCGGAAAAACAAATTATAGGTTGAATTAGGAATAATTTTGTGATAAACTAAACTGAAAATAATATTTTTTCATTATAAAACTTAAAAAATCCTTTTCTTTAGAAAACTATGACACTAAGGTTCGAAAAGTAAATTTTCGTTCAAATAAAACTTTAAACTACTTCTTCTAAGAAACTACACTAAAAAAACGATTTGTTCGGCAAAATAATTGGAAAAGTCCAGTTTTAGACCTAATTAAATTATAAAAACGTAGGAAAGACAATTTTTTGAAAAATTTAAACTTAAAAACAGAATTTTTCATCAAATTCGACTTGAAAAATCCAATTTTTGTTCCATTGGAACGTAGAACAACCAATTTTTGGAAAATTTCAATACAAAACTCCAATTTTTAAGAAACTAAACTCAGAAAAACCAATTTTCTATAAGACTAAGTTTTGAAAAGTAAATTTTCGTTCAAAAAAAAATTTAAACTACTTCTTCGAAGAAACTACACTGAGAAAAAACGATTTGTTCGGTTAAATACTTGGAAAAGTCTAGTTTTAGACCAAATTAAATTAGGAAAAGCGAAATTTTTACCATATTATACATAGAAAACATAATTTTTTCAAAAAATTCAACTTTAAAACATGATTTTTTCATGAAATTCGACTTGAAAAATCCAATTTTTGGTCAATTGAAACGGCCAATTTTTGAGAAAATTGGAATCAAAAAACAATTTTTCACTAAATTCTATTTGGAATTACCAATTTTCGATCAAATCACATTTAACATGGCCAATTTTTGGACATTTTCAATACAAAACACTAATTTCTAAGAAACTAAACTTAGAAAAACCAATTTTTAACCATACTTAGGTCCAAAAAGTGAATTTTTGTCCAAATTGAACTTTGAACTACATTTTCTGAGAAACTACACTGAGATAAAACGATTGGTTCGGCCAAATACTTGGAAAACCCCAGTTGCGATCAAATTAAATTAAGAAAAACGTGGGAAAGACAATTTTTTGAAAAATTTAAACTTAAAAACGCAATTTTTCGTCAAATTCGACTCGAAAAATCCAATTTTCATTTAATTGAAACATAGAACAGCCAATTTTTGGAAAATTTCAATACAAAACTCCAATTTTTAAGAAACTAAACTTAGAAAAACCGATTTTTCGACCAAATTAAATTAAGAAACGCCAAATTTCGATCATATAATAAATAGAAAAGACCATTTTTTCAAAAAATTCAACTTTAAAAAATAATTTTTTCATGAAATTCGACTTGAAAAATCCAATTTTTGGTCAATTTAAACGCAGAACAGCCAATTTTTGAGAAAATTGGAATCAAAAAACAAATTTTTCACTCAATTCTATTTGGAATTACCAATTTTCGATCAAATCACACTTAACACGGCCAATTTTTGGAAAAATTCAATAGAAAACACTAATTTCTAAGAAACTAAACTTAGAAAAACCAATTTTTAACCATACTTAGGTCCAAAAAGTGAATTTTTGTCCAAATTGAACTTTGAACTACATTTTCTGAGAAACTACACTGAGATAAAACGATTGGTTCGGCCAAATACTTGGAAAACCCCAGTTGCGATCAAATTAAATTAAGAAAAACGTGGGAAAGACAATTTTTTGAAAAATTTAAACTTAAAAACGCAATTTTTCGTCAAATTCGACTCGAAAAATCCAATTTTCATTTAATTGAAACATAGAACAGCCAATTTTTGGAAAATTTCAATACAAAACTCCAATTTTTAAGAAACTAAACTTAGAAAAACCGATTTTTCGACCAAATTAAATTAAGAAACGCCAAATTTCGATCATATAATAAATAGAAAAGACCATTTTTTCAAAAAATTCAACTTTAAAAAATAATTTTTTCATGAAATTCGACTTGAAAAATCCAATTTTTGGTCAATTTAAACGCAGAACAGCCAATTTTTGAGAAAATTGGAATCAAAAAACAAATTTTTCACTCAATTCTATTTGGAATTACCAATTTTCGATCAAATCACACTTAACACGGCCAATTTTTGGAAAAATTCAATAGAAAACACCAATTTCTAAGAAACTAAACTTAGAAAAACCAATTTTTAACCATACTTAGGTCCAAAAAGTAAATTTTTGTCCAAATTAAACTTTGAACTACATTTTCTGAGAAACTACACTGAGATAAAACGATTGGTTTGGCCAAATAATTGGAAAACCCCAGTTGCGGTCAAATTAAATTAAGAAAAACGTAGGAAATACAATTTTTTGGAAAATTTGAACTTAAAAACGCAATTTTTCGTCAAATTCGATTTGAAAAATCCAATTTTCATTTAATTGAAACGTAGAACAGCCAATTTTTGGAAAATTTCAATACAAAACACCAATTTTTAAGAAACTAAACTCAGAAAAACCGATTTTTCGACCAAATTAAATTAAGAAACGCCAAATTTTGACCATATAATAAATGGAAAAGACCATTTTTTCAAAAAATTCAACTTTAAAACAAGATTTTTTCATGAAATTCGACTTGAAAAATCCAATTTCTGGTCAATTTAAACGCAGAACAGCCAATTTTTGAGAAAATTGGATTCAAAAAACAAATTTTCACTCAATTCTATTTGGAAATACCAATTTTTGATCAAATCACACTTAACATGGCCAATTTTTGGAAATTTTCAATACAAAACACCAATTTCTAAGAAACTACACTAAAAAAAAAAGATTTGTTGGGCAAAATAATTGAAAAAATCCAGTTTTAGACTAAATTAAATTAAGAAAAACGTAGGAAAGACAATTTTTTGAAAAATTTAAACTTAAAAACGCTATTTTTCGTCAAATTCGACTTGAAACATTCAATATTTATTTAATTGAAACGTAGAACAGCCAATTTTTGGTAAAATTTCAATACAAAACACCAATTTTCAACAAACTAAACTCAGAAAAACCAATTTTCTATAAGACTAAGGTTCGAACAATAAATTTTCGTCCAAATTAAACTTTAAACTACTTCTTCTAAGAAACTACACTGAGAAAAAACGATTTATTCGGCTAAATACTTGAAAAAGTCTAGTTCTAGACCAAATTAAATTAAAAAAAAGCAAAATTTATCACACAGAAAAGACAATTTTTTAGAAAATTCAACTCAACACGCATTTTTTCCTGGTAACACCTTTTTCCGAATAATTAAAACTTTGAAAGAACAATTTTTGATAAAACTAAGTTCGTAAAAGCAAATTCCGATCGGAACATCAATTTTTCAGAAAACTAAACTGAAAAAAAAAACTTTCTCATCAAACCTTTTTGATAATTTCCTCATAATTAAAACACAAAATTTTTTCCACAAGACTTGTACTTCTTGTACCCAATTATCCTTTTTATATACTCTGTTATTGAGTATTTATAAGAATCCTTATTCCTCGTTGGCTCTTCTTCTTCAAAATCCATCATTTTCCTCGACAACTTCCTTCCCGATATAACCAGTTTTTTTAGCTGCTCTAAAAACTATTTAAACACAGATATTTCACAAGATCTGGCAACGGTTTTTTCAAATTAGTTATTACTGTCAAATATTATCTTATATCGATGTACTTTCCACTCAAAAATCACAATAATTCTTCGTACATTTGATAATGTTATAAAAATATAATAAATTTTTAATCAAAGAGTCCTAAATCTGCATTTTCAGCTCGTACGGATTGAGAACATAAAACTTCCATTCATCTCAAAGACATGATTGTTTGTCGTTTGTCTTTAAGCGTATTTTTATTAAAAATATAATATCGTTGACGTTTTCTCTCAGAATATATAAAAGAGATAATCAAATATTTCATGGGACTCTACTTTTCGATCAAATATCCGTATACCAGGTTTCTTTTAAGATATACGGCAACACTGATGACTTGTATATGTCAAATCTGTCATTACTATCATGAAATTTGACATTTCTAACGGCGAACTCAATCAGAACACGCGATGATCTATGACTTTTGACGTATCTGTCAACGTCGACCTCGACGAACAAATCGAATCGCTACACATACGCAGATCTCGTAAGATGGCACAAAATGGCGGTTTAGTGTGGCACGACATAGTTCAAACGACTTTTCGATCAAATATCCGTATACCAGGTTTCTTTTAAGATATACGGCAACACTGATGACTTGTATATGTCAAATCTGTCATTACTATCATGAAATTTGACATTTCTAACGGCGAACTCAATCAGAACACGCGATGATCTATGACTTTTGACGTATCTGTCAACGTCGACCTCGACGAACAAATCGAATCGCTACACATACACAGATCTCGTAAGATGGCACAAAATGGCGGTTTAGTGTGGCACGACATAGTTCAAACGAAGATAAAGTTATTGATGAAGGTTTAAATAAATCGAAAATCAACTTGGATTATTAGGAATAAAAAAAACAACCATTTTGAGTAGATGTTTCGAAAAGAAAAGTAGACAACAATAAAAAACAAAACGTATAAAAATGTTTATAGAGGGATTCCGTGTTGATGTTATGGGTTTTGACATAAAAACGATTCATCTCTATAACCAGATCATATTTTTATATAAATACTCTAATATTATAAAACCGGAAGAAATATTTGGTAACAAATAATTCGAATTGTAAAAATATTTCGGTAGATACGTAACGTCACGTGGAAAATTTATTCCGTTGCGCGTATTATTGAAATTAGGTAACAATCGACTATTTATTTTTAATTATTCATCGTTTATTTCGATTAGATATGACCCGCGAAGCGGTTCTAAAAGTTATAAGGAAACTGGATCCTTTTTTAAACAGGTAGAGGACGTTTCATAACCTAGTGCTTTATAACTAAGTTTTAAATCGTTTTTTTTTTACAGTGGATCTATTTCTATCCAATAGAATATTTGGCTACTGTATTTATATGATATAGGAATCGAATATCCTTCAAAAATTCAATTTCAATGTCGAATAACTTGACACGAGAATCCCTCTTAACCTTTTATAAGAATTGTGTGTGAAAAAACCCAATTTTCTATCGGAAAAATGAAATATATTTAATAGCAAATAATTTTTATTGCGAAATTTCTTGTTTGAGTCGATGATTTTGTGATACCGGTTGTTAAATGTTGTAAATTTTCGTGATTTTACATTAAACAACAACTTTTTCAGTACATACTGTATATTTTACGTATTGAAATCATCGCTTTCATATGGTAATGAAATCTAAACGATTTCGCTTTATCTTGGTGAAGCAACAAAAGCTTTGTTTGTTATTTCACTGTAATCGTTCCGATTAGTATTATTCTACGAGGGTGGTAAGACAATTTTCAAAATAAACAAGATACGTTATCCTGATGAAGAACGATTATTTTTGGTATTCCTGTCTTTAGTTTATCGAAAATTATGAGATTAGTTAATTACATTTAACGTTTCAATTACAATTGACAAATAAACAGAATTATTGAAGTTCAAATCATTGTTTATAGAGCTTTTGGGCATAATTGAAATTGAACAACGAATTTCGTTATTTACTAAAAGTATTTGTTGTGAAATGGATACTGAACTAGCATTAATAACAAATAAAGTATAATTAGTTTAATTTTCATAATGTCAATTTCGAAATTTTTACTTATACGAGGTCTGTTTGTGTGTCTGAACGTTTTCTCGTTAAATTGAAAAAAACTCCGACTGGGCACCAAAAATTGTAGATTTTGGGGATAATTTTCTATTCGACAATAATCGACAAAAGTCTGTCACAGAAAATCTGATTCCTGCTATGAAGAATGAGCCGATTTGAATTGATGGAAGCGGTAAAGCAAAAAAATGCAGAGCTCCTGAAGACCTTCACCAAAGAAGGCTTCCAGCACTGCCTAGATCAATGGGAAAAACGTATTGGAATGTGTGTGGCGAGGGAAGGGAAGTATATTGAAGGGGGGCATTCGATTATAGAATAATTTTTATAATAAAACGTTTTTTCGTAACCAGATTCGTTATTTAATAACCGGAGCTCGTATATTTCTTTTCTAATAACTAGGGAATAATTTATTGGAGAAATTAATAATTAAGATGAAAATTTAATGGTGATTCTTCATTTTTTTTCAATTCTCCACCATTATTATTCCAAAAAACATCCCAAAAATCCTTATTTTCGACATTATTTGTCAAAAATTCTATCCATCAATTTTTCTTTTACTTTTTCACGATAATTTTCAAAAAAAGTGGTTCTAAAACTAAAAATTATTCTCCCAAAAGGACAAAATTGAATTTTTTTCAATTTTCCACCATTATTATTTCAAAAAACATCCTAAAAATCCTTATTTTCGACATTATTTGTCAAAAATTCTATCCATCAATTTTTCTTTTACTTTTTCACGATAATTTTCAAAAAAAGTGGTTCTAAAACTAAAAATTATTCTCCCAAAAGGACAAAATTGAATTTTTTTCAATTTTCCACCATTATTATTTCAAAAAACATCCTAAAAATCCTTATTTTCGACATTATTTGTCAAAAATTCTATCCACCAATTTTTCTTTTACTTTTTCACGATAATTTTCAAAAAAAGTTGTTCTAAAACTAAAAATTATTTTCCCAAAAGGACAAAATTGAATTTTTTACAATTTTCCACCATTATTATTTCAAAAAACATCCTAAAAATCCTTATTTTCGACATTATTTGTCAAAAATTCTATCCACCAATTTCTCTTTTACTTTTTCACGATAATTTTCAAAAAAAGTGGTTCTAAAACTAAAAATTATTTCCCCAGAAGGACGAGACTGAAGTTTTTTCAATTTTCCACCATTATTATTCCAAAAAACATCCTAAAAATTTTTATTTTTGACATTATTTTTCAAAAATTCTATCCATCAATTTCTCTTTTACTTTTTCACGATAATTTTCAAAAAAAAGTGGTTCTAAAACTAAAAACTATTTTCCCAAAAGGACGAGACTGAAGTTTTTTCAATTTTCCACCATTATTATTCCAAAAAACATCCTAAAAATTTTTATTTTTGACATTATTTTTCAAAAATTCTATCCATCAATTTCTCTTTTACTTTTTCACGATAATTTTCAAAAAAAAGTGGTTCTAAAACTAAAAACTATTTTCCCAAAAGGACGAAACTAAAGTTTTTTCAATTTTCCACCATTATTATTCCAAAAAACATCCTAAAAATCCTTATTTTCGACATTATTTGTCAAAAATTCTATCCATCAATTTTTCTTTTACTTTTTCACGATAATTTTCAAAAAAAGTGGTTCTAAAACTAAAAATTATTCTCCCAAAAGGACAAAATTGAATTTTTTTCAATTTTCCACCATTATTATTTCAAAAAACATCCTAAAAATCCTTATTTTCGACATTATTTGTCAAAAATTCTATCCATCAATTTTTCTTTTACTTTTTCACGATAATTTTCAAAAAAAGTGGTTCTAAAACTAAAAATTATTCTCCCAAAAGGACAAAATTGAATTTTTTTCAATTTTCCACCATTATTATTTCAAAAAACATCCTAAAAATCCTTATTTTCGACATTATTTGTCAAAAATTGTATCCATCAATTTTTCTTTTACTTTTTCACGATAATTTTCAAAAAAAGTGGTTCTAAAACTAAAAATTATTCTCCCAAAAGGACAAAATTGAATTTTTTCCAATTTTCCACCATTATTATTTCAAAAAACATCCTAAAAATCCTTATTTTCGACATTATTTGTCAAAAATTCTATCCATCAATTTTTCTTTTACTTTTTCACGATAATTTTCAAAAAAAGTGGTTCTAAAACTAAAAATTATTCTCCCAAAAGGACAAAATTGAATTTTTTTCAATTTTCCACCATTATTATTTCAAAAAACATCCTAAAAATCCTTATTTTCGACATTATTTGTCAAAAATTGTATCCATCAATTTTTCTTTTACTTTTTCACGATAATTTTCAAAAAAAGTGGTTCTAAAACTAAAAATTATTCTCCCAAAAGGACAAAATTGAATTTTTTCCAATTTTCCACCATTATTATTTCAAAAAACATCCTAAAAATCCTTATTTTCGACATTATTTGTCAAAAATTCTATCCATCAATTTTTCTTTTACTTTTTCACGATAATTTTCAAAAAAAGTGGTTCTAAAACTAAAAATTATTCTCCCAAAAGGACAAAATTGAATTTTTTTCAATTTTCCACCATTATTATTTCAAAAAACATCCTAAAAATCCTTATTTTCGACATTATTTGTCAAAAATTCTATCCATCAATTTTTCTTTTACTTTTTCACGATAATTTTCAAAAAAAGTGGTTCTAAAACTAAAAATTATTTTCCCAAAAGGACAAAATTGAATTTTTTTCAAATTTCCACCATTATTATTCCAAAAAACATCCCAAAAACACAATAAATTCGTAAACTAAACATATAGCATACGATTATTTTTCGAAATTATACAAAAATACGTAAATTTCCGTCCCGAGATTTCTATTATATTCAAAAAAAAGTTTAGAACAACATGCAAAGAACAAAACACTCACCCTGCGTAATTCGCGCAGTATATCGTATTCTCTATCACCTTTTGGCCGGTTTAGGAGATTTAGAGGGATGCGAGGTTAACACTGAGGGTTTCGGAATGAGCCTTTAGGTCTTTATAGAAGCGCCACGACAAGTTAGGACCGCCTTCCGACCAATCATCGGACACTTCTATATTACGTAGAGATACAATAAATAAAATTTCGAACTATCCTAAACGCATTTACACCTGCTGAAAATACCGATACACTTTTTATGAAAAACGTTTCCATCAGGAAAAATATATAAACGTACTTTCTCAATAAATTATATAATAACCCACTATTTTATTTAGTCAGATACATATTAGATTCAATGAAAATCTCGATTATAGATAATAAATTTTATATAATACAACGTGAAAAAAACTATAGCATAAATACAAATATTAGAATGGTACCGAATATTTTGTATTAGGCAACTCTTTTTACACAAGTGATTTCTGTTTATTACTCGTTATAACAAACTTTAAAAAGACATTATTCATATTATTATCCTTTAGTATCCACTATTAATCAATATAATTGTATTATGGGTAATTGTTTTTCTAATTTTTTTAAATAAATCGTATTTTATTTAATAGAATTACTTAGTAATCGCATTTGCACCAACATAGGCAACCACCTATACGATTTTCAAGGTTATTTCGTTTAATTAATATAGATCGTACTATCTAAATCCAATTTATTAGAAATATTAATTAAAAATTAATCGTTTCTAATATATTTTTGATATTTTATTTGTTAATCTCTGCATATGTGAAGGCGTAGCTATGTAAACACCACCAAAACGAGAATCAATTAATAATAAATATTAGCAGAGGATTATCGATTAAGGTCTCGCTTATTGCACATTCGTAATATCAAATTATATTCCCCCAGTTATAGATTTATGTCTTCTACAGGGTTATACACATTCCTATAACAAATATAGTTTAAATATTTAACGAGATTTTTAATATTTTAGTTTTGAATTTTGCCGCGATTTATATCGATAAAGTAGAAATCGTTTAACGCTACTGGGTAATTGAATTTATCAATTAAAGTATATAAGAATGATTTTAGTCGTTTTTGTTTTGTTTTGTTAGTTAGTAATAATTTTGTATATATAATAAAAAAAAAATTTAAACATTAGTTTTTAATAGATTTGTCTATTGATATTTTATTACTCAGAAATATTAAAAGCTATCATCCCGTATAAATAGAAAGTAATCTAGGAAGATGTGTTATTAAATTTGTACGAGAGCACATAAAAATTATGTTATAAAATTTTTCGTATTGAGATATGTACAAGGGCGTATCAAATATTGATTTTTGAAGGTTATAAATTATAATTTGTAGATTTCGTAAGGAAAAAATCATTCCAATAATAAGTATTAATAATAAATAGAAGAAGAAAAACTACATCAAATATTTATTGTATCAATATTTTCATTATCCTTTCAATAAAAGCGTTTAATGAATAATTTTTCACATTCCTAACAAAAGAAGTTCGTATTTCACTACTTCGGAAACATCCGCTACGTTGCTATTTAGAATGGAAACTACACCCTCTAGCGGACGTTCTTCAAAGCACAGTAATTGATATTGATAATCTCCGTAGTACTAAAGTATATTAACTATTGAAAAAAGTAAGTTTCCAGTACTATTTTTCATACTTTTCTTTCACTAGGCAACTATTTTTTTCCAGATTTATGATATTTATCTATAAAACAAACGTCTCAGCAAAAGTTTCGTAGTTAAAAACTTACTATTGAATTTTTTTAGTGATCTTTATCATAAGATAACAAACTACAAATTAAATTGACGTTTTTAGAGGATCTGTTAATATAATTATAACAAGAAAACTCGTTTTGGTATCGATAATGTTGATTTTCTTCGAAATTTAATTAACTTCACTACGAGTGTAGTGGATAAATCAACAATGTTACCCAATTTGTCGAAAAATATACCTAATTTTCTTGTTAATACGTTACGTTCATAGAAAAGTGTTTTTCTTATGCAAAATTCTTAATTTTCCGTGTCCAATAATTCCTATTATTTATATAATGACTGCTAGCCATCACTACTTAGTTTACAGTTTCCTGATATAGCATTAATCATAAAGTTGATAGTCCGAAGCACAGATGGTGCCTCAAACACAAAATTGATATTACCTTCAAAAGATTATAATAACAGTTTTATGTTAACCTGAAACATTCTTGTTAATTTGTTTTAAATAACTTCAAATGTAATTATTACTTTCTTAACAAGCATACAGCTTCTATTCACTTTTACTACATAATTTACAGTTTCCTCATATCACATTGTTCAGTAAATTAACCACAGGTGGCGCTAGAAGTGCAAGACAAGATTAAAAGACAGTTATAACGATTTTAGATGGATCTATCAATTGTTTCATTCACTTTTTTTTGTTGAAACGTCTTTCTCATTTATTATAAGTGACTTTTTACATTCACTACACACTTTGCAGTCTCCTATTGTTACATCGATCAATAAGTAAACGGTTACAAGCATAGATGGCAGCGCAATTGCAGAGTTAGTAATAATTATAAAAGAAGATTGCAACAATTTATATCAATATATTTATTAATTCATACTTTTTTCAATTTTTTTTAGAATCAATTGTCATATAAATATTTATTTCTCGAAAATCATATACTACACAGTTTGCAGTTTCCTGTTGTTACATTGAGCGATACGTTAAAAATTTATAACATAGATGACGCTACCGTACAAGAATTAATTTTTATTTTAAAAGACAATTGTAGCTATTCTATATTGATGTATCACGTACTTCAAACATTTTCAAAATATACTGATAATTGTTTGGCTCCATTACTATTTATTTCTCACAATCATGCAGTAGCAGCTTGTCTTCAGTAGTTAGTTTACAGTTTACTGTTGTTACGGTTTGACGTGAGTTACGTCAATGAACATTGTTTATTAAGCTTTATTGTATAACGCCGACGAGGCACTTTTTAAAACATATAAATATTGTAAACCTGTAATAAAGGTAGATTCTGTTTTTGTCAATGTATTGAATAAACGTTTCTCAACGTGTAATTCGTTTTAAAAACGCCTTCTCGAAGTTCAGTCACGTAATTCGTGTAAAAAACAGACGGCGAGACATTTTCAGAATTAGTTTTAGTTTCGAAATGCAGTTATAACAATTTTATATTCAAATATTTTTATTAATAATTATCATTATTGCACGTGTTATTTTTTTATTCGATTTATTCGTCAAATATTTGCAATTTCCTGATACTTCATCTAATTACAGTTTAACAGTTTAGAACAAAGATGGCGCTGCAAATACGTAAATATTATTAACCTTAAAGCAGCTGTAACAATTTTACACTTACCTTCTCTAATTATCACTATTTTTTTTTAATAATTTGAAAAGTTAATATTTCACTTTCATCAAGTATACAGTGATTGCTTTCTCTTCATCAATATATGAGTTGAAGAGCTGGAGCACAGATAGCGCTACAATAGCAATATTAATTACACTACTAAACAGCATTTATAGTCATTTCATTTCGATGTTGTGTCTTTTATACATTCTTGTTATTTAGTTTAATAATATTTGGGATAGTTTTCGTTTCTTTTTCCGCGAGTGGTTTGTTTCACAATTTTTTTTGCAGTTTTCTAATGTTGCATGGCGCGATAAGTTGACAGTTTGAGGTATAAATGGCGAAACACATGAAGAATCAAAGTTACCTTCAAAGAACAATGTCTACTAGTTATGTCGTCGGGTTATTATAGTAAAAAATGACGTTTAAAATATATTAAAACAGGGTGGAATTGATAAATAATTGCAATAAATGTTTTTAATGGGGTAGGTAATAAAATACATCGATACTATCATGAATTTAATGAAGAACATTCAAGAATTTTAGGTAAATTAAAAAAAAAATAGTTACACATATCGGTATATTCACAATTTTTTATTTATATTGAATAAATTAAATGGTAACAGATAAATTTTTACATTATTATAGCAGGGGTAAGAAATGCAACGAAACTTTGTAAAACTTCAAAGAATTTCGCAATAATGGTTTATAGTCCAGTAGAATTAGGTTCAATATAGGAATCAATATAAATAATTCAATTGGGATAGAAATTCTTTGTTTTTTTCATGATATGTTTGGCTGAAATTGCTCCAAAAAATGTTTTGTTGTTATTTGGGGGCAATGTGATCGTTATCTGATACTGCTCAGGAAATGGAGTTGGTAGCCTCAAAAATTCCCTACGGGATTATTTTTTTCAACAATTAAGTTATAAATCAGAAGGAGCTCTAATAAATATTTTATTTAGATTCTAATTTTTTTTTTTTTTGGACATTTCGAGGATATTGTACTAACAGGAACTGGACTAAAATTTATTAAAGTTGTGTTGTATACGAGGAAAATCAGGTATAGCGAAATTTTTATACAAAACATAATTTTTTGGTTCGACGAAGCTGTTATGTATGATGATGATACTAATTTTATTTTTATGTACATTTTTTTTCTAGTTTTGTTTTTTTCACGAAAAAAAAAATAAATTTATTAGCGAAAATGCGATTCCCGCAACAATTCTTTTTGTGGAAAACATAATTTTCTTCAAAGCCGGGGAAATGGACGAAATTTAATACATTTAGAAATTGCAGTGTTGCCAAACGTATTTCCCCCCCGAGATCTAGGGAAATTTGTACGTACGTGCGTTTTTCCACCCACCTCTGGGGTAATTTAAGAATTATTTTCATGTTAATCAACCGAGAGAGGAAAATTTTCAACTAAATTATCATGGGAATGTACAGAAATTTATATTTTTTTATTAAAGATGATATAAGCGTTATCAAAAAGTCATAACGAAAAATTTTGTATATATCTTTCAAGTTAAATAATGATTTACGAGATTATCGATATTTTTTTCTAAAAAACAATGTATGTATCGCTAGAATTTTTCGTTCACACTGTATTAGGATGATTTTATTGTGTAATAGATCAAATTTTGTTTCCATTTAGCCTGGGTGGATAGTCTAAGAATTGAGCCCATCACCACAAAGAAGAAGAAGAATTTTGTTTTCAAAGTCTTATATAATATTAGAAACCAGTAACATCTCATTATATTTTAGAAAGTAAAATCAGTGGTTTAATAATTGAATAGTTATTTTCAAAAAAATTACGAAAAAAATGATGAAATTTAATAATTTTACTAACAAGGTACGTTGGAATTTGAATATAGTTTAATGCATCAATTTTCTCGTGGATATTTTAGATTTTAGTCAATTTGTGTAAAATAATATGATTTGTAAGTAACCTCGTATGCAAAATTACGAAAATAACTCAATATCATTTATATATTTCC
This sequence comes from Diorhabda elongata, assembly GCA_026230145.1. Lineage (NCBI taxonomy): Eukaryota > Metazoa > Arthropoda > Insecta > Coleoptera > Chrysomelidae > Diorhabda > Diorhabda elongata. The sequence goes on from CM047930.1 coordinate 38,766,095, forward strand.
TTAAAACACTCTCCGAAATTTAAACAATTTGTTGTTATTATGTTATTAGATTTAACCTACAAATTCATAATTTCTTTCGACGTTTTCGTTTCTAAATCCGGCGGGGTTGCAAAGAATTAGACGTGAAATTTCTGCATACATAATAAAATTATATTAAATGTTTTTAATTAGATATCTAATTGTCAATTTGTTCCAATTAAAATACAATAAACATTTGTTTATTATTTACCTGTATTATGGACATATATTGACTATTCAATACTCTTCTTTTTTATATTTTACGAGCCTCTTTTATAATAACTTTTGATACAGTATCGAGTTGATTTATTTTGTTGTATTGACATAACAAAAGCGCGGTGGAGATATTTATTCTATGGTTCTTCTTCTTTTTTATATTTTGCATGACTTTTTTTATATGATACATCGTATCGTACATATATTATTAGTTGCATCGACATAACAAAAGCGCGGTGAAGATATGGTTATTCTATGGTTCTTCTTCTTTATCTTTTACGTGCCAAGTATTTGAACTATTTGTGGTTGCAATGTTGGTCGACGTAACAAAAGCGTAGTAGAAGAATAAAAGAAGACGCGGAAAAAATAAAACAAAACGACTAAATAAATATATTATAATCAATCTAAGAGACAATAAAAGCGTGTCTATAAAATAAAAGTTATAAGAAGCACACAGGAAAAAGAAATAACAAACAAATGGTTTTTATAAACATGCAAAAAAATATACAAACGAACGAAAAAAAAAAATTTATATACGTACGTTTCAAGAAAATGAAATATCAATTAATACATGCTAGAAGTTGACGTAAAGTTAATATCACAGTCATTGCATATACATACAGTGTGTATTCAAAAAGTATTCAATTCTTTTCGATTGGTAGTTTTAGTTTCGAAATGTTATACTTATTGGGCGCACACTGTATCATATATTAAGAATTAGAACACATAATTTCGGTAATTTTAAGCTACTGCGTGTTAGTAAACGAACGTAAAATACAATTTATCGATTCTAAAACGAAAAATTCCATCTCGAGCGGCATTAAAAATGTAAAAAAATCTCAAAATGGAGATTTTTTCCCCAATGTTTAAATTCAGTACATGAAAATCTTCCATTAAAACTGGGAAAATCAACGAATTCATTAGTCGAAAAAATTTTGAGATCGCGACGTTGCCAAACGTATTCTTTTATCCTCAGATCCGGGGAAATTTCCGTTTATAAACAGAAAGAGTTTGAGGCGTTGCGTAATTTCTTTCAAAAGTAGAGAAATGATAAGAAATACCATAGAGAAACATAAATTGTGATGTTGTCAGACATAGTTTGTTTTCTTTAATCTAGGGAAATGTGAAGACTTTCATATATTAATAAACAGAGATTGCGGCGTTGTATAATTTCTTTCAAAAGTGAGAAACTACAGAATTTCCATGATAATTTAATAGATTGCAGTGTTGCTAAAAGTGGTGTTTCCTTAGATTTAGGGAAATTGAATGATTGGAGAGTTATACAGCCAGGACAAAGAATTTTTGAAAAAAAAAAAACAAAAAAATTGTTCGCGAATTCGTTGTCTAAATATTTTTCATCTTTTTCGGAAAACAACTGAATCGATTATTAATTTGAAGACTGCAGTGTTGCCAAACATAAATTTTCCCCTTATATTTAGGAAAACTACGAAATTTTCATTACACAAATCAACAGATTGCAGTGTTGTTGAAACGTAGTTTTTGTAAATTTCATTATTTTTTTTTTTGAATTTCGCTAAATAAAATAAAAAATATTCAAACGTATATAAAATTTACACACTATTGTTATTCATAATTTATTTTACACAAATTTAATAAATATACAATTAGACTAGTTTCGAGGGGGCTAAATGCAAAATAATAATAATAATAAAATATAAATAATCGTTTTATAGAAAATATTATAAATATAAAAATATATTCGGAAACTGAAAAAATGAGTTTTTTAAAAAAATTTAATTGGAGTTTGACACTTTTTTTTTAAATTTTCGTCGATTAAATCAAAAAAACGAAAATTCAAAATTTGTAGGACGAAAAATTTGTTTATATGTTCAATTGGGGCACGATTTTCCACCATACCTTACAGTGTGTTATAAATCATTAACCTCTTGAACATAAGTTCAGTAGTTCAAACGTACCACAAATAATTAACCCCTAGTTTTATGTCCAGTAGTTCAAATGTACCATAGATGTATTCGCCCCTTGTTTTATGTCTAGTAGTTCAAATATACCATAAAAGTATTCACCGTAAATATTACTCGGCTCCTTCGTTTTTTTGTTTTGTGAATTTTCCATTTCCGAAGAGGAAAAAATTATCGATGAAACGAAAAATCATTTTAACCATCACCTACATTAATATACATTAATATACAGCGTGTGTCCTAAATTCGGTAACTATATTGGTAAATGGTAAACCGAACGAATGGTAAACGTCATATTTATACAATACGGGGTAGTCAAAATAAAAAGAAAAAAAATGATAGCACTAACGGGGAGTGCAGGCACGCTTGGGATAATACTGACTGTCTCGCTGCCATATTTAACAATGTTTCATTTTTTTTTTAACTATAGGCCGATATTGCAGTATACAGGGAGATCCATAAAAAAATTGAAAATATTAGAAGAATCATAAAAATGCTCAAAAGGACGTTATTTTTGAAATTTTTACGGGATAATATATACAGGGTGATGAAAAATATTTAATAAATCAGAAGAATGACCCAAAAGGATGGGATTTTGAAAATTTAAAGAATATAAAACGTACAGGATGTAATTATATATAAAGATTCATGAAAATGGACGAAACGATGTCATTTTGTGAATTTGCAGGATATAAAATATACGGGGTGATGAAAAATATCATAATATCAAAAGGATGAGCTGAAAGGATGTAATTTTGTAAATTATAATATATACAGGGTGATAAATATATATATGAAGATGCATGAAAATGACCGAAAGGAATTTGTTTTCTAAATTTGAAGTCTATAAAACAATATACAGGGTGATTTATACATTAAAATGGCTTTAAGGACATTATTTTGAAAATTTATTAGAAGTAAAGCATACAGGATGATAAATAGTTAAAAATGTATAAAAACGGTGCCCGAAAGAATGACTTTTTGTAAATTTAGTAGATCTAAAACATACAGGGTGATAAATATTGAAGAAAATTCATAGAAATGACCGAAACGAAGTCGTCTTGTAAATTTTATGCCTACATACAGGGTGTTATATACAGAAAAATGGCTGAAGAATGTTATTTTTCAAATTTTTCGAAATATAAAACCTACAGGGTGATTAAGATTCGTTAAAAAGACTAAAATAACGTCATTTTGTGATATTTAAGGATACTAAACAACGTACAGGGTGATAAATATATCCAAAGATCATCAAAATGGCTGAAAGAATGACATATAGTTGATAGAAATAATATAAAACATAGAGGGCGGTAAATTTTTCAAAAAATTCTATTGGAAAGGCCGAAATGATGTCGATTTGTAAATTTGAAGGCTATAAAATAATATTCAGGGTGATACATACATCCAAAGATTTAAAAAATTGCTATAAGATTGTTATTTTGTGAATTTTTAAGATATAGAACATACAGGGTGGTAAATTTATCAAAAAATTTATGAAAATGTCTATAGGGACGTAATATTACGAATTCAGATGATTAAATACTTACAGGGTGATTAAAATTCACTAAAAAAGCTAAAATAACGTCGATTTGTTAATTTGAACGATCCAAAACAAGATACAAGATAAAAAAATGGATGGAAGATTACAATTTTGTCAATTTTAAAGATATAGAACATACGGGGTGATAAATATATGAGAAAATGCATAAAACTACTCATAACGACGTCATTAAGTAAATTTAGACAATTAAAAATATACAAAGTGGATTTAACATCGAAAATACCTCGAGGTAACCTAATTTTAGAAACAGTTTATTCGAAAAAATATCACTAAATATGCCTTATTTCGATATCTACCAAAAAAATATTTCTCGCAATTAAAATAACAAAATAAATCGAAAATAACGACATTATTGGTCCTTCGAGCCGGATCCTATCGAAAAGAATAAGCAATATCGGCCTTCCAGTCCCGGTAACCCAACAAACAACAATTAATGTACAATTAATAATACTATGAGTTATTTTAGGTACGATACAAGATTTTTTTTTGTTTTCGATTTTTTTTTGTTTTTCAGTTCGTCCGAGAAGCTCATTTATCCGCCTCTTTATACAAGGCGATATCAATTTAACGAACAATTCTTGTAAATCGAATATTTGAATCCTATTTTAGATCTAAGGAACATAATCAGGATTGAATGTCTTGCGGTTTCCTATCCGTAGCTATATGCAATAAATTTGTATATTCTATTTTCAAGGTCTGCCTCGCCTGAAAAAATATAACAAAATGATGAATTATATTAAAAAAAAAAAAATGGTATTTATAAAATTACCGGAGTATTTTGCGTCGGTATTTGTAGAGCTAACGCCATGCTATCGGCGTCGAAACTTTCGTCTAGAGCGATTAGGGCCCCGTGAACACCGGATTCTTCTAAATTGTTACCGTAATCCTAATGGAAAGGGGGGTATTAGTGTAATACGCACTCGATGGGTTTTGCGCTTACCTTTAAACCTATCGAGGTTACCCATTTTACTACGCGTTCGTTGCTCCATACTAGAACGTCTGATAAAGTGTTTTCGCAATTTTTTCTACGTTCTTCTAGAGCGTGTCTGTCGAAGTTTAATCGCTTCAAACAGGATATGCCGTAATGTAAACTTGTCCTTTTGAAAAAAAAAAAATAATTTGATTCCGAGTGATTTTTAGAATTTTTTTTAATAATTTTATAATTTAATATGTTTTTTATCAATTTATTTAATTAATTTAATTTTAATTTATTTAATTTGATGCGACTTTTTTTCGAAAATATGCAAACTCGGGAAATTTTGTTGATTAAAAATAAATAAAAAATTGAAATTGATTAGATGGGAAATGGGAAAAATCTGGAATAAAACTAATGGGACTTGAAAAAATTATGAAAAATAGAAGAAAAAACAGAAATTTTACAATAATTAAGTAAAATGACAAGTGTAGAAAAATTTTATGAAATAGATATTTAAATAGATGAAAATTTTTTTTAATTACATAAAAATGAAGAATATTTAAAAATTGATAAAAAATTATTAAAAATCAAATTATAGCTAAAATGAAAAACAATTTTGATAAAAATTTGAAAAATATATAAAATAGCGAAAATGAAACTCGCCTATGAAATCCGTCGACCATTTTGAGCTGCCCCCTTAAATCTTTCTTGGTAAGATGATCCAACATTCTGGCGTCGACAAGACATTCCATGAAGGTTGTCCTATATTGAGGAAGTCCTAAACCCGGAAGCCAATAATTTCCTATCCATTCGTGATTCATGTCGCCGAACGCTAGCGTCGTTCTCGACGTCTTCGGCGCCGAAGGTGACGTCAGAGATACCATTTCTTGAATTGCCAGACGCAATTTCAACCTACAAATAGAAATGGAAATAGAAAGAAAATTAATAGTCAAAAAAATATATAAAAATAGAATAATGTGTAAAAAATAGAAAAATTATCGGAACGTTTAAAAATTTAAAAATAAAAAGAATCTAAAATGATGAAAAAATATTAATAAATTTAAAAAAAATTTGAAAAATTGAAATGAAAAATATTAAAAAATTGGAAAATCCTTTAAAAACTGGAGAAAACTAAAAAATTAGTAAAAAATATTAAATTGAAAAAAAAATATTAAAAAATTAGAAAAAACTGAAAATTATTAAAAAATTAAGAAATTGGAATGAACATTAAAAAATTAGACAAAAATATCAAAAAAATGGAAAAAAATATTAAAATGTTGGTAAAAAATTTTAAAAAATAAGAAAAACCGTAAAAAAACTAGAAAATATCAAGAAATTAGTAAAAAATATTAAGAAATTGGAAAAAATATAAAAATATTGGAAAAAATTAGAAAAAACTAAGAAATTAGTAAAAAATATTAAGAAATTGGGGAAAAAAAATTCGAAAAAATATCAAAAAATTCGAAAAAATATTAAAAAATTGGGAAAATCCTTTAAAAACTGGAGAAAACTAATAAATTAGTAAAAAATATCAAATTGGAAAAAAAAAATATTGAAAAATTAGAAAAAACTGAAAATTATTAAAAAATATTAAGAAATCGGAATGAATATTAAAAAATTAGAAAAAAATATCAAAAAATGGAAAAAAATATTAAAATGTTGGTAAAAAATTTTAAAAAATAAGAAAAACCGTAAAAAAAACTAGAAAATATTAAGAAATTAGTAAAAAATATTAAGAAATTGGAAAAAATATAAAAATATTGGAAAAAATATTAAAAAATTAGATAAAACTAAGAAATTAGTAAAAAATATTAAGAAATTGGGAAAAAATAAAAAAATTCGAAAAAATATTAAAAAATTCGAAAAAATATTAAAAAATTGGAAAATCCTTTAAAAACTGGAGAAAACTAATAAATTAGTAAAAAATATCAAATTGGAAAAAAAAATATTGAAAAATTAGAAAAAACTGAAAATTATTAAAAAATATTAAGAAATCGGAATGAATATTAAAAAATTAGAAAAAAATATCAAAAAATTGGAAAAAAAGTATCAAAATATTGGTAAAAAATTTTAAAAAATAAGAAAAACCTTAAAAAACTAGAAAATATTAAGGAGTTGGAAAAATTATAAAAATATTGGAAAAAAATATTAAAAAATTAGAAAAAATATTAAAAAATTACAAAAAAAAAGTTAAAATAAAAAGAAATATATAAAAATGTCTGCTTTACCTATGTAACGGATTACTGATTCCAATTTCCCTTTGGATTTCCGTATCGCTTAGAGCGCTCATGATGGCTCCCGATTTAACGTTCGCCCGACAGGCGGCCACGTACCAAGCCGGCATACCCACCCACAATTCCAACCAAGCTACTATCGTAGGTCCGTTCCAAAGGGCGAATGGCGTACCTGCCTTCATAGCTTCCGCTAACAATTCGTGTCTATAATCCAAATCCCTACGAAAAATAAGGAGATAATCATAAAAAGAAATCAGTGAGGTTATGTTATTTTTTTGACGTACTTCTTTTTTTGTCTCCGATCGAATTCCGGTTTTTGTCCCAATTTTCCGGATACGCTCATCGTATCGCTGTAATCTCCGTCTTGTAATCCGATGCTGCTCTGGCTCAGGTTCAGGTTCATTTCGTGTCCGACGGTGTCCTTACCTTTTACCTGTAACGGACGCCAATTTTCGAAAAAATGGTTTTTTTTTTGACGAAACATTAAACAAAAAAGTTGATTCGGATTTTGAAAAATGGAAAATTGAAAAAAAAAATAAAAATTTATTGAAAAAACTGATAATATTAAAATGTAAAAAATATAAAAAAATATTTAATATACAAATATACAAAAAACTAATAACCTCGGGGAAATAGAAAAAATTGAAAAAAAACTTGAAAAAATCGGCAAAACTTTTGAAAAATAAAATAAATTTTTTATAAACGTATAAAAGTAACATGGGGGGTCGATAAAAATAAAGAAATGAGAAAAAATGTATAAAACATTAAAAATTAAATTAAAAAATGGGAAAAATGTTTCGAAAATCGAAATTTCGTAAAATGAAAGGAATTTAAAGAGTTCCGTAAAAATAAAATAAAGAAAATTGATAAAAATCGAGGAATATAGAAAATAATGGAAAATCAATTTTAAATTGTGTAAAAATGTTTGGAAAATCGAAAATTTGAAATAAGAATGAAATTTAAAGAAATAGGTAAAAGTAAAATAAAAAAAGAAATGAAAAAATAATGCAAAAAAATGAAAAAATTATTGAAAGTAAATTAAAAAATGGACAAAATAAAAATTAATCAAATTTAATAAAAGACGTAAGAATAATTATAAAAAAATGAATAAAAATAAGGGAATAAAGAAAAATATGGATGGAATTATGAAAAATTTAGAGAAATAATAAAAAAAAAATAAAAAAATCGAAATAATTTTAGGAAAGCCGAAAATTGTGACTAAAGATGAAATTTGAAGAAATATGTAAAAATAAAATGCATGAAAAATGTAGAGAACGTATAAATAAATAAAAGAATAAAAAATGGATAAAATTATTGAGTATTGAAAGAAAATATTAAAAATGATGAAAATGAACATAATAAAAAATGAACAATCCAAGAAAATTGGGCAAAGATTTTTGAAAATATCAAATTTTAAAAATAATGAAATTCCAAGATATAAAGAAAATGAATAAATCTAATAATATAAAAAATAGAAAAAATTAATATGATTAATATAAGAAAAAATAAAAAAACTGGGTGAAAAAAAAGAAAAAAATACAAAAAAAAAGAAAATTTAAAAAAAATATGAAAAATTAAAGAAATCAATAAAAATAAATAAAAACATAAAAACCTTCGGGATAGACAATAAGACGTTTGAAAAAATGTAAAAAATCAAAATAAATAATATATAAAACATTAAGAAAAAGAAGAAAAAACACAAAAATTGAGTAAAATAATAAAAATGAAATCTTGAAAAAATACGTGAAAGGAAAATAAAGAAAAAATGGAATATTTAATGAAAAATTAAAGAAATCAATGCAAATATCAAAATAAATAAAAATAAAATAAATACAAATACAATAAAAGGGGAAAAAACATAAAAATTGAATAAATGGAAAAAAATTAAATAAGAAAATAAATAAAAAAAAAATAAAAATGGATAGAAACGAAATAAAAAAAATTAAATAAAAAAAGAATTTAATATAAAAAATAAAGCATCATCTGTATAATTATGAAAACGAAAAAAATAGAAAAAATTGAACAAGATATTTTCCATAATCCGGATAGGATTTGACCCCATCTACATATCAACCCAAAAACGATATCAAAATAAATAAACTAACCTTTTCTTTTTTACTAAAGAACCGTCCCAAAGACGACTTGAGACCTTTCTTCTTCTGCGCCGCCGCTGCCGCCGCTACCGCCGCCGCAGTCGACATATCTCTCGATAATCCGGAAATGGCGTTCTTGTGTAAACTCTCCTGACTGCTATGACGAGACGACAATGGTGACGGAGGTGTTTGCGTATGTCCTTGCCTAAACACATACCTAATCTACTACTTTCTAAATTCTAATCCGAAGCGCAGGCAAATAAGCGACCGCCATTCAAATTTCGAGGTTAGAAAATTTCCGAAAAAATAATATCGAATAATCGAACAAAAAAAAAAAAATAACAACAACGATTTTAGTTGAAATAACAAACTGGATAGAAACGTTGGAAATATTTTTAAAAAAGGGGGGGTTCGTAGGTAAATTCTGTTTTTTTAACCGTAAACGTTTTTTTAGAACTTAAACGTCGCAAAAGCTAAAGAAAACCAGCTAGTTAGAAAAACATCGAGGAAAATAGTGAATATTTGATCACACTTCGTACATATACCGAAGTAATAACAAAAAAAAAAAAAAAAATTAATAAATTTCATTTTAATATTACCGATAACAATTTTTCATCACTATTTTCCTTAAGAAACGACGTACAACTGTAATAAATACGAGGGTTATTATAATTTCAAAAAATTATTTTTAACACTTGAAATAAATCATAAAAATATCCGAAAACTATTTAAAATTAAATAATTCACGGCATAAAATAATTTTAGACAAGAATATTATCGATTATATTATTATTTATTGAACCGATCTCGGATTTTCATATAACTTACAGTTATACCCTCGTATTTAGCGTTATAAATAGTCGTATATATCTAAACAAGACCTAAAGTTCGGCAAACATCTAAATATATACATGAATATACCTTCTCAGTTCTTCTTGACTGTGAGCTAGAGCTTGAGCTACTCGTTCTAATCTTAAATGTCTGGCGGTAAGGGGTGAAGCACCGCCGCCGTTGGTACCGTCGACTAATAAATCGTCGGTTGTTAATTCGGACGACATCGGCTCTAACGGCAACTATTTTGAGAAAAAAAAGAAACTAAATTTGTGATAAATTGAACGAAAAACTGATACAAATTAGAAAAACTTGAGAAAAAACCTTGTAAACAGCTGAAAAAACGTCCCTAAACCTATAAATAGACATAAATTGTGCTCCTAAATCGAATGTGAAACAAAACAGGTCCCGTAAAACGAAATTAAAACAAAAGTAGTGCTCCTAAATCGAATTGAGAACAAAAATAATGCTCCCAAATCGAATTAAAAAAAAGAACGCCCCTAAATTGAACTATAAGTCAAATGATACTATAGAAATTGACTAAAATGATATAAATTGAAATTATTTCAGATATTAGTACAAAATAATGCCCCTGAATCGAATTAAACACAAAAACGGAGCCCCTAAATCGATTTACCGAGTGTGGGAAGTGCTTGAGACCGATTAAAATTATACAAACTAGAAATATTTGAGAGAACCAAAAACAGTGTCCCTAAATCGAACTAAAAACAATAACAGTGCACACAAATCGACTTTAAAACAAAAATAATGCCCTTAAATCGAATCATAACTTATAAGATATCATACAGATTGATTGAAGTAAAATATAAATTTGACATATTCGAGTGATAAACAGAAATAGTGCCCCTAAATCGAACTAAAAACAAATACGGCGGCCCTAAATCGAATTTAAAACAAAAGCAGTGTCTCTGAAACGAATAAAGAGCAAAAGCGTGTCCCTAAATCAAATTAAAAGCTATAGGATATTCTAGGAACTTATTACAATGATATAAACTAGAGATAATTGGAAAAGAACTGAAAACAGTGCCCCTAAATCGAGTTAAAAAAAGGATAAATCGAATCAAAAGTCTAATGATTATATAGAGATTGATTAAAATGATATAAATTTGACATATTCGAGTGATCAACAGAAAAGGTGCTCTTAAATCGAGCTAAAAACAAAATCAGTGCCCCTAAATCGAATTATAAGCTATAGGACATTCTAGGAATTGACTTCAATGATATTAATTACAGATAATTGATAAAGAATCTTAAATCTTGCCCCTAAATCGAATTTAAAAAAAGGCCAAAGCCCCTAAATCGAATCAAAAGTGGAACGATTCAATAGAGGTTGATTAAAATGTTCTAAATTTGACATATTCGAGTGATCAACAGAAATGGTGCTCCTAAATCGAGCTAAAAACAAAATCAGTGCCCCTAAAATCGAATGAGAATCAAAAACAGCGCCCCTAAATCGAATTAAAAGTTACATGATATTCTAGGAATTTATTACAAAGATATAAAGTAGAGATAATTGGAAAACAACTAAAAACAGTACCCCTAAATCGAATTGAAAAAGGACAAAGCCCCTAAATCGAATCAAAAGTGGAACGATTCAATAGAAACTGATTAAAATGATATAAATTTGACATATTCGAGTGATCAACAGAAAAGGTGTTCTTAAATCGAGCTAAAAACAAAATCAGTGCCCCTAAATCGAATTATAAGCTATAGGACATTCTAGGAATTGACTTCAATGATATTAATTACAGATAATTGATAAAGAAACTTAAATCTTGCCCCTAAATCGAATTTAAAAAAAGGCCAAAGCCCCTAAATCGAATCAAAAGTGGAACGATTCAATAGAAACTGATTAAAATGATATAAATTTGACATATTCGAGTGATGAACATAAATGGTGCCCCTAAATCGAATCAGGATCAAAAACAGTACCCCTAAACCGAATCGAAAACTACGGGATATTATAGAAGGGGTTGAAAACAATCCAAAATAGAGATAGTAGAGAAAGAGCGTTTGTAGTTAGATATTTCGTGTCAAATTGGATTTTTTTTTTATATATGTAACGAATGAAAATAGTTGAAATGACTCTAGAGTCAACGGAAAATGATTTAAACGTTAGATAAAGTTAGGTTAGGTTGGAGAAACAAAAAAAAAAAATGGTAACTAAATCGAATTAAAAGTTGTAGAGACGATCCAAATCCTTGTACTAACCGTATGGTATTTTTGTAAATAATCCCTCTGGGGCGAATGGTGCGATTTGGGCGTCGATCTACCGCTAACCGGCGGACTCTGTCGTTCCATGCTTCTTCCTCTGGTTAAGAGATTGACGTGTTCCATGCTACCGACTCTCGATTCCAATTCCTCGGCGCGAGCTTCCGTATTCTGTTTCTCTTCTTGTATCAACCGTATCTCGTTATTAATGGCGTCCAATTGTTCCTGCAGCATTAAGTTACACTAAAAAAAAGAATCGATGAAAAATTATTATAATGGATACAATATTCACCTGTAACATCATCGCTAACGTTTGAGCGTCGGTGTGACCGCCTGGCGATAGGATATCCTGCGTGCTGAATATACTATCGGCGTCGTCGGCTTCGGCGTCGCTGGATACGTCGAAAGCTTGTTGGACGTTAGCCAAAACGTGGGCCTGTTGCAATTTCTCCCATTCTTGTTCGGTCATCGAACGAGAACCGAACGGTAATTTCGACGGTTCTTCGTCGATGGGGGTTCTGGTTTTGGTAGCCCTGCGCGGTAACGAATGACTATCGAAGCTGGAATGACTGGCGCTTCTCGAAAACGTACTCGGATCGACGGCGTTCGGCGACAACGATCTCGTTAAAGCGTCCGTTTGTTGGATATTGTAGGCGATTTCTTGTTGCAGCATCTGTCTTTTGACGTTGTCTATTTCCAAGCGGGATTTCGCCAATTCTTTCATTATTTCCGATTTCTGGTTATCCAAATCTTCCAGCATCTTTCTGGTCTTTTCCAAATCTTGCGTTAGGTTGTTTTTCTCTTGTAAGGCGTGCATACGTTCTTTTAGATGTTCTTGTAGTCTATCGTTGGATTCGGAAAGAAGTTTGTCCACAGTTGACGATAGACGGGAATTGTGTTCTTCGTTCATTTTGAGTCTTTGGTTTAGTCGTACTAGTTCGGCGTTTTTCTCGTCTAAATTCGCTTCTAGTCTTTGGATTCGATCTTCGGCGGATCCGTGTCTTTCTTGAGCCTGAATACAATCATTTATTCAATTAAATTTCGACCAAAATTATTTTGGTAATACGAAAAGTAATAATCAGCTATTATAAATCGAAATGAAAATATTTATAATAGCGTATTATTCACAGCAACTAAGCAATCTGGTTTTGAACATATCGATATTTAAACATAGGGTGGCTCAAAAACAAAAATTAATAACATAAACATTTTTTTTTACTAAAACTACGAAGAATTATGGATAAAATGTTGAAATATGTAAAATGTGTGCGTGTGTAATTTAATTTTATTATATTTTTTCATGTCTATATACTTTTAATATCAACATACGGGGTGTCCTAATTACAACATTTTTCTACATACTTACATATATTTCACAAATGGATTAAAATGGGATTTTGTAAGTGGAATTAAAGGAAATGGGAAGATTTTCTTCATAAAATGACCAATTTTCACTTTTATATACTTATCGGTTACCAAGATACAGTATCTTAAAGAAAACTTTAATATAACAATTGACATCACCCTGTATTTTTGTTCATATTTACTAAACCGATAAAAATTGGATTCAATAAGTAGAATGATTCGAATTAGGAACAATTTCTTTACAAACTGACCAATTTTCACATTTTTTTTAATCATCGGTTACCAAGATACAGTATCTTAAAGTTAACTGTAATATAATAAATTATATCACCCTCTATGATTGATGAAACGTTCAAAATAGGTTTTTATAAATAAAACTATTTTAATGGTGACTAATTTATTTATAATCTATCAAATTTTGAGTGTCTTTAAACTACCGCTTTCCGAGATACAGTATCTTAAAGTCAACTGTGACATCAAAATGACATCACCCTCTCTTTTTGTTCATAATCCCTAAACCGTTCAAAATACGATTTTATGAGTAAAATCAATGGAATTAGGATTAATCTCTTTATAATCTATCAAATTTTGAGTGTCTTTAAACTACCGCGTTCCGAGATACAGTATCTTAAAGTCAACTGTGACATCAAAATGACATCACCCTCTCTTTTTGTTCATAATCCCTAAACCGTTCAAAATACGATTTTATGAGTAAAATCAATGGAATTAGGATTAATCTCTTTATAATCTGTCAAATTTTGAGTTTCTTTAAACCACCGGTTTTTGAAATACAGTATCTTAAAGTCAACTGTGACATCAAAATGACATCACCCTCTCTTTTTGTTCATAATCCCTAAACCGTTCAAAATACGATTTTATGAGTAAAATCAATGGAATTAGGATTAATCTCTTTATAATCTGTCAAATTTTGAGTTTCTTTAAACCACCGGTTTTTGAAATACAGTATCTTAAAGTCAACTGGGACATCAAAATGACATCACCCTCTCTTTTTGTTCATAATCCCTAAGCCGTTCAAAATACGATTTTATGAGTAAAATCAATGGAATTAGGATTAATCTCTTTATAATCTATCAAATTTTGAGTGTCTTTAAACTACCGGTTTCCGAGATACAGTATCTTAAAGTCAACTGTGACATCAAAATGACATCACCCTCTCTTTTTGTTCATAATCCCTAAACCGTTCAAAATACGATTTTATGAGTAAAATCAATGGAATTAGGATTATTCTCTTTATAATCTATCAAATTTTGAGTATCTTTAAACTACCGGTTTCCGAGATACAGTATCTTAAAGTTAACTGTAATATAATAAATTATATCACCCTCTATGATTGATGAAACGTTCAAAATAGGTTTTTATAAATAAAACTATTTTAATGGTGACTAATTTATTTATAATCTGTCAAATTTTGAGTGTCTTTAAACTACCGGTTTCCGAGATACAGTATCGTATCTTAAAGTCAACTGTGACATCAAAATGACATCACCCTCTCTTTTTGTTCATAATCCCTAAACCGTTCAAAATACGATTTTATGAGTAAAATCAATGGAATTAGGATTAATCTCTTTATAATCTATCAAATTTTGAGTGTCTTTAAACTACCGGTTTCCGAGATACAGTATCTTAAAGTCAACTGTGACATCAAAATGACATCACCCTCTCTTTTTGTTCATAATCCCTAAACCGTTCAAAATACGATTTTATGAGTAAAATCAATGGAATTAGGATTAATCTCTTTATAATCTGTCAAATTTTGAGTTTCTTTAAACCACCGGTTTTTGAAATACAGTATCTTAAAGTCAACTGGGACATCAAAATGACATCACCCTCTCTTTTTGTTCATAATCCCTAAGCCGTTCAAAATACGATTTTATGAGTAAAATCAATGGAATTAGGATTAATCTCTTTATAATCTATCAAATTTTGAGTGTCTTTAAACTACCGGTTTCCGAGATACAGTATCTTAAAGTCAACTGTGACATCAAAATGACATCACCCTCTCTTTTTGTTCATAATCCCTAAACCGTTCAAAATACGATTTTATGAGTAAAATCAATGGAATTAGGATTAATCTCTTTATAATCTATCAAATTTTGAGTATCTTTAAACTACCGGTTTCCGAGATACAGTATCTTAAAGTTAACTGTAATATAATAAATTATATCACCCTCTATGATTGATGAAACGTTCAAAATAGGTTTTTATAAATAAAACTATTTTAATGGTGACTAATTTATTTATAATCTGTCAAATTTTGAGTGTCTTTAAACTACCGGTTTCCGAGATACAGTATCGTATCTTAAAGTCAACTGTGACATCAAAATGACATCACCCTCTCTTTTTGTTCATAATTCCTAAACCGTTCAAAATACGATTTTATGAGTAAAATCAATGGAATTAGGATTAATCTCTTTATAATCTATCAAATTTTGAGTGTCTTTAAACTACCGGTTTCCGAGATACAGTATCTTAAAGTCAACTGTGACATCAAAATGACATCACCCTCTCTTTTTGTTCATAATCCCTAAACCGTTCAAAATACGATTTTATGAGTAAAATCAATGGAATTAGGATTAATCTCTTTATAATCTGTCAAATTTTGAGTTTCTTTAAACCACTAGTTTTTGAAATACAGTATCTTAAAGTCAACCATGACATGAAAATGACATCACCCTCTATTTTTGTTCATAATTCCTAAACCGTTCAAAATACGATTTTATGAGTAAAATCAATGGAATTAGGATTAATCTCTTTATAATCTATCAAATTTTGAGTGTCTTTAAACTACCGGTTTCCGAGATACAGTATCTTAAAGTCAACTGTGACATCAAAATGACATCACCCTCTCTTTTTGTTCATAATCCCTAAACCGTTCAAAATACGATTTTATGAGTAAAATCAATGGAATTAGGATTAATCTCTTTATAATCTATCAAATTTTGAGTATCTTTAAACTACCGGTTTCCGAGATACAGTATCTTAAAGTTAACTGTAATATAATAAATTATATCACCCTCTATGATTGATGAAACGTTCAAAATAGGTTTTTATAAATAAAACTATTTTAATGGTGACTAATTTATTTATAATCTGTCAAATTTTGAGTGTCTTTAAACTACCGGTTTCCGAGATACAGTATCGTATCTTAAAGTCAACTGTGACATCAAAATGACATCACCCTCTCTTTTTGTTCATAATTCCTAAACCGTTCAAAATACGATTTTATGAGTAAAATCAATGGAATTAGGATTAATCTCTTTATAATCTATCAAATTTTGAGTGTCTTTAAACTACCGGTTTCCGAGATACAGTATCTTAAAGTCAACTGTGACATCAAAATGACATCACCCTCTCTTTTTGTTCATAATCCCTAAACCGTTCAAAATACGATTTTATGAGTAAAATCAATGGAATTAGGATTAATCTCTTTATAATCTGTCAAATTTTGAGTTTCTTTAAACCACTAGTTTTTGAAATACAGTATCTTAAAGTCAACCATGACATGAAAATGACATCACCCTCTATTTTTGTTCATAATTCCTAAACCGTTCAAAATACGATTTTATGAGTAAAATCAATGGAATTAGGATTAATCTCTTTATAATCTATCAAATTTTGAGTGTCTTTAAACTACCGGTTTCCGAGATACAGTATCTTAAAGTCAACTGTGACATCAAAATGACATCACCCTCTATTTTTGTTCATAATTCCTAAACCGTTCAAAATACGATTTTATGAGTAAAATCAATGGAATTAGGATTAATCTCTTTATAATCTATCAAATTTTGAGTTTCTTTAAACCACTGGTTTTTGAAATACAGTATCTTAAAGTCAACTGAGACATCAAAATGACATCACCCTCTATTTTTGTTCATAATTCTTAAACCGTTCAAAATACGATTTTATGAGTAAAATCATTCGAATAAGTATCAATTTCTCCATGAACTAACCAATTTTCACTTTCCCAATCAAACAAAGAACTAAGATACATCTTTTTGAAAACCTACTTAAGCAGAATTCACTTAATAACTATACATATAACAAGGACAACCCGTATACAAATATACCTTTAAAAAAAAGTATCGTTTATTTATATACAACATGCTGAAAAATTAATCAAATAAAAAATTTGTGTAAATGTAGAGAAGAAGAATAGTGTCAAAAACAGATAGCTAATTATTCGAAAGCCGATATACTCGTACCTGGGGTCTCACCTGTGTCAACGCTTCCATACGCTGCTTCAACTGCTCCTCAATCTCCGGCAATTTCGAATACTGAGCCAACTTCTGTTCAGACAATTCCAATTTTTCCTGTATCGCCGCTATTTTCTCTTCGTGCAACTACAAAAAAAAAACATTCCCAAATTTGCAAACAAATAAATTCTGTTACCGACTTTAATTTGAGCTTCCTTATGTTGCAACTCCTGCTCCAATTTCTCGTTGAGATCGTGCAACGACGTCGATTCCCTCTGAGCGTTCAAATATCTCTTCTCCAATGTAGCAATCCGCTCTTCCTGATCCTCCTTTTGGGCCATATTCTCTCGAAGATCCCTCTGAAGCTTCGAATTCGTATCTTGAGACTTCAACAGATCTTTCTGAGCCTTCGACAAATTTTCCTCCAATTCAGCGACTCGGTTCTGCATCTCCGCCACTCGACGCTGCCAATTACTGATCTCCCCTGTCTAAAACGGTAAATAAATAAAAACTTTTGAATAAATTATTGAAATAAATATTTTACCTGCTGTTCGAGGGCCATTTGGAGATCCGTGATCCTAGCAGCGGTTTCACTATCAGTTTCCACTCCTCCATTAGCAAGACGAGGTTTCGGACATTGCTGAAAATCAATTTAATCAAAATATTTATTTAAATAATTAATTATTCACCTTATTATTCGTTTGATCTGGTTCGATTTGTCCGTTTTCTTTTGGTATATCGACCGATGCAGGTACGTTAACTTGTTTATACTGCTGTAACTAAAAAAGAAAAAAATTAATAAAACTATTATTTTAATTAATAAAACAACGTTTAATCACTAACTTCTTCTTTGGTTGCTGCTAATTCTTCCTCTAAAGTCGAGTTTCTTTCTAAAGCTACCCTCAGTCTTTCCCGTACCTAAAAATTGATTAAAAACATTAGAATAATACGAAATTTGTTGTTAAAATGTGATAAACCTTTTCATCTAAAGCTTTGTGATGTTCGAATAAACTTTTTAAAGCTTTTAGGACTTCTACTTCGCTTGAAATGCCTGATTGTGCTGCTGCCTGTCGTTTCACCACTGTCATCCTCAAAGATCTTTCGTGTCTAGATACAAGACATTCTAAATGCTCTAATAATAACTGGAATATAAATTTTTAGCATTATTTAGAATAAAATATGGTTTTGTTAACGAATTTACCCTTGTGTTATTTCTTTCTGCTTTTAATTCGGCTATTTCTTCTTCCCTTTCGAGAAGCTGTTCTCTAGCTGCATTCAATTCTTTGGTTAAAGTAGCAAATTCCTGAAATATATTTTCACTTTTCTATAATCAGTTCTTATCAAGATACAATATCTTGAAGTCAACTTTAAAATAACAAATAACATCATTTGTTCATATTTACTAAACCAATAAAAATAGTATTTCATGAGTAAAATGATACAAATAAGGAACAATTTCTTTATAAACTGACCAATATTGACTTTTCTATAATCATTGGTTACCAAGATACAGTAACTTGAAGTCAACTTTAAAATAACAAATAACATCACCCTCTATTTTTGTTCATATTTCCTAAACCAATAAAAATAGAATTTTATATGTAAAATCATTGTAATTAGGATTAATTTCTTCATAAGCTGACCAATTTTCACTTTTATATAATCATCAGTTACCAAGATACAGTATCTTAAAGTCAACTTTAATATAACAAATGATATCACCCTCTATTTTTGTTCATATTCACTAAACCAATAAAAATAGTATTTCGCGAGTAAAATCATTCAAATAAGGAACAATTCCTTTATAAACTGACCAATATTCACTTTTATATAATCATTGGTTACCAAGATACAGTATCTTAAAATCAACTTTAAAATAACAAATAACATCACCCTCTATTTTTGTTCATATTTCCTAAACCAATAAAAATAGAATTTTATATGTAAAATCATTGTAATTAGGATTAATTTCTTCATAAGCTGACCAATTTTCACTTTTATATAATCATCAGTTACCAAGATACAGTATCTTAAAGTCAACTTTAATATAACAAATGATATCACCCTCTATTTTTGTTCATATTTCCTAAACCAATAAAAATAGAATTTTATTAGTAAAATCATTGTAATTAGGATTAATTTCTTTATAAACTGAACAATTTTCACTTTTATATAATCATCGGTTACCAAGATACAGTATCATAAAATCAACTTTAATATAACAAATGATCTCACCCTCTATTTTTGTTCATATTACCTAAACCAATAAAAATAGAATTTTATAAGTAAAATCATTGTAATTAGGATTAATTTCTTCATAAACTGACCAATTTTCACTTTTATATAATAATCAGTTACCAAGATACAGTATATCAAAGTCAACTTTAATATAACAAATGATATCACCCTCTATTTTTGTTCATATTTCCTAAACCAATAAAAATAGAATTTTATTAGTAAAATCATTGTAATTAGGATTAATTTCTTTATAAACTGAACAATTTTCACTTTTATATAATCATCGGTTACCAAGATACAGTATCTTAAAATCAACTTTAATATAACAAATGATCTCACCCTCTATTTTTGTTCATATTCACTAAACCAATAAAAATAGTATTTCGCGAGTAAAATCATTCAAATAAGGAACAATTCCTTTATAAACTGACCAATATTCACTTTTATATAATCATTGGTTACCAAGATACAGTATCTTAAAATCAACTTTAAAATAACAAATAACATCACCCTCTATTTTTGTTCATATTTCCTAAACCAATAAAAATAGAATTTTATATGTAAAATCATTGTAATTAGGATTAATTTCTTCATAAGCTGACCAATTTTCACTTTTATATAATCATCAGTTACCAAGATACAGTATCTTAAAGTCAACTTTAATATAACAAATGATATCACCCTCTATTTTTGTTCATATTCACTAAACCAATAAAAATAGGATTTCATGAGTAAAATCATTCAAATAAGGAACAATTCCTTTATAAACTGACCAATATTCACTTTTATATAATCATCGGTTACCAAGATACAGTATCTTAAAATCAACTTTAAAATAACAAATAACATCACCCTCTATTTTTGTTCATATTTCCTAAACCAATAAAAATAGAATTTTATATGTAAAATCATTGTAATTAGGATTAATTTCTTCATAAGCTGACCAATTTTCACTTTTATATAATCATCAGTTACCAAGATACAGTATCTTAAAGTCAACTTTAATATAACAAATGATATCACCCTCTATTTTTGTTCATATTTCCTAAACCAATAAAAATAGAATTTTATTAGTAAAATCATTGTAATTAGGATTAATTTCTTTATAAACTGAACAATTTTCACTTTTATATAATCATCGGTTACCAAGATACAGTATCTTAAAATCAACTTTAATATAACAAATGATCTCACCCTCTATTTTTGTTCATATTACCTAAACCAATAAAAATAGAATTTTATAAGTAAAATCATTGTAATTAGGATTAATTTCTTCATAAACTGACCAATTTTCACTTTTATATAATAATCAGTTACCAAGATACAGTATCTTAAAGTCAACTTTAATATAACAAATGATCTCACCCTCTATTTTTGTTCATATTCACTAAACCAATAAAAATAGTATTTCGCGAGTAAAATCATATAAATAAGGAACAATTTCTTTATAAACTGAACAATTTTCACTTTTATATAATCATCGGTTACCAAGATACAGTATCTTAAAATCAACTTTAATATAACAAATAACATCACCCTCTATTTTTGTTCATATTTCCTAAACCAATAAAAATAGAATCTTATATGTAAAATCATTGTAATTAGGATTAATTTCTTCATAAGCTGACCAATTTTCACTTTTCTATAACCATCAGTTACCAAGATACGGTATCTTAAAGTCAACTTTAATATAACAAATTATATCGCCCTCTATGATATCTCAAAAACCAACAAAGTTATTTTAATGGTAACTATTTATATGACATTATTTGGCCAGAAACGACATGAAACTGGTGGTCGGTCTTCTGAGATGTCTCTGCCCTTTCAAATACTACCTTAAGACGATGGGCATGGGAAAGGATGACAACTGCAGATTCTGGGAATGGAAACACTCTGCGAATGTCCTATACATTTCACTAAAAGGCTTGAGTACCTTAAAGGAATAGTATTAACACCTAGTGAAAAGGGACACACAAATCCCAAATGAATAGTTTATGTATTTAGGAAGCAGAACAATAAGATGTAGAGTCTTGTACAAAATATCTTTCAAGTATGGGTGCATGGTGGTCGTAAAGCCAAATCATCTCCCCAAAAGAAATTTTTTTAATTTTTTGATTTATGACACAATTTCCCACAATGACTTTATTTTGTATAGTATAAATATAAAGTACAAAGCAATTTTGTTTAGTAAGCAAATGCAACTGAGTTTTCCTTTTTTTCAGGGATCTTATACTCTATTTTATGAATTTATACTTAAGAGTATACAAAGTTCTTTATTGCATAGTTAAGCAGCCAATCCTGTTGATTGTTAAGGAAGAAAAAAGACTGATTCGAAAGCTTTGAATATATTGATAAATAGAAAACATATTATTGTGCATTCATCTTGTGAATTTTGTCACATGAATTTAGAAAAACCCTGTATATGGTACATTTTTTATGATTAAATGAAAATTCTGATATGTTTTGATAAAATATAAACAATTCGTTGATTAAAAATTATTAAAAATTTGGATAATAAGTATATAAGTTTAATACTGACAAGCAGTAATTTAACCAATTTATTATTATCAAATAAAGTAAATTAACTAATTACATTGTAAAAATAGATAAGTTCAATTAAAATTGAGTATATAGAATCGAAAAAATTTAAAGAAATATTTTACTAACTGAATCAATAAAGCTCTGAAATACGAATATAAAGACAGAATATGACAAAATTGTCATCATTTACCTGTGGAAGATTTGCGGCTATTTGCCTTTGTAAAGAGTCTCTTTCTTTTTCAGTATCCTGTAATTTAATCTCGGTTTCCCCTAAACGATCTTGCGTTTCTCTTAAACTGTCCATTAATTTGTCCCTTTCGTCGAGCATCGACACCATAAGCTGTTCGAAATTTGCATCTTCGCCAGAAAATTGCGAACCCCTCTGACTTATACTGTCTTCCGATATAGTCGGCATCACATCACACATCATATTCCACATGTTTAACTTTATATTTTATTACAAATTCGCTAATAGAAACTTATATATTAACTAATTTTTACTCGGAGGCACTGAAACCAAGTATAAACGTATAACGACGACATAATCCCATCCGGTTAGGGCGTTAAATAACGTTTTTGAAAACACTAAGACACACCTACGAATTTCATATCAACTTTTTGAAAAATATACACACACACATACATATATAAACCCATCCTCAGATACCCATTTTAAAACCAATTGTCAATTTCCAATTTGTTAAACATGGCTAGGCAAGCCTTCGAACGGTAAGTAGGCAACTGTTTTATCTTGTACTTACGACTTTCGATAAAAGATGTCACCTTTATAATAGATATGATTTATTCGAAATTTTTAATCTAATTAAATAAACGTCATAACTCTGCATTAATCTAACAGAGAAAAACCTTAATTGAATAATTGGGAAAATAATTTTCTTTTGTAGCAATATACCATGGAGGGTAGAGAGTTTATATGAAACGTGATGGCGCCACGATAGCATATATTTTGAACAATTTTTTAAGAGTACTTTAACTGATTATTAAACATTTCACATTACCCCTGTATGTTTGCATTATATACAGATTGTCTCATATACATATAATTCGTACTTTCAACTTTTTTCGTATTACCAATGGCGGCCATATTTGAAATAAATAATTTGAAAGTATAGTGAAAATTTCAGTTCTAATCGAATACAGGGTTGATCAATATTCATGATTAATCGTATTTGTACGTACAGGTTGTCTCATATATAATTCGTATTTTAGATTAAAACGTAGCAATTAGTATACAGGGGGAACTATTATATGAATAAAAATGTTAATTTGTATACAGTGTTCATCATTATTCAGAATTTATTCATTAAAAGTACAATTAACAGATGGCGGCCATATTTAAATTGCATAATTTGAAAGTTTAGGGAAAATTTCGGTTCTAGTTGTATACAGGGTTGATCAATATTCAGAATTAATTATGTTTGTACTTATTGTAGGTTTGAAGTACAAGTTGGGGTTAAAATAAAAAAAATCGGTTTTATTCTTATTATTTATTAATAAAACATAGGAAAAATCATAAAAATATCTGAACGCTTCCATTTAGTATGAAGAAATTCCCATTTTTTTCACTTCAAATGGACGTAGTGCCATTTGTCGACTGAAACAAACAAAAAAATCATTGATCTCGACATATCTCTCGGCTTTGTTCAATTCCAACAAACCTAAATGTTAAAGCTTGCATTGGCATGACGGCGATACAAAGAAAATTTTATCAACTACAAAAAAATTAAAATCGGTATCAAGAATAAGCAAGAAAAATAACGAAAAAATTAAACTTAAAACATTAACGTGACTTTTTGGACACACTGTATATGATATAACCTAATTTTTTAACGAATTATAAGAAAAAATCGATTAAATATGATCAAAAAATGGAGAAATAATTATTACTAACCTATTGGATCGACGGATTGTGCTGGTCCGTATTCGGGAGTTTTCTCGATCACTTCTTTAGCTTCATTATAACTAATATTGAAAGAATTTCCATCTAAAGTTGTATTTACGCTAATAACAATAAAATAAATAGTAAAAAAATCGCATGAAACAAAAAAATCAATTATTTACCATGATATCCCTTTGGCATCAACTTCTTTTGATACCAAGCTTTTCCAGAATTTGTGCACCTGTAAAAAAACGAAAAATTACAGATTTAATATTAATTAGATCAAATTTTACCTCATCGATGATTTTATGGGCGAAAGCTGCAGGTTTAGCTTCTCCATTAAAAGCGAATTGATTTTCCGGTTTTCCATCTGGGATCTTGTAAATTTTGAACCATTCGACCGAAGCTTTCAATAAACCTGGAAAATGTTTTTCTATGTCGGGAATGTCGTTGATATATTCGGATAACGGATCGTTGACGTCGATAGCGATAAGTTTCCAATCAGTTTCGCCTATTTTATGAAAAAAATTTATTAAAACGACGATTTAAAAGGGGAAATAATCTACTACCTTCGTCAATTAATGCGATAGTTCCTAATATTTTAACATTTAGAACTTCTCCGCGTTTCGCTACCCTATAACCAATTTCAATGACATCAATGGGATCGTTATCACCTTTACATCCAGTGCCGTCATCGAGGTGTTCGGGGTTTTCCCACGTTTGCGGAAGGGCGCCATAGTTCCAAATGTAGCCGTGATGGGGGAAACAATTCGAAACGAAACGTGGTTTGCCTTTTTTAATGTCTTGTTTGATTGGATTCAAAATTTCTTTCATTGTAATCTTTAAAACGAACATTTCTGATTGTAATGTACTAATTCAGTTACAGTTTACATTTACTTACTTCCATTTTAGCATTAGTCCATCTTGGTATTTCTACCAGCATATTGAAAACCTTTTTATTAGCATCAACCACAAGTGGAATGTCATGAAGAGGGGAGATTGGTCCATTTTGATCCTCTATATATCGTATAACGAATAATAAGTAATATTTTTTAACCGAAATATATGTATTAAGTTGTGAAAATTAATCTTATCATAATGATGCAATAGTTCAAATGTATAAACCATAATTAAGACCATCGAAAAAAAAAATATGGATCCTATCAATTATTAAAATAATCAATTCACGATAGGTATCGTATTTATTAATATTGAAAATCACACATAATATTGGAATCAACAGATAATATAATAAGAATTACCGGCACTTTCACCAAATATAATACGTATTTGAAAATCCTTTTGTGTTGAAATATACTAAATTTCACGTACTTACCCAAGTAAACTCTGTAATCAGCTGAAAATGGAGATCCTCGTTCTACAATAGAATAACTCATTCTTCTTGATATAAATTTGCAACTAAGCAAGTTAGGAATATGACAGCTCTTTTTACTTAAGCCTAACCCCAAAAATATAATTTTTTCAAACATTACGTCAACTTACATAGCGGAAATACCACAATTTATAAAATTCGTAAAAATATTTCGAGTGATAGTTCGATTACGATTAGGCATTTTTTAGAGATGATGAAAGTATTTATTAATTTATTGAATAAATATTTTCAAGTTTATCTATGATACACATACACTGACTGACATTACATTTGCATCAAATATTATTTTTGGAATCAAAATAAAACTCTATAACATATATCCAGTATATATTATACTTCACATTTTGATTCCGACGTGACGTCAAATTGTGCGATATTGGTTTTTGGTGATTTATTCTATCTTATATCTAATTCTATTTCCTTATTCGTGTCGATAATTATTTCTTGAATATCTAAATGATTTTTTTTTAATTTAATATAATTTAATGTATATAGTTGTCGAGAAAACGCCTTAAACAAATCGATATATATATATATTAATCGATTTATATAAAACATATCGACTCTTACAAAATGTAACGATTTATCCTGACATTTTATGGTATGTTATTGTGTTTGTTTTCGTTTAAGTTTCTTTTTCGTTATTTTTAAAAAAATATCTACAGTTTAACTAAATTTATAATCGGTGGTGAAATTAATTTCCTACAATAAGGAAGGAAGGAATAGTTGATATCATTTAACATCTTAAGAACCAGGTAAATTACTATTTAATTTATTCCATATTTATTTAAATAATACGCAGATATATAGGAAAACTTATTTTAAAACACGTTAAAAGGTATTTAAACGTAGAGAATACATATTGAATCATCGTTGTATTTTATTGAAAATAATTGAAATTATTATATTTTATATTTTAAAAACTATAATGAATGAATTAATGACGTTGATAATACTTTCTGTATTTTCCAACTCTCTGTATTGATAAATTCGAGATAAAACAATTAAACAATTATATTGTTCAACAACCGATAAGATAAAGCATTCTAATCATTCTTTGTATTTATTTTTGTCCAATTATTATCTTTTAAATTGATGATTCACTTTTATATTTTGTTATATCAGATCACATAAATCGCTTGGAAATAAAAAGTTTTTTTTCTTAATATTTAATTTAGTTCAGAAATGGATTTATTGGGATATCAAAAATCTTTTGAGGATTGTGTGAATCAATTGAGCGAATTATTTGGAAATACCTTAGATCTGGATGTTATAAGAAAGGTAGCAGTAGCTTGTAATTACAACGGTTAGTTCTAAATCGAAATATTTTTATATCAGTATAAAATAATATTTTGCTTTAGTTATGGAATCGTCAAACAAGTTAATAGAAATGACTACTAATCAAGGGGGTTTGTTAGACGGATCGAAATGCAAGAGTTATTCCTCGGTAGCTCTAGCAAGTGGAAGTACTTTTACACCTTTGGTTAATTCATCGAGTTGTACTACATTTCCTTCGAATAAATCTAAAAAATTATTAGATTTCGAACGTTGCGTTGAAAGTATCAACAAAGGTTACAAAGTTATGATTATCCTTAGAGGTTTACCCGGTTCTGGAAAAACTACTTTAGCTAAAAAAATATTAGAAAACACCGTGGGCTACGACTCCAATTATCATTTACACATTTTAAGCGCCGATGATTATTTTTGTCAAAATCCTCGCGGTATTTACGAATATAATGTAAGAAAAATCGAAGATGCTCACAATTGGAATCAAAATAGAGCGTTTCAAGCTACTAGAAGAGGTTTTAGTCCTGTCATAATCGACAATACAAACACGCAGATGTGGGAATTGAAAGCGTACGCATCAATGGCAATAGATTTCGGTTACATACTGGAAATATTAGAACCAGATACTCATTGGTGTTTCAATGATAAAGAACTAGCTAAAAGAAACACACACGGTGTACCTAGAAGTAAAATAAAAGATTATTTAGATCGTTACGAGAAAAACATTACCGCTAAAAAACTTCTAACGGCTTATAATCTATATTATAGTTTACAAAAACCACCGCAGATGAGATTGTACCCACCTCTTAACGTCACAGTTACAAATAAAGTAGAAAAATCACCGGAACCAATAGACACGATAAATCTAATGAATTTCGACGATATCGAAGAAGATAAACACAAAGAAATCTATAATAAATGCAACGGAATTAATAAAAACGATATTTTTGTGATAAGCGACGACGATGATGATAAAGAAGAAGAAAAAGTAATTGAAAATAAAGATGATTTGTACTCCCGATGGGGAGTTAACGAGACGTCGTTAAAATCCTGGGATATAGTGACTCCTTTACAAGATGTTTTCATTTCTGACGCCGCTTTATTGCAGATACCAAAATCGAAGGAAAATTGTCCGAAGGAAATTAGCGAAATTGGAATTGGTACTGAAGATGAATATTTCCGTTTAATCAGAAACGATAACGTTCTACCGGGTGTTTACGGTAACGTGAGAATTATCGAAACTATCAATCGAGATATAAATTATTTCAATAACGATGATAATAAGCCACCGATGGTTTCTTTGAAAATAACTTTGGATAAAAGTTGTATGACCGATGATATTTACGAGGATTGCGCTTTACATTTGGCGGAATTGGAGAATTTGTTTCCTTCTGTACCGAAAAATCATTTGAGGTATTGGTACAATAAATGTAAGGGCGATTTGGAATGGACCATTGAGTTTTTGTTGGAAGCCAAAGATGAGGTTAGTTCTCTCATTCGGGAAGAAGACGAAATTGCAGACGATGATAACGATAAAGATGTCGAAATGGCGGAAAGTTCCTCGGCGAAATCCGAAAGTGTCGTCAGGAAGAGATCGAGAAAAATCTGCAACTCCGAGTAAGTTTTTATTTATTTTACTTTTGCCCAATTGAAGCGGAATTGCTGTCAGTTATTTTTGCGCAGATATTAAATTTTGAAACAAAATCAATTTTAAAATTGCACTTGTGAGGTTGAAATTGCGCAAAGTTGTTTTGGTTCCTATTTTGCGCAAAGTTTCGTATATTTTGCGCATTTTTTTCAAACTCATTTCATTTTTTCAGTCTCATTTGTGCGATTTAATTAGCGCAAATCGGTTTATAATTGCGCATAATTGTTTTCGATCATATTTTGCGCAAAGTTCTGTACATCTTAGTCATTTTCGTATATTTTGCCTAAGAGCTTCGTATTTTTTACGTAGTTTCGTATATTTTGAGCATATTTTCATATATTCTGCGCAAAGTTTCGTACATTTTGCGCACTAGTTAAGATAAAATTTTCATATTTGAGATATCAGATTATTTTTTGAATTGGCGCAAATCGGTCTACAATTACGCATAATTGAGTTGGTTTCAATAAAATATTATGCGCAAAACTTTATATATTCTATATTCAGCGCGGCCGTTAATTAATCTAATCAAATATATAATATATTGGATTTGTAACAAAATATTTGCGCAAATCAAACTGCGCAAAACCAGCTAGTAATTACCTTTAATTGAATGGTTTCTACGAATTAGACCCTGGGCATTGTGCAAGTCAATTATTTTGTATCAAATTTCATATATTCTGCGCACTAGTTAAGATAAAATTTTCATATTTGAGATATCAGATCATTTTTTGAAACGCGTATCTTTTTTTGTCTCATTTGCGCGATTTGATTGGAGCAAATCGGTTTATAATTGCGCATAATTGAGTTAGTTTCAATAAAATATTATGCGCAAAACTTTATATATTCTATATTAAGCGCAGCAGTTGATTAATCTAATCAAAATTCTCATATATAATATATTGGATTTGTAACAAAATATTTGCGCAAATCAAACTGCTCAAAACCAGCTAGGAATTACGCTTAATTCAATTGTTTCTACGAATTAGACCTTGGGCATTGTGAAAGTTAATTATTTTGCACCAAATTTCATATATTTTGCGCAAACTTTCATATATTTTGCGCTTTAGCTAATTAAATTAATCAAAATTTCCTTATATAAGATATTAGTTCATTTTTTCATCAATTTGCGCAATTTTCGCATGAATTAACACCTCCTGCATTAAGCAAGTCATACATTTTGCGCAAAATTTCATACATTTAGCGCATTGGTTAATTAATATTGATATATTAGATAATTTTTTTTAAACTCACTTCATTTTTTTCGTTTATTTGCGCAATTTACATCTCACAAACCAGCTTATAATTGCGCAAAATTATGTTGGATTCAATGGTTCTCGGAAATTAAACCTCCCGCATTAAGCAAGTTAAATATTCTGTACAAAATTTCATATTTTTCGGTTCCATTATTTTCACCTTCTCTACATTTGCGCAAATTAGCTTGTAATTGCGCAAAACTGCGAATTATTTTCACAGTTAACCTTCTTCGAAATATTTTAAACAAAACTGAATCTTATATGCTACCAGATTTTAGCGCATGTTTCAAAAAATTTGCGTAAATTAGTATATATTGCATTCAAGACCGTCTGCGCAAATTACGATTGTTTAGAAGTAATAAGGTTCAACAGAAATTTCTTAACGCATTTTGTATATATTTTACGCTAAAATTCGAATCTATATTTAGCTGAATTAAATTTTAAGATTTAAATATTAAATACCCGCGCAATTTTTAATAGGTGTGCGCAGTAGATATAGATTATTGCGCAACGTAAGATTAAACTCAATCAAATACTGATTTGCGCAAAAATTTCAAAGCCTCTACAAATTTTTACGCGAACTATTCGACTAATATAGAGTCAATTTGTTAGTTCCATCATTTTGCGCAAATAAAATAAGTTTGCGCAATTTTTTCGATTATAATAATGTTTGAAATCCTTGAATTAGTTTGTGTTGTCCATTAGTACATCTCAAGAATCCCCGCGCAATTTATAATAGGTGTGCGCAGGAGATAAGGATTATTGCGCAATGTAAGATTAAACTCAGTCAAATACTGATTTGCGCAAAAATTTTAAAACCTCTACAAATTTTTACGCGAACTATTCGACTAATATAGAGTCAATTTGTTAGTTCCATCATTTTGCGCAAATAAAATAAGTTTGCGCAATTTTTTCGATTATAATAATGTTTGAAATCCTTGAATTAGTTTGTGTTGTCCATTAGTACATCTCAAGAATCCCCGCGCAATTTCTAATAGGTGTGCGCAGGAGATAAGGATTATTGCGCAATGTAAGATTAAACTCAGCCAAATACTGATTTGCGCAAAAATTTTAAAACCTCTACAAATTTTTACGCGAACTATTCGACTAATATAGAGTCAATTTGTTAGTTCCATCATTTTGCGCAAATAAAATAAGTTTGCGCAATTTTTTCGAGTATAATAATGTTTGAAATCCTTAAATTAGTTTGTGTTGTCCATTAGTACATCTCAAGAATCCCCGCGCAATTTATAATAGGTGTGCGCAGGAGATAAGGATTATTGCGCAATGTAAGATTAAACTCAGTCAAATACTGATTTGCGCAAAAATTTTAAAACCTCTACAAATTTTTACGCGAACTATTCGACTAATATAGAGTCAATTTGTTAGTTCCATCATTTTGCGCAAATAAAATAAGTTTGCGCAATTTTTTCGATTATAATAATGTTTGAAATCCTTGAATTAGTTTGTGTTGTCCATTAGTACATCTCAAGAATCCCCGCGCAATTTCTAATAGGTGTGCGCAGGAGATAAGGATTATTGCGCAATGTAAGATTAAACTCAGCCAAATACTGATTTGCGCAAAAATTTTAAAACCTCTACAAATTTTTACGCGAACTATTCGACTAATATAGAGTCAATTTGTTAGTTCCATCATTTTGCGCAAATAAAATAAGTTTGCGCAATTTTTTCGAGTATAATAATGTTTGAAATCCTTAAATTAGTTTGTGTTGTCCATTAGTACATCTCAAGAATCCCCGCGCAATTTATAATAGGTGTGCGCAGGAGATAAGGATTATTGCGCAATGTAAGATTAAACTCAGTCAAATACTGATTTGCGCAAAAATTTTAAAACCTCTACAAATTTTTACGCGAACTATTCGACTAATATAGAGTCAATTTGTTAGTTCCATCATTTTGCGCAAATAAAATAAGTTTGCGCAATTTTTTCGATTATAATAATGTTTGAAATCCTTAAATTAGTTTGTGTTGTCCATTAGTACATCTCAAGAATCCCCGCGCAATTTCTAATAGGTGTGCGCAGGAGATAAGGATTATTGCGCAATGTAAGATTAAACTCAGTCAAATACTGATTTGCGCAAAAATTTTAAAACCTCTACAAATTTTTACGCGAACTATTCGACTAATATAGAGTCAATTTGTTAGTTCCATCATTTTGCGCAAATAAAATAAGTTTGCGCAATTTTTTCGATTATAAAAATGTTTGAAATCCTTAAATTAGTTTGTGTTGTCCATTAGTACATCTCAAGAATCCCCGCGCAATTTCTAATAGGTGTGCGCAGGAGATAAGGATTATTGCGCAATGTAAGATTAAACTCAGTCAAATACTGATTTGCGCAAAAATTTTAAAACCTCTACAAATTTTTACGCGAACTATTCGACTAATATAGAGTCAATTTGTTAGTTCCATCATTTTGCGCAAATAAAATAAGTTTGCGCAATTTTTTCGATTATAATAATGTTTGAAATCCTTAAATTAGTTTGTGTTGTCCATTAGTACATCTCAAGAATCCCCGCGCAATTTCTAATAGGTGTGCGCAGGAGATAAGGATTAAGACGCAATGTAAGATTAAACTCAGCCAAATACTGATTTGCGCAAAAATTTTAAAACCTCTACAAATTTTTACGCGAACTATTCGACTAATATAGAGTCAATTTGTTAGTTCCATCATTTTGCGCAAATAAAATAAGTTTGCGCAATTTTTTCGAGTATAATAATGTTTGAAATCCTTAAATTAGTTTGTGTTGTCCATTAGTACATCTCAAGAATCCCCGCGCAATTTCTAATAGGTGTGCGCAGGAGATAAGGATTATTGCGCAATGTAAGATTAAACTCAGTCAAATACTGATTTGCGCAAAAATTTCAAAGCCTCTACCAATTTTTACCCGAGCTTGTCGACTGATTTTGAGTTAATTTATTAGTTCCATAATTTTGCGCAATTTTTTCGATTATAATAATGTTTGAAATCCTTAAATAAGTTTGTGTTGTCATTTAGAACATCTCAAGAATCCCCGCGCAATTTCTAATAGGTGTGCGCAGGAGATAAGGATTATTGCGCAATGTAAGATTAAACTCAGTCAAATACTGATTTGCGCAAAAATTTCAAAGCCTCTACCAATTTTTACGCGAGCTATTCGACTGATTTTGAGTTAATTTATTAGTTCCATAATTTTGCGCAAATAAAATAATTTTGCGCAATTTTTTCGATTCTAATAATGTTTGAAATCCTTAAATAAGTTTGTGTTGTCCATTAGTACATCTCAAGAAGAAAAAATCGAAATAAAGAAGATGCTGGAAAGTAAATTCGACATTGGGGGAGAACATTATTCGCAACATTTGCGCAGAATCAAACAATACACGCTAAAAAATAATAAATCTAACGAGACTCGTCCACCGTCCACTAGCGGGGTAAATAACTTGGAAAATGTTAGCCCCGAAAGTGATATTTGTGTGATTAAAGTCGATGACGTAATAACCATCGATTCGGATTCGGAATTCGACGACATAGACACCCCGTCAGAAACATCTACGCCAGAAGAAACCATAGAATTGAATCTTGGAGAAACTTTCGTTTCTCAATTAGAATCAAGATTCGCGGATCCGAATATAAAATATCCCAAAGGATTATTGCCGGTAGTTCAAATGCCCGTCACGTTGGCCAAACAACTTTATACTTTTTACATAGAAAGCGTCTATCAACAAATGGAAAACCAACAAAATATATTGGAAACTTTGGTAAAAGAAGACGAAGAATTCGCAAGGAAATTACAAGCTAAAGAACAAGAAGAATTAGACGCTTATAAACCGCCGCCGGTGCCTAACCTCAAAGAAATAATGGACGATCAAAAGAGAGCTCAAAAAATTTACCAAACCGAAATAGAAAAATGGAAGAATTTCGATCCGGATACATTAGCCGATAAATTGACGAAACAAAAATTAATAAAATCATTTCCTACCGTACCGACGGACGTTCTACTCGAAGTACTGCACGCTCACGATAACAAATACGTCGATACCGTCGAAACGCTTATAGCGTCGACGGGACCGGCGAATGTCAAAGGCTCTACCGATATCGTTAAACAACCGCCCATCGAAGACGACGTCCTGAACGAAATGAAAGAAGAGCAAAAGAAACATTCTAACGAAACGTTAAACGACGAACAACTACAAGCCGAAGCTTATCGAGAAGAAGCTAATAAATATTTGAAAAAACGAACGGATTTATATCAAAAAGCTCAAAAATATTATCAAAAAGGTATGACGGAAGTTGCCCAATTCTATTCGGGTCTAGCTAGTCTCCAAACTATTTATTACGATCGGGCCAACAGTATGGCGGCGGCGGCGTTCCTCGACGAACATTCGAAACGTTTACAGGATTTCAATACGTTGGATTTGCATTTTTTATACGTGAAAGAGGCCATTCCGGCGCTGGATATGTTTTTGGATAGAAATATAAATTTGTTGAGGACGAGCACCTCCAATAAAAAAACCGAATATCTGCAAATTATTACCGGTAGAGGGAAGAGGAGCGATAACGGAGTTCCGAAAATTAAACCGGCCGTTTTAACGAGATTGACTAAGAGAAAAGTCAAGTAAGTTTCCTTTTTTTATTTTTTTTTTTTTTTGGTTTTTAATCGAAACGTCGAAACGATCGTTTCACCAAATACCTCCCTCGATCCTGATCGATAATGGGTTTGATATTGACACAATGGTTGTTCGAAGCATGCTGATTAAAAGCTCGAAACTCCAAAACCTCCCCAACCTTCTCGAAACTACGTCTGAAGTGTCTGAGGGGACTCTGAGAGGAAGGTAATTGATTTTGGCCAATTGTTCTGAAATTTGGCACAATTATAGTGCAATTGGTACCCCAGAGGGTACTCTGGAAGTAAGGGAGTGTCAGCAACGGACTCGAAGCAGCAAAAACCTCCCCAGCCCTCTCAAAACTACGTCTGAAGTGTCTGAGGGGACTCTGAGAGGAAGGTAATTGATTTTGGCTAAATGTTCTGAAATTTGGCACAATTATAGTGCAATTGGTACCCCAGAGGGTACTCTGGAAGTAAGGGAGTGTCAGTAATGAACTCGAAGCAGCAAAAACCTCCCCAGCCCTCTCAAAACTGCATCTGAACTGTCTGGGGGGACTCTGAGAGGAAGGTAATTGGTTTTGGCCAATTGTTCTGAAATTTGGCACAATTATAGTGCAATTGGTACCCCAGAGGGTACTCTGGAAGAAAGGGAGTGTCAGTAATGGACTCGAAGCAGCAAAAACCTCCCCAGCCCTCTCAAAACAGCATCTGAATTGTCTGAGGGGACTCTGAGAGGAAGGTACTACGCCGCTGAAGATCACCCTGTATACTCTCATTTATTAAATGTCTTTTAGGTTTGCATAAATAAAAAAAAAAGTT
The DNA here is from genome assembly GCA_026230145.1 of Diorhabda elongata. NCBI lineage: Eukaryota > Metazoa > Arthropoda > Insecta > Coleoptera > Chrysomelidae > Diorhabda > Diorhabda elongata. The sequence goes on from CM047930.1 coordinate 38,801,399, forward strand.
ACGTCAATGATATAAATTAAAAGATAACGAAATTTTTTATTTATATTTTTTTATACCGACTTATATAGCCCACCCCGTATACTTTCTTCTACTAATTATCGGTTGGATTTTCGTATGATAAATAAATAATTACTACGACACTGATTTATTCACAACAAAATTCATTTGAATAGCGATTCAACGTATCGCTGCTTTATTTCGATTAATATTCGTTGAAATATGAAATTTTTTGAAAGAAAATGCAAAAAGTTCGAAAATTTTTGTTCAATACCTTTTTGATACGAAATTAAATGGTTCACACTGTATATTTATATGAGTTAGTGTTGCATAAACAAGAAAATGACTACGCCGCTGCTTTATTTCGATTAATATTCGTTGAAATATGAAATTTTTGGAAAGAAAATTAAAAAAGTTCGAAAATTTTTGTTCAATACCTTTTTGATACGAAATTAAATGGTTCACACTATATATTTTCATCGATTGTTGTTATATAAATACAAAAATGACTACGTCATGTATTATTTTGATTAATATTCGTTGAAATATGAAATTTTTTGAAAGATAATTCAAAAAGTACGAATATTTTTGTTTAATACGTTTTTGATCCGATATTAAATGGTTCACACTATATATTTCCATCGATTGGTGTTGCATAAATAGAAAAATGACTACGGCGCTGCTGTATTTCGATTAATATTTAATGAAATATGAATTTTTTTGAAAGAAAATGCAAAAACTCCGAAATTTTTTGTTTAATACGTTTTTGATACCAATTTAAATGATTCACACTGTATATTTATATGTGTTAGTGTTGCATAAACATAAAACTGACTACATCACTGTATTATTTCGATTAATATTCGTTGAAACATGAAATTTTTTGAAAAATAATTCAAAAAGTACGAAAATTTTTGTTTTTTTTGTGAAATTTTTTTAAAAATTTAAATGGTTCACTCTATATATTTATACGGGTTAGTGTTGCATAAACAAGAAAATGACTACGCCACTGGTTTATTTAGATTAATATTCGTTGAAATGCGAATTATTTACAAAAAAAAATAGAAATTACGAAAATTCTTGTTTAATACAAAGTTAAATGTTTCACACTATATATTTATATCGATTGGTGTTTCATTAACATAAAAATGACTACGTCACTGTTTTATTTCGATTAATATCGATCAAAATATCAATTTTTTCAGAAAAAAAATCTTGTTTAATATCTCGTTATCAATTTAAATGGTTCACATTGTATATTAGAAAATACTTACGTCTGTTATTATATATTTCTTTTTTTTTTCTCTTCCAGATTTGTACAATTAAATCCAGGTTTGTTGAAAGTAAAAATAGAAAAGTCGTCATTAGTCACTAGTGAATTAGCCTGATGGTATTTCGTACAAATGACAAATGACAAGTACAAAAATTTCTATAGTTAATTAAGAGTTTTCAATTAAATCTTCATTATTTTCAATTTTTTATACAAAAACCAAATTTTGTTTCAATCCATACCAGGACGGTACATTTCCCTTTGGCCGATTTAGTGCCTTCCAACCTTTATGGTTTCATAAAGTTACGAGGGGTAAATGGGAAATAAACGACGTTTCTACCATTAATTATAAGTAGGATTTGTAAGCGAATTAAATAATTTTAATAATTAAAATAAGGGGAAACGGAATTGGCGAAAAGAAAATCCTTCAATGGAAAATTGTGTCAATCCACCCCTGGAATATCGAAAGTTTTTTTTTTACTTATTTGATCGAGGGATATTTTTGTTTTTGGATTGTTCAATTGTTTTTTAATTATGTATAAAATGTAATGAAAAATTGTGTAAAAAAAAATAGTTTTATGACACCCACATTGTTTTTATGTTTATAATTATTATTAAGACAATTTTTACGTAAATAAATATTTGTTATTACTATTCAATTTGTTTATGTACAAAAATAAATTCATAATGTTCGAAAAAAAATTGATTACCCTTATGAAAATATTTTCTTTTTGGTTTACCTGTTTGCCTGTTTTTATGGTTTTTCACGTGCTACTAGTCGTATGGGTCACTAGGATTCATTTATGGTCAATTTGGACGACCATTTTAATCAACACCATTTTTTTTTTCACTTAAGAACACAAATATTTGGAAATTGGTATTTTTTTTTTCGCGTCCATCAACGTTGACAAACCTTTTCAAGTATAACATATTGCTGCGTTGCCAAACGTTATTTTCCACGAAACCGAGGAAATGTAATGAATTTCAAAAGGCATACGAAGATTGCGACGTTGCCGAACGTAGTTTTCCCCAAAACTTGGAAATTGTCGAAATAAATCATCACAACACCAACATACGGAGTTTGCAGTGTTGCCAAACTTTGTTTTCCCCAAATTAAAGAAATTCTTAAAAGTGTACTTGAAGTTGAGGTGTTGTTAATCACTGTTTATTCCATAATTAAGACAGATATTGCGACGTTGCTTTCCCCAAAACTGAGGAAATGTACAAATAACGTATACGAACTTTGCGGTGTTGTCTAGCGTTATTTTCCACGAAACCGAGGAAATGTAAGGAATTTCAAAAAGCATACGAAGATTGCGACGTTGCCGAACGTAGTTTTCCTCCAAATTGAATAACTGTAGGAACTTTTCGAATGTTGTTTTCCCCGAAACTCGGAAAATGTTGGAAATTATAGAAATAAATCGTCATTACATTCGCAGTGTTGTCAGACGTTGTTTTGCGCAAAAAAAGAAATTAGTATAAGTATACACAGGTTGCGATGTTGCCGAACGTTTTTCCCCCAAAAATTAGGAAATCGGAAAATTAACAAACGCAAAACTATTAAAATGCGTTGTTGCCGTACGTAGTTCTTCCCTAGATTTAGGGAAATTGAAGAATTGCGCGTATTTGCGCTGTTGCCGAACGTAATTTTATCTTTAACAATGGAGAAATGTTCATATGGGAAGATATAGAAATTGCGATGTTGCCAAACGTTTTTTTTCTTAAAAAACTAGGAAAATGGAAGAATTACGATACGAAATCAATTTCCCAAAGAAAAATTACTAAAATGCGTTGTTGCCGTACGTGGTTCTTCACTAGATTTAGGTAAATTGAAGAATTGCGCTGTTGCCAAACGTAATTTTATCTTTAACAATGGAGAAATGTTCATATGGGAAGATATAGAAATTGCGATGTTGCCAAACGTTTTTTTTTGTTATAAAAACTAGGAAAATGGAAGAATTACGATACGAAATCAATTTCCCAAAGAAAAATTACTAAAATGCGTTGTTGCCGTACGTAGTTCTTCCCTAGATTTAGGGAAATTGAAGAATTGCGCGTATTTGCGCTGTTGCCGAACGTAATTTTATCTTTAACAATGGAGAAATGTTCATATGGGAAGATATAGAAATTGCGATGTTGCCAAACGTTTTTTTTCTTAAAAAACTAGGAAAATGGAAGAATTACGATACGAAATCAATTTCCCAAAGAAAAATTACTAAAATGCGTTGTTGCCGTACGTGGTTCTTCACTAGATTTAGGTAAATTGAAGAATTGCGCTGTTGCCAAACGTAATTTTATCTTTAACAATGGAGAAATGTTCATATGGGAAGATATAGAAATTGCGATGTTGCCAAACGTTTTTTTTTGTTATAAAAACTAGGAAAATGGAAGAATTACGATACGAAATCAATTTCCCAAAGAAAAATTACTAAAATGCGTTGTTGCCGTACGTAGTTCTTCCCTAGATTTAGGGAAATTGAAGAATTGCGCGTATTTGCGCTGTTGCCGAACGTAATTTTATCTTTAACAATGGAGAAATGTTCATATGGGAAGATATAGAAATTGCGATGTTGCCAAACGTTTTTTTTCTTAAAAAACTAGGAAAATGGAAGAATTACGATACGAAATCAATTTCCCAAAGAAAAATTACTAAAATGCGTTGTTGCCGTACGTGGTTCTTCACTAGATTTAGGTAAATTGAAGAATTGCGCTGTTGCCAAACGTAATTTTATCTTTAACAATGGAGAAATGTTCATATGGGAAGATATAGAAATTGCGATGTTGCCAAACGTTTTTTTTTGTTATAAAAACTAGGAAAATGGAAGAATTACGATACGAAATCAATTTCCCAAAGAAAAATTACTAAAATGCGTTGTTGCCGTACGTGGTTCTTCACTAGATTTAGGTAAATTGAAGAATTGCGCTGTTGCCAAACGTAATTTTATCTTTAACAATGGAGAAATGTTCATATGGGAAGATATAGAAATTGCGATGTTGCCAAACGTTTTTTTTTGTTATAAAAACTAGGAAAATGGAAGAATTACGATACGAAATCAATTTCCCAAAGAAAAATTACTAAAATGCGTTGTTGCCGTACGTAGTTCTTCCCTAGATTTAGGGAAATTGAAGAATTGCGCGTATTTGCGCTGTTGCCGAACGTAATTTTATCTTTAACAATGGAGAAATGTTCATATGGGAAGATATAGAAATTGCGATGTTGCCAAACGTTTTTTTTCTTAAAAAACTAGGAAAATGGAAGAATTACGATACGAAATCAATTTCCCAAAGAAAAATTACTAAAATGCGTTGTTGCCGTACGTGGTTCTTCACTAGATTTAGGTAAATTGAAGAATTGCGCTGTTGCCAAACGTAATTTTATCTTTAACAATGGAGAAATGTTCATATGGGAAGATATAGAAATTGCGATGTTGACAAACGTTTTTTTTTTGTTTTAAAAACAAGAAAAATCGAAGAATTACGATACGAAATCAATTTCCCAACGATTAATAAAATGCGTTGTTGCCGTACGTAGTTCTTCACTAGATTTAGGGAAATTGAAAAATTGCGCTGTTGCCGAATGTAATTTTATCTTTAACAATGGAGAAATGTTCATATGGGAAGATATAGAAATTGCGATGTTGCCAAACGTTTTTTTTTTGTTTTAAAAACTAGGAAAATGGAAGAATTACGATACGAATTCAATTTCCCAACGTAACATTATCAAAATGCGTTGTTGCCATACGTGGTTCTTCACTAGATTTAGGGAAATGGAACTATTTTCATGGAAAATTGTCCAACAGATTTTCCTCTCGTTAATTAATTGTCTTATAAAAACGTAATGGATTTGCGCTGTCGCCAAGAACAATTTTATTCCTAACAAATGGGAATTGCGATGTTGCCAAACGTTTATTTTTTCTTTAAAAACTAGAGAAATGGAAAAATTACGATAGGAAAACAATTTCCAAAGGCGCTATTGCCATACGAAATTTTTCCCTAGTACTAGGGAAATTTTTGTTTTTATGGAAAATCGTGCGTCAGAGTTTTACCTTTTTAAAAAAAATTATCATACGGAGATTTACGTTGTTGCCGTATGTAACTTTGTCCCTAACAATGTTCATACGCGAAGATACGGAAGTTGCGGTGTTGCCGAACGTTGTTTCTTCTCCGAAAAAACTAGGGGAAACGGAAAATTTGATACAAAAAAAAATCTCTTAGATAAATTGAAATCTATTTATTAGCATCAATCAGTAACAATGTTTTACAATTAAAATAATGCGGGATATAATTATCGAATACACCCCCGTATAATAGAAATATGTCATGTCCGGGGCTCGTGAACTCGCCCTAATAAAATGAACGATAAAAAAAAATTTATGAAAGCTGCCCGACAAAAACAAAAAATAAACAGAACAACTCAAATTTTTCGGGATAAAATTAAACGGTTTCGGCGAATCCGACACGGTTATTACCCATATCGAATTCCGTGTAATATTTCCCTATAAAAACGTCCCCCAAAATCCATAAAGGTCCGTTCGGTGGTGGTATATCGATACCCATGAAACCAGAAAGGCAGACCGTCTTACCGAATTGGGCGATCTGGAAATTAAATCGAAAATCTCCTCAAAATAAAAAAAAAACACCAACCGATATCGAATACATCCGTATTTTATTGATTACAAGAAAGCAATTAACGTAATTCTATAAGTTGTATCATCGAGAATCGTTTAGTTTTAAATTTATTGCCTTTTTGGGGCTTGGACTTTTCTTTTGGGACAATAGTCCCGAGAAAATCTTGTTTATTACTCATATTTCCGATTATTATTAACGAAAAGATACGAAAACAGTGTTAAAAGCTTTTTTAAGATCAAAAACTGATCATTCAGATGAGATTTCATCATATTTTGAGGTTTGATAGCAAATAAAAAGTGAAAAATCTACAACAACAGTGTTAAAAGCTTTATATGAACCCAAGAATAGGAATATTATGATTTTTTGGATTTATTGGTATGATGTTCGCTTATTCATCCCAAAATATTGTTTTTTACACTTAATTCCAATTTATATAATGAAAAATGAGAGAAAAACAGTGTTAAAAGCCTTCTTTGGGACCAAAAAGGAATGATTTAGTTGAATTTTCGTTATTTTTGGGTCCTTACAGGCGAAATATCAATTCATCTTCTCAAAAAACTGGCCTTTTACCCACAATTCCAATGTATACAATAGAAAAAGTGATAAAAACAGTGTTAAAAGCCTTCCCAGAATCCAAAAACTGAAAAATTAATTAAAATAGCATGGCCCATTCGAACTGGGCGCCCTCTATCGACAAAATAGTCCCTCAATTACTCGAAAAAACTTTCTTTTTGCCCATAATTTCAATTTCTATACATAAAAAACAATGTTAACAACGTTAAAAGCTTTCCTAGGATCCAAAAAGTGATAAATTACTTAAAATAGCATCGCCCATTCGAATTAGTCGCCCTCTATCGACAAAATAATCCCTCAATTACTCGAAAAAACTTTTATTTACCCATAATTTCAATTTCTTTACATAAAAAACAATGTTAACAACGTTAAAAGCTTTCCTAGGATCCAAAAAGTGCTAAATTACTAAAAATAGCATCGCCCATTCGAACTGGGCGCCCTCTATCGACAAAATAGTCCTTCAATTACTCGAAAAAACTGTTTTTTAACCAAAATTTCAATTTCTATACATAAAAAACAATGTTAACAACGTTAAAAGCTTTCCTAGGATCCAAAAAGTGATAAATTACTTAAAATGGCATCGCCCATTCGAACTGGGCGCCCTCTATCGACAAAATAGTCCTTCAATTACTCGAAAAAACTGTTTTTTAACCAAAATTTCAATTTCTATACATAAAAAACAATGTTAACAACGTTAAAAGCTTTCTTGGGATCCAAAAAGTGATAAATTACTTAAAATAGCATCGCCCATTCGAACTGGGCGCCCTCTATCGACAAAATAGTCCTTCAATTACTCGAAAAAACTGTTTTTTAACCAAAATTTCAATTTCTATACATAAAAAACAATGTTAACAACGTTAAAAGCTTTCTTGGGATCCAAAAAGTGATAAATTACTTAAAATAGCATCGCCCATTCGAACTGGGCGCCCTCTATCGACAAAATAGTCCTTCAATTACTCGAAAAAACTGTTTTTTAACCAAAATTTCAATTTCTATACATAAAAAACAATGTTAACAACGTTAAAAGCTTTCTTGGGATCCAAAAAGTGATAAATTACTTAAAATAGCATCGCCCATTCGAACTGGGCGCCCTCTATCGACAAAATAGTCCTTCAATTACTCGAAAAAACTGTTTTTTAACCAAAATTTCAATTTCTATACATAAAAAACAATGTTAACAACGTTAAAAGCTTTCTTGGGATCCAAAAAGTGATAAATTACTAAAAATAGCATCGCCCATTCGAACTGGGCGCCCTCTATCGACAAAATAGTCCTTCAATTACTCGAAAAAACTGTTTTTTAACCAAAATTTCAATTTCTATACATAAAAAACAATGTTAACAACGTTAAAAGCTTTCTTGGGATCCAAAAACTGAAAAATTAATTAAAATAGCATGGCCCATTCGAACTGGGCGCCCTCTATCGACAAAATAGTCCTTCAATTACTCGAAAAAACTGTTTTTTAACCAAAATTTCAATTTCTATACATAAAAAACAATGTTAACAACGTTAAAAGCTTTCTTGGGATCCAAAAAGTGATAAATTACTTAAAATAGCATCGCCCATTCGAACTGGGCGCCCTCTATCGACAAAATAGTCCTTCAATTACTCGAAAAAACTGTTTTTTAACCAAAATTTCAATTTCTATACATAAAAAACAATGTTAACAACGTTAAAAGCTTTCCTAGGATCCAAAAAGTGATAAATTACTTAAAATAGCATCGCCCATTCGAACTGGGCGCCCTCTATCGACAAAATAGTCCTTCAATTACTCGAAAAAACTGTTTTTTAACCAAAATTTCAATTTCTATACATAAAAAACAATGTTAACAACGTTAAAAGCTTTCCTAGGATCCAAAAAGTGATAAATTACTTAAAATAGCATCGCCCATTCGAACTGGGCGCCCTCTATCGACAAAATAGTCCTTCAATTACTCGAAAAAACTGTTTTTTAACCAAAATTTCAATTTCTATACATAAAAAACAATGTTAACAACGTTAAAAGCTTTCCTAGGATCCAAAAAGTGATAAATTACTTAAAATAGCATCGCCCATTCGAACTGGGCGCCCTCTATCGACAAAATAGTCCTTCAATTACTCGAAAAAACTGTTTTTTAACCAAAATTTCAATTTCTATACATAAAAAACAATGTTAACAACGTTAAAAGCTTTCTTGGGATCCAAAAAGTGATAAATTACTTAAAATAGCATCGCCCATTCGAACTGGGCGCCCTCTATCGACAAAATAGTCCTTCAATTACTCGAAAAAACTGTTTTTTAACCAAAATTTCAATTTCTATACATAAAAAACAATGTTAACAACGTTAAAAGCTTTCTTGGGATCCAAAAAGTGATAAATTACTTAAAATAGCATCGCCCATTCGAACTGGGCGCCCTCTATCGACAAAATAGTCCTTCAATTACTCGAAAAAACTGTTTTTTAACCAAAATTTCAATTTCTATACATAAAAAACAATGTTAACAACGTTAAAAGCTTTCTTGGGATCCAAAAAGTGATAAATTACTTAAAATAGCATCGCCCATTCGAACTGGGCGCCCTCTATCGACAAAATAGTCCTTCAATTACTCGAAAAAACTGTTTTTTAACCAAAATTTCAATTTCTATACATAAAAAACAATGTTAACAACGTTAAAAGCTTTCTTGGGATCCAAAAAGTGATAAATTACTAAAAATAGCATCGCCCATTCGAACTGGGCGCCCTCTATCGACAAAATAGTCCTTCAATTACTCGAAAAAACTGTTTTTTAACCAAAATTTCAATTTCTATACATAAAAAACAATGTTAACAACGTTAAAAGCTTTCTTGGGATCCAAAAAGTGATAAATTACTTAAAATAGCATCGCCCATTCGAACTGGGCGCCCTCTATCGACAAAATAGTCCTTCAATTACTCGAAAAAACTGTTTTTTAACCAAAATTTCAATTTCTATACATAAAAAACAATGTTAACAACGTTAAAAGCTTTCCTAGGATCCAAAAAGTGATAAATTACTTAAAATAGCATCGCCCATTCGAACTGGGCGCCCTCTATCGACAAAATAGTCCTTCAATTACTCGAAAAAACTGTTTTTTAACCAAAATTTCAATTTCTATACATAAAAAACAATGTTAACAACGTTAAAAGCTTTCCTAGGATCCAAAAAGTGATAAATTACTTAAAATAGCATCGCCCATTCGAACTGGGCGCCCTCTATCGACAAAATAGTCCTTCAATTACTCGAAAAAACTGTTTTTTAACCAAAATTTCAATTTCTATACATAAAAAACAATGTTAACAACGTTAAAAGCTTTCCTAGGATCCAAAAAGTGATAAATTACTTAAAATAGCATCGCCCATTCGAACTGGGCGCCCTCTATCGACAAAATAGTCCTTCAATTACTCGAAAAAACTGTTTTTTAACCAAAATTTCAATTTCTATACATAAAAAACAATGTTAACAACGTTAAAAGCTTTCTTGGGATCCAAAAAGTGATAAATTACTTAAAATAGCATCGCCCATTCGAACTGGGCGCCCTCTATCGACAAAATAGTCCTTCAATTACTCGAAAAAACTGTTTTTTAACCAAAATTTCAATTTCTATACATAAAAAACAATGTTAACAACGTTAAAAGCTTTCTTGGGATCCAAAAAGTGATAAATTACTTAAAATAGCATCGCCCATTCGAACTGGGCGCCCTCTATCGACAAAATAGTCCTTCAATTACTCGAAAAAACTGTTTTTTAACCAAAATTTCAATTTCTATACATAAAAAACAATGTTAACAACGTTAAAAGCTTTCTTGGGATCCAAAAAGTGATAAATTACTTAAAATAGCATCGCCCATTCGAACTGGGCGCCCTCTATCGACAAAATAGTCCTTCAATTACTCGAAAAAACTGTTTTTTAACCAAAATTTCAATTTCTATACATAAAAAACAATGTTAACAACGTTAAAAGCTTTCCTAGGATCCAAAAAGTGATAAATTACTTAAAATAGCATCGCCCATTCGAACTGGGCGCCCTCTATCGACAAAATAGTCCTTCAATTACTCGAAAAAACTGTTTTTTAACCAAAATTTCAATTTCTATACATAAAAAACAATGTTAACAACGTTAAAAGCTTTCCTAGGATCCAAAAAGTGATAAATTACTTAAAATAGCATCGCCCATTCGAACTGGGCGCCCTCTATCGACAAAATAGTCCTTCAATTACTCGAAAAAACTGTTTTTTAACCAAAATTTCAATTTCTATACATAAAAAACAATGTTAACAACGTTAAAAGCTTTCTTGGGATCCAAAAAGTGATAAATTACTTAAAATAGCATCGCCCATTCGAACTGGGCGCCCTCTATCGACAAAATAGTCCTTCAATTACTCGAAAAAACTGTTTTTTAACCAAAATTTCAATTTCTATACATAAAAAACAATGTTAACAACGTTAAAAGCTTTCTTGGGATCCAAAAAGTGATAAATTACTTAAAATGGCATCGCCCATTCGAACTGGGCGTCACCTATCGACAAAATATATCGAAAAATCAAAAATAAAACTTTGCTTACCCTAAGTACGTAATCGGTACCTTCCAAAGTGAAATTTTTTCCCCCCAAAACGAAATCGATGGTCGGTAAATTTGGAATCAAATCGCAATCCACCATATATTCCCCGCCGGGAACGGGCGTACCACCTATAGCCTTATAAATAAACAAAAAAAAAGAAAAACAAAATTACAACCCAATAAATCGAGTTTACGAAATTACGTACTTTGTTAATCGCGGTAATTTCTTTGGTGGGTCCCGCTATTAAACTGGTACCGGTATCGGCTATGGCTTGGCAACCCTTCGAGCAAAAAGTAGATCCCCCCAATTTAACTTTGTCCATAAAAAATTGCCAATAAGCCTTACGGCTAACGGGCACGTAAGTAAAATCGCCTTTGTAATGAGCCGGATCTGAACCTCCGATGATAAGTTCGCCACCTTCTTTACCGTCCGGGTTCCTGTCAAACACACCTCGTATTACCGCAACGATATTATCGACGTTTCATTTGATTTATTTACCTGTTGAGGTAGAACGAAAATACCGGTTGGGATATCAAATTATTTTTGATCATGTTGTCGAAAACGGGCGTGACTCCGTCCACCGATATAGTGGAATAACCCATACCCAGGATGCCGTCGAATTTGGCGGCAACGAAAGCTACGCCCGGTTCGCTGACGGCTTCGGCGAAAGTTTGTCGTTTTATCTGGATGTTTCCGATCTGATGCGATTTGGAATGAAAAAAAAAAAAAAAAATGGGGGTTTTAGGTTTTGTTCGATTGCGATCGCTTATTTATTACTCACGGAAACGACGTCCGTCGAGAGGAAACCGCTCAGGCTACCAGATCCGTACTGGATTGCGAATTTGGTGCCGTTTTGTTGATATGTCGACGATTTGGACGAATCGTATTTATTATGAAGCACTGCAATTTATATTTAATAGTAAAATATCGAATTTATTGAAAATTATCACGAAAATGAATTTTATTTGGTTTAAAATAAATTTTTGCGGATGACAACAAAAAAAATTTGTTTTTAGTGCGTTTAAAATGTTTATTTCTTAGTTAATTTTAGCCAAAATTGGATTTTTTGAGTTTAATTTTGTTAAAAATTGTGTTTTATCAGTTTAATTCGATTGGAAATTGACCTTTTTCAGTTAATTCTAGTCCGAATTTCAATTTTTTTATTTTAATTTTGTAAAAATGTGATTTTTTCAATTAATTTTAGCCCAAAATTCACTTCTGTAAATTTGTTTGATTCGAAAATGACTTTTTCCAGTTTATTTCGATTCAAAATTGACCTTTTTCAATTAATTATAGCCAAAAATTCACTTCTGCAAATTTATTTGAGTTAAAAATTACTTTTTCCACTTTATTTCGATTCAAAATTGGATTTTTTCATTAATTTTTCTCAAAAATTCACTTTTCTAAGCTAAGTTCAGTCAAAAGAGGCCTGTTTCAGATAATTCTAGTCTGAAATTCACTTTTTTGAGTTTAATTTTGTTAAAAATTGTGTTTTATCAGTTTAATTCGATTGGAAATTGGCCTTTTTCAGTTAATTTTAATGAAAAATGTACTTTCTTTAGTTAAGTTTAAACAAAATTGGATTTTTTCAATTAATTATAGCCCAAAATTCACTTCTGCAAATTTATTTGAGTCAAAAATGACTTTTTCCAGTTTATTCGATTGAAAATTGGATTTTTTTAGTTAATTTTACCTCCAAAATTCACCTTTTTAAGTTAAATTCAGTCAAAATAAGAATTTTTTCAGTTAATTCTAGTTTAAACTCTACTTTTCTAAGTTCAATTTGAAGAAAAATGGTTGTTTCAATTTATTTTCGACAAAAACCAACTTTTTAACTGAAATTTCATTGAAAATTGGCTTTTTTTAATTAGATTCAATGGAAAATTGGCTTTTTCCAGTTAATTTCGTACAAAATTTAGTTTTTCCAAGTTTTATTCAGTAAAAAATGGCTTTTCGTATGAAAATAGCTTTCAAGCTTGCATTTGATAGTTATTTTTTTAGTTTTCAGTTAATTTTGGTCAACAATCTATTTTTCCAAGTTAGGTTTGGTGAAAAGTTACTTTTTTCAGTTAATATTGGTCAAAAATGACTTTTTTGAGATTGTTTTTACCAAAAAATGCCTTTTTTAACTTTACTTCGATTAAAACTGGCTTTTTCCTAGTTAATTTTGCTCAAAAATTTACCTTTTTATATTCAGTTCAGTTAAAAATGCCGTTTTACAGATCATTTTCTTCAAGAAATAACTTTCCATTTCAAATTTGATCAAAAATTGACCTTTTCCAGTTTATTTTCATCCAAAAACAGCTTTCCCAACTTTACATTGAGCTTTTATCAGATTAAATTTGTACAAGCCAAATTTACCCCATTTGCCAAATAAATTTTATCAAAAATCAGCTTTTCCAAGGGTAAATTCGTCAAATAATATCCTTTTTTCGGTGTATTATGATCAAAATATGGTTTTTCTCATTTTGAATTGACCAAAAAATGAAGTTTTCCAAGTTTATTTGAACAAAAATGACTTTTTTCAGTGTATAATGGTCCAAAATAACTTTTTTCATTGTATATTGATCTAAACTAACTTTTTTCCGTGTATAGTGGTCCAAAATAACTTTTTTTCGAAATATTTTAGTCCCAAAATGTCTTTTCTGAGTTTACAGGTCAAAAAAGTCACCATGTAGAGTTAAAACCAAGCGTTATCATTAAAATTTATCAATATTTTGTAGACTACAAATATAGTTCATTATTTCTTGTTCTTCCAGCGTATTAATCAACAAATAATCATCGTACGATTAACAAAGGTCACATAAACAGTACATTTACAATTAATAAACATTTCTAATTATTTTTATCACGTTTAAATATTATAAAAACAATTTGTTATTCGAGCAATTATACACAGCAACAATAACATGAAGAATAAATTCAAAATATGTACTTACAGCAAGCAATATTAGTGAAACTACACTTTTTCGACGGTACCCATAAATTAGAGGAACCGGTATCAAATACAACTTTAAACGATTGCGGTGGGGTACCAATTTCAACAACTCCATAATATTGAGCCTAAAAAGTTTTTTTTTTAATTAAAAACTTGCCAACGAAGAAAAATACTACTCACATCTAAATAATTAGATAAAGGCTCGGGAATTGGACCACCTAAAGAACCACTATAGCGATTTAGAACCACGCGACTAATCTCAGTATCTATTTCATGAAAATGATTTCTAACAGATTGAAATTTGTGTAATGTTACACTAAAAAACAGATATTTAACTTAAGCATACAAATAAGTCGAAAAAATTAAATATTGTAGCGTGTAAAGTTCATTTGATAAAGTGGCATCTACAACTTTTATTGATATAAATTAAGAAAACAAATAGATAGTTTCAACTTCAAATCTACTATCAAATCAAAATTTTCGAATAAAATATTAATATTTTGAATAGTTTCAATAAAAAACAACAACTTAAACATATATACAAAACACAATTTATATCGAATGATTTTTTGTAATAATATTTATATAATAATACAAAGCTATATAATCTATAATTACCGATGTAAAGTACAATTAACTGTACAAATAGTACATATTAAAAGTAAAAAAATGTAATTTCGCATTTTACAAACGAAATAAAACCGGTATAACTCGCAAGACTTCACAAACAATAATGGCAATCGGATATCAAAATCAAATTAAAACAGAAGCGGATGATTTGACAGTTTTCATTGGTTAAATCACCTGATAAAATATGAAACATGCGCAGTAACTTTCTATTTGAAAAACCTCAAATAATATAAAATGAAAAAAGCACCTACAATTATAATTTACGTAATAAATATTATTAAAAACATATTATATATTAATTCAAATAAAAATTTAATAATACTCGTGGTTTTATCTTATGAAATGATAAATTTTATACGAATTCTTCCTATGTTTAAATTTAGCGGTAAAATCTGAAATCTAATGGTGCGTTCCACTAAGCACTCACGATCTTTTCTGTTCCTCTTAGCAAACCCAAGTGGAATGGATTAGGAGGCGTTTTGAGCGTTGAGATAAATATTATGTGATGGCGAAACAGAAAAAATAAAGCGAAAGCTTTTAAATTTTATGTTATAAAGATTTTTTAGTGGAGTGCTTAACTGATTTTCATTAAAGTAAAATCAAAATATCTTCTCCGGTGATAGTAAAATATTTGGTTGTGCGTCATAAGACTGCTTCAAAAGTACTTATAATGTCCCATACCGCATAAAATAATAAGATACATTCTCATGGTTGCAGTTTACGTTGCTTGAGTTTTGAAAATTGTTGAACGCGAACGCTTAGTGGAATGCATGTCTAATAATTGGCAAAACTTTTTGACGTTTCGTCTACTCTGCGTTAAAGTGTTGCACGTGAAAAATTAATCTAAAATAATTATAAAAGAATATATTATTTATCACTGATTTTATAACGAAATGATGGTTAGTTCGATAAATATTTAAATTATTTTTATTAATTCTATATTCTAATCTTTTTAACTGAAATTAGGTTAGTCGGCGATTCTCTATATATCGTTTTCTTTTAGCAACCTCAAATTTTATTATTAAAAGAGGGTACCGATTCCTCCCAAGGTAAACCCCAACTAATTTCAAACATTAACGCCTGCCAAACCGTAGTTGATGCTGTACGTACAACATTGGGGCCTAGAGGAATGGATAAACTAATTGTCCAAAAGGTCGGTAAGGCGACTATATCAAACGATGGAGCAACTATATTGAAATTATTAGATATAGTTCACCCAGCTGGTAAAACGTTGGTGGATATAGCGAAATCTCAAGATGCTGAAGTAGGAGACGGTACTACAAGTGTTGTTTTACTAGCAGGTAAATTTATTTTTTATATATATAAAATCTCGTAATTAGAAATGTTAATATGAATTTTAGGGGAGTTTTTGAAACAAATTAAGCCTTATATTGAAGAAGGCGTCCACCCTCGAATTATAATTAAAGCGGTTAGGAGATCTTTTCAAATTTGTTTGGAGAAAATTAACGAATTATCGGTTAAAATTAACAAATCCAACGCGGAAGAATTTCGATCTCTTTTGGAAAAATGCGCGGCTACGGCGATGAGTTCAAAACTCATCAACCAACAGAGATCGTTCTTTTCTAAAATGGTAGTAGATGCAGTTTTACTATTAGATGATTTATTACCTCTGAATATGATCGGCATCAAAAAAGTTCAAGGCGGTGCTTTACAAGATTCGATTCTAGTAGCTGGCGTGGCTTTTAAAAAAACTTTCTCCTACGCCGGCTTTGAGATGCAACCAAAGATTTATAAAAATTGCAAAATCGCCCTTTTGAATATTGAATTAGAATTGAAAGCCGAAAGGGACAACGCAGAAATTAGAGTCGATAATGTTAAGGAATATCAAAAAATCGTCGATGCCGAATGGAATATTTTATACAATAAGTTGCAAAAAATATACGAATCCGGAGCTAATGTTGTATTGTCCAAATTACCCATCGGAGATGTTGCTACTCAATATTTTGCCGACAGGTATTTATATAATTTTTTTTATTTAATTATTAGGATTTTAATTAAATGGAAAGAATTACAATGATATGGACAGAAATGAAATGGAGATTGATGAGAAAAGATTGCAAAGAAACTACATGGGAAGGTCAAATTGTTTAGGAAATGGAAAGTCTCGAAGTACATGATTGAAACAGTCAGAAGCAGTACAAAAAGAAATGGAAAACTGATAGTCGAGTACGGAGACAAACAGAATGGAGATTGAAGGAGAAAAGATTACCAGGAAGACCAGAAACTACATGGGAAGGTCAAATTGTTCAGGAAATGGAAAGTCTCCAAGTAAGTAATTGAAACAGTCAGAAGCAGGATAAAAACAAATGGAAAACTGATAGTCGAGTACAGAGACAAACAGAATGGAGATTGAAGGAGAAAAGATTACCAGGAAGACCAGTAACTACATGGGAAGGTCAAATTGTTTAGGAAATGAAAAAACCTCGGAGTACTAACTAAGCTTTTATCAGACTAATTTGGTTGGAAATTCACTTTTACCAAATTAACCTCTTATGTCAAATTAATTAGTCAAAAATGAGATTATCCAAGTATATTTTGGTCAAAAAACACTTATCACCGTCACGTGATAGTAGACAGGCATGTACTCAATAAGCAAACCTAACACAATTAACCTAACCTAAAAAATCCTTACAAATCCCTCTCTGCAGAGGAAAATATTTTCTATATCAGGACCGTTCCATAAATTAACTATATCTAGCATGAAAATATCCCTATCCCAAAATAAATACAATCCAACAAGTTTTTTCCTTTCCACACTTTAAGGATCTATCCAGGATTGTATTAGATCGAAAACTATTTTTTTGCAATTTCTTTATCATTTGTATATAATTTATTGTCATTTTTTACACGCTTTTGTAACCATTCAACTCGATTCAAGCGATTTTATTGTATATTTTTGTACAATTATCGTTTATCCAGGGATATGTTTTGCGCTGGTCGCGTCCAGGAGGACGATATGAGAAGAACTCTTAAAGCTTGCGGTGGTGCAGTTATGACAACGGTTAACGATATCAACGATAATGTACTGGGTAAATGTGATTTGTTCGAAGAGAAACAGATCGGCGGGGAGAGGTACAATTTCTTTAAGGGTTGCCCTAATGCTAAAACTTGTACTTTGATTCTACGAGGGGGAGCCGAACAGTTCTTGGAAGAAACAGAAAGGTAAAAAAAATTCATTTATTATTGTTTTTATTAGTGTACTGAAAATTATTTTAATAGGTTATCGAGATTTGGGGTTTTTCTGTTATTGTACTGTAATTTTTTTGTTATAAATGTTGATATCTTTTGTTACTTAAAAATTGGTATAAAATAGTTTTTTGGTTCTAAAAGAAATAAAAAAAATCGTCCGGTTTCAATGATTTTTTTTCAATTCTCCGTTTTTATGTTGAATTTCTCTCTTATTTCACCATAAAAATTTCAGATTCCAGTTGTAGCATACTGGGTGTTACAAAAATTGATTGGTGGTGGACAAAAATTTGAAAATGAAATGTTTGGATGACTAAAATGACATTAAAAGGCACTAAAAGAATTCCAATTAACAAAATGTTTATTTTTACCTGTATTTTATGACAAAAATTTCTAATTTCAATTTTAATATACAGGGTATAACAAAAATTGACTTGTGGTGGCCAAAAATTTGAAAATGGAAAGTTGGATTACTAAAATGACATTAAAATGCACTAGAAGAATTCCAATTAACAAAATTTGTCGATTTTTACCTGTATTTCATCATAAAAGTTTCCAATTTCTATTTTAATATACATGGTATAGAAAAAATTGGATTACATTGGCCAAAATATTCAAATTCAAATCTTTGGATAACTAAAATGGCACTAAAAGCTTCCCAGTTAACACAAATCGTCGATTTTCTCTTGTATTTCAT
The DNA here is from genome assembly GCA_026230145.1 of Diorhabda elongata. Classification (NCBI taxonomy): domain Eukaryota; kingdom Metazoa; phylum Arthropoda; class Insecta; order Coleoptera; family Chrysomelidae; genus Diorhabda; species Diorhabda elongata. The sequence goes on from CM047930.1 coordinate 38,819,899, forward strand.
CATAAAAGTTTCCGGTTTTACTTCTAGCTTACAGGGTGTCTCAAAAATTGATTCAATTGTCAAAATATTGAAAGTCAAGTGTTTGGATGACTAAAATGGCACTAAAAGCTCCCCTTTTAACAAAAATTGTCCATTTTCTATTGTATTTCAATATAAAAGTTTCAGATTCCACTTGTAGCATACAGGGTGTCTCAAAAATTGATTCAAATGGCAAAATATTGAAAGTCAAGTGTTTGGATGACTAATATGGTTGAATTTTTGTAAATTTTATCATATCATCCACCTTTTTACTTTTCTTTGACCTAGTGATGTCCTCTTATCTTCCCACTTTTATTTGAACCGTTCAAACCACCATATACAACCCCATAACAGTTTGAATGTGATTTACATCGAATCGAATGTCTTTAATACTGCCCGGTTGTCTGTAAGCAATTATGTACCCCAAAACGATTGATTTCAAGTGAATTTAGTGTTTTTACAAAATTTTTCAGATCTTTGCACGACGCTATAATGATCGTTAGAAGAACTATTAAAAACGACGCCGTTGTAGCAGGTGGAGGTGCTATCGAAATGGAACTATCCAAAATATTGAGGGATTATTCTCGCACCATAGCAGGAAAAGAGCAATTGTTGATAGGAGCCATCGCGAAAGCTTTAGAAGTATTAAAAAAAAATAGAAAAAATAAACTTTCATCATTAATTCGATTGTGTGTTTTTTTTTAGGTAATTCCACGTCAGTTATGCGACAACGCAGGTTTCGACGCCACCAATATATTGAACAAATTGAGACAGAAACACGCCCAAGGGCATTGTTGGTACGGAGTGGATATAAACAATGAAGATATCAGCGATAATTACGAAACGTGCGTTTGGGAACCGGCCGTTGTTAAAATTAACGCTTTAACAGCAGCTACCGAAGCCACTTGTTTGATATTGTCCGTAGACGAGACTATCAAGAATCAAAAATCCGAACAACCGCCCCAGATGGGCGGTCGCGGTATGGGTAGACCCATGTAGAACCCCAACCGCAACGGTTTTTATTTTCATGCCTTCCTAGGTTACTAATTTATCTTTAACGTCGCTGTAATTTTTTTTCTCTTTTCTAATAAAGCTTAACTCTCATATTTCGTTCGTTTTCGTAATGTTATATAGGGCGGGACAAAAAAAATCGAAACCGAATTGGATTTTCGCAGATTTTATTACATTAATTACTACAGTTTGTGTTTATGTATTGATCGTCCGTGTTATTTATTGGAGAATATATACAATGTGGACCAAAAAAAATCGTCTGGAAACAATTGTTTGTCAGATTTCTTCTTCTATATTACTGTCGCTGAAGATGGTGTTTATCGGATATCGAAACGTTGTAATTGTGAGTTTTATACTAGTGGTAGTGTGTTCGATATGTTACAATAGTTTTCGATTCCGATTTTAGTGTACAAAAGTGAAACGGTTGCTAAAAAATGTATTATAGAAGAAAATCGTACTAAAAACATCGAAATGAACAAAAATCGTCGATTTTCTTTTTAATTTTACCCTAAACGTTTTTTATATAAATTTTATAATACTTGGTGTCGGGAAAATTGACTTACTGACGTCTAAAAATTGAAAATAAACTGTTTGAATGACTAAAATGGCACTAAAAGCTCCATAGTAAACAAAATTTGTCGATTTTTCTTCAAATTCTACCAAAAAGTTTCTATTTCAAACTTTAGTTTACTGGGTGTCACAAAAATTGATTCACAGTGGCCAAAAAATTGAAAAAAAACTGTTTGGATGCCTAAAATGACACTAAAAGCTCCCTATGAACTAAAATAGTCGATTTTTCTCTTTAATTTCACCAAAAAAGTTTCTAATTTCATTTGTAGTATACAGGGTGTTTCAAAAAATGACTGACAGTGGCTAAAAATTTGGAAATTAGATCTTTGAATGACAAAATGGCAGTAAAAGCTTCTCCGTTAACAAAAACCGTCGATTTTCTCTTTAATTTTACCCTAAACGTTTTTTATATAAATTTTAGAATACTTGGTGTCGGGAAAATTGACTTACTGTCGTCTAAAAATTGAAAATAAACTGTTTGAATGACTAAAATGGCACTAAAAGCTCCATAGTAAACAAAATTTGTCGATTTTTCTTCAAATTCTAACAAAAAGTTTCTATTTCAAACTTTAGTGTACTGGGTGTCACAAAAATTGACTCACAGTGGCCAAAAAATTGAAAAAAAACTGTTTGGATGCCTAAAATGACACTAAAAGCTCCCTATGAACTAAAATAGTCGATTTTTCTCTTTAATTTCACCAAAAAAGCTTCTAATTTCATTTGTAGTATACAGGGTGTTTCAAAAAATGACTGACAGTGGCTAAAAATTTGGAAATTAGATCTTTGAATGACAAAATGGCAGTAAAAGCTTCTCCGTTAACAAAAATCGTCGATTTTCTCTTTAATTTTACAAAAAAGCTTCTAACTCCTCTTGTAGTAATACAGGGTATCTCCAAAATTAACTCACGGTGGTCAAAATTTGGAAATGAAATCCTTGGATCACTTAAATGGCACTAAAAACTTACTAATTAACAAAAGTTGTCGATTTTCTCTTGTATTTCGGTATAAATGTTTCCGGTTTCACTTGTAGCATACAGGGTGTCTCAAAAATTGACTCACATTGAAAATCAAATGTTTTTGAATGACTAAAATGGCACGAAAAGTTTCCCAGTTAAAAAAATCGTCGATTTTCTTCAATATTTCACCACAAAAATATCCGATTTCACTTGTAGCATACAGAGTGTCTCGAAAAATAAATCGAGATGATCAAAAGTTTTAAAAACAAATATTTGAATTACTAAAACGGTACCAAAAACACTCCAGTTAATAAAAATGGTCTACTTTCTCTTATAGTCTACGAAAAAAGTTTCCGATTCCAATTGTAGCATACAGGGTGTCACAAAAACCGAGTATAATTGAAACTAGAAACATTCCAATAAAAAAAATAGTTTCTTCTATTTCATACCAAAGGAATTGGAACGAAAATTACCTAAAAATTTAATCAAAAAAAAAAAAATCACCTTCCGTATCTATTTTTAATATATTTACTAAAAACCTTACAGTCAATACATTTAAAAATTTCCAAATAGAATCACAAGAGAGTGAAATAATTATATAAATAATTTTCTACAAATTAAATAATTATTTTCCATTTTTTTAAATAATAATAATTAGCCTTATATATGTACATCATATACTACTATACATCTACATCTTCTGGGGATTGACGGAACTAGAAGAAGTCACCTTCTTACTGTGCCGAACTTTCCTAACGTAAGCTTCGATCAGATTCTTAATTTTCGTCGGATTTATTTCCCCCGATTTGTTGTGACATATCTGGGAATAACACACATCAATCAAAATAACTCAAAATAAAAAACCAAATATACCAAAAAAAAATAAACAGAACGAACTGGAATTTATTTACCTTAGGAACACTTCGTCTCATAATATCTTTGTATTCCTCTTTGTTTATACGTTTCTTGTTGTAGTGAGGTTTCAGTACCAATTTCACTTCTTCTACCACCCTTTCCTGTCTATTTAACTTCTTGAGGAACTACAAAAAATAAACGATTGCTCACTCTCGAAAAACCATGAAGATAAAACTAGATATTTATTTAATATTGTTTAAAAACAAATTTTAATTAAATAAAAAATTGTTTTTAATAATAAACATGATGTAAAATGAGATTTTTCATCTTGAGTATACACTATTTTTAATATACTGAAGTTTGATCACTTTTTTAATATACAGAGTGTCTCAAAAACTAAAAAAATAAAATTCGTCAAATTTTCTCTTATATTTCATTTTGCAAGTTTCTGATTTCGATTTTGGTATACAGGATGTTACATACTTTGAATTCATATCGAATATTTCGAGAAATATATACACGGTGGCGACGGAAAACTAGAAACAAAAAGTTTAAAATATAATGAAATGTTAAGTAGTTTTGTAAGCATTAGAAAAATAAAATTTGTTACAGCCGCGTTTGTATTTTATTATAAACGTTATTCAATTCGATTTTATTATACTGGGTGTTTCAAAAAAGGCCAAAAATTGGAACAATATTTATGAAAACGCAATTAAAACATTGTATAAGCATCAAAAGAACACAATTCGGAGAATTTCCTCTTATATTTTATTATAAACGTTTTTGATGCCGATACGGGGTTGCAAATGTATCTATATATACACGGTGGCGACAAAAAATTGGAAAAAATGTTTTTGAAAAAAACGAAACCCAAACAATTTTCTCTTATGTTCAACTTTAAACGTTTTTAATTTCGATTTTAGCATACAGGGTGTTGCAAACTTTGAATTAATATCGAATACTTCGAGAAATATATACACGGCGGCGACAAAAAACTAAAACAATGTTTAAAATACAATGAAACGTCGAGAAATAATTTTGTAAACACCGGAAAAACAAAGTTTGTCAAAACTGCGTTTCTATTTCGCTATAAACGTTATTCAAGACGGTTTTAGTATACAGGGTGTTTTAAAAAATGATCAAAATCTGGAAAAACGTTAATGAAAAATCACTTAAAACATTCTACAATCATCGAAAGCCTCAAATCCACAGGATTTTTCGTTAAATTTTACTATAAACGTTTTTTACTTCAATTTTAGCATACAGGGTGTTGCAAACTTTGAATTAATATCGAATACTTCGAGAAATATATACACGGCGGCGACAAAAAACTAAAAAAATGTATAAAATACAATGAAACGTCGAGAAATAATTTTGTAAACACCGGAAAAACAAAGTTTGTCAAAACTGCGTTTCTATTTCGCTATAAACGTTATTCAAGACGGTTTTAGTATACAGGGTGTTTTAAAAAATGATCAAAATCTGGAAAAACGTTAATGAAAAATCACTTAAAACATTCTACAATCATCGAAAGCCTCAAATCCACAGGATTTTTCGTTAAATTTTACTATAAACGTTTTTTACTTCAATTTTAGCATACAGGGTGTTGCAAACTTTGAATTAATATCGAATACTTCGAGAAATATATACACGGCGGGGACAAAAAACTAAAAAAATGTATAAAATACAATGAAACGTCGAGAAATAATTTTGTAAACACTGGAAAAACAAAGTTTGTCAAAACTGCGTTTCTATTTAGCTATAAACGTTATTCAAGACGGTTTTAGTATACAGGGTGTTTAAAAAAATGATCAAAATCTGGAAAAACGTTAATGAAAAATCATTTAAAACATTCTACAATCATCGAAAGCCTCAAATCCACAGGATTTTTCGTTAAATTTTACTATAAACGTTTTTTACTTCAATTTTAGCATACAGGGTGTTGCAAACTTTGAATTAATATCGAAAATTTAGAGAAATATATACACGGCGGCGACAAAAAACTAAAACAATGTTTAAAATACAATGAAACGTACATACAGGGTGTTGCAAAAGTTGATTTTAGAATAATATAAATACAGTGATAAAAAAAAATTGCAAAAAAATGTTGAATAAAATTTAAATAGTTTAAATTTCGTTTTTCTACAAATAGAAATGGAATATCATGTTAAAAAGTAGCCATACTCAACAAAAAAAAAACGAAATACAAAGTACAGAAATGAGATTTCCAAGAAAAGTAACAAACAAGTCAAGATAAAATAATAAAAAGGAAAACCGATGAGAAAAAATAAAGAAAATCGAGGAATAAGATGAAAGGAAATGAAACAAAAAAACAGGGAATAGTAAAAGAGTTAACGATCCGACTGAAAATACAAAAATCATCAAATTCTAAAGCTCACCTTATCCTTGACTTGCATTTCCACCGCCGAATTGGGAAGTTCGTCCAAAATCTTCAAATTATCCTCGTCCAATTTAACGCCGACCGTTTTGGTTTTACCCGATTTTTTACCAAATTTCTTCTTCGATTTCGCATTATAACTCGGCGAACCGAATAAAGCGTCGAACGCCGAAACCGGTTTCACCGTCGGTTTACTTTTACCTTTAATAATCGGTTTAGTTACGATTTCGCTAGGCGGATCGAACAGATCCTCGTAATCGCTACTACCCGGCGAATAGGGCGAATCGAAATCCAATAATACGTTATCGTCGGCGTTGCCGTTCTGCGCTCTCTTTCTTATTATCATTTTGTTACTTTTGGCCGGCATCGGTTTAATCGGCGTCGATTTAATGGCCGATTTAGTCGGCGGTATTTTAACCGATTTAATTATATTCGGCAAAACTATTCGTTGAGGTATCGGCGACGGTACGGTCGGAGTTATCAACGAAGTATTCAATATGTTTATCCTGTTGGTCGGTAGAGCAGTCGATAACGGCGTAGATGTATTCAACGTAGTCGGTACCGATGAAAAAGGTATTGTTTGAGCTACCGGTTTAGTATTTTGTATTTGATTCGTTCGGTTATCTGGAGATTTATCTATATTCGAATCGGGCGTAACGACTTGTACGCTACTTTGAGAATCCGCCGGTTGTATATCGGCCAATAGAGGAGGAGTGAGAGATTTCGAATTTTCCGGTACGGGATTAATCGATTTTTCCATTAAATCCGCCGTTTTACTATCGATACTTTCGGGATTATCTTGTATTTGTATATCCGGTGTGGGGGAACGGGATTTGGTAGGTTCGAAAGGATCGTAGGCGTCGGGGGAACTGGGCGGCGAATTAGGCGGTTCTTGTGGGGTGCTAGGTCCTTTATGACCGGGACTTATTCTTACGTCGTTTTCGACGTTATTTTCGATTTCGTCGTCGGGATCAATCAGGGGATTATTAATGGCGCGTATTTGTGGCGGTTTGGGCGCCAAAGAGAATTTAATTTGCGGTTCGGGCGGCGTTTTAGGACCGATACCGCGTTCGGGCGTAACGATTTGTTGCGACGACGAATCGGCTTGCACTTGATTTTCGTTTTCGCTATCGGTGAGTACTATTATTTGTTTAGGGGATGGGGTTAATTCTTTGAAAGGCGATTTTTCCAAATCGATTATAGCTACCGGTTTCACGCCGCTCAAATCGCGTTTGGCTTTTTTCTTTTTACGTTTTTTATTAATTATTTCGTCCGGTTTTCTTTTATCTCTCGTCGTTATGTCTCTCTTTTCGTTTTCGTTATTGAAACAGACGCTAACTAATATATTATCACCGGAAGCGAAAACTTCTTTACTAGGCGGCGGGGTGCGTTCGCGTTCGTGTCGACGTTTCTTCGATCTATTTCTCTTATCGTCCTTCTTCTTTTTATCCTTCTTCTTTTTATTATTATTGTTGTTGTTGTTATTATTATTATTATTATTATTATTCACGGTTACCGTTAAACTTTCGGTTCTTAATAATTGGGGATTGTCTATTAATCGGGGTGGCGTCCAAGATGGGGATACTTGCGAATTTGGCGACCAATCTCTTTTCCTTCTAGTAGGACTTTCGGATCGACGACCGCTTCGCGGTCTCCTTTTACTTTTAGTTTTATCGTCGATTTTTCTTTTATATCTGCTCGAAGATCGTTTTCTCTTTTTATTTTTTTGTCCTTTTTTAATTGGGGTTTTAGATCTGGTACGCGATCGGTATTTTCTTCGTTGTTTGCGCGATTTCGATAACGACCGTCGTCGAGGTGATCTGGTTAACGATCGACGATTTTTCGAAGGGGATCTTACAGCTGGATCGTTACGGAGCGGCGGCGTATAAGATCGACTCCTCGATCTACTAGGCGTATTTCTGATATCTCTTCCGAATTGATCTTTCGCTATAAGCGGTCGCGGTTTTTCCGCTATAATCGCTCTAACGTTATACCTCTCCAATTCTTTACGTTTCTCTTTTTTCTTTTCCTTTTTATTTTCCCTTTCGCTAGATCGACGCCTATTCCTATCTTTATCCCTATAATTCCTCTCCTTGTTACTCTTACTGATCTTCTTAAACGAAGTAGTATTAATTACTTCTTCTTCTTCTTTATTATTATCTATTACTTTTTCTTTATTATTATTATCTACGTTGTTGTTCGATTTGTCCGGTTCGTTTTCTTCGTTTACAATTTCTTTATCTTTATTTTTATCGACTATTTCTCCTTCTTCGTAATCTTCCGGTCGTACTAAATCCAATTCGGATTCTTTGGCGTTTATTTCCAAAGCGTCCGCATCGGAATTTACAGTTTTCAAATCGTGATTTTCATCGAAATCGTTCCTCTCTTCGTCCGATATCATTTCCGTATCCAATCCTTCCAAACCTTGTTTTTGTATTTTTTCGTCCAAACAGGGCGTATAACTTCGTTCTTCTTCGCTTATATCTTCCGTCATTTTATTAATATCCGTTATCGAAGTTAAATTTTTATCTTTTTTAACGACGTTTTCGTCATCTTCCGAATCGCTATACAACAAATTACTATTCTTCTTAACGCATATTTTATCGTCGTCGTTATAAGGCGTTTCCGGATCGTAACGATCTTCTTCGTTTTCCGGTTCGTAACTAGATTTTTCGTTATCGGTTATCGCCAACGTTTCGTCCGTACGTAAACAATCTTCGGGATCGTACGTCGTATCGTTTTGTTCGCGAAACGTTTCTTCGGGATCGTACATTTCATCGGGTGGATTCAATTTTGGGGAAGAACAACTAATTTGGGGATCGTATTTATCGTCGGGGGGTTTCGAATTAGGAGTAGTACCAATTTGGGGATCGTATTTATCGTCGGGGGGTATTAAATTAGGCGAGGAAGTAATTTGGGGATCGTACGTTTCGCGGGGGGGTTTTAAATTAGGGGAAGAAGTAATTTGGGGATCGTATTTTTCGTCGTCGTCGGGGAGTTTTAAATTGGGGTTGGTATTAATTTGGGTATGATAATCGGTTGTTGATAAAGTTATATCGGTGTGTATGGCCATTGTTTTACTTTCTTTCGAATATATACTGAAATTCGGACATTCGTCGTCGGATTCCTCTTGTTTCGAATATATATTTGTATTTGGACAACCTTCTAACGAATCTTCATTGTAATAATCGAAATTTTTTATATTTTCCGATTGTTTTTCGTTCGATTGAATCGATTTTTCTTTTTCTAAACTAACCGTCGACGTTACGGCTGTTTCTTCTTGTAATTTATCGTCGTCTATAACCATATCCGGTTCGCTATCGTTATTATCCTCTTCTAATCCTAATAACGGCGGCATCGGCGGCGGCGATAAAGGTCTATATTCGCCTTCTTCGTTTCTAGTAGTCGTTACGGTTTCTATATCGCTGTAAATATCCAATTCCGAATCGTCGTTTTGATTATTACGTTCTTCCCGTTCTTCTTCTTGTTGTTGTTCTTCTTCTTTTTCGTCTCGATTATCTTCCGTATTATCGCCGCTCAACGTTCTATTCGAATAATCTTGCGGATAATCGTTATTATCGTTATTATAATTCGAATAATTATTAATCGATTCGTTATTATAAAAACTGTTATTCGAATGATAATAACCCGTCGATTGTCTCTGATATCTATTCGGTCGATTATAATTTTGATTATTACCGTATCTTCTGTTCTGATTATAATACGGCGTTTCTTTGACTATACCTTTTTCTTTGTTCAAATCTATTTTGAATTTACCCGTCGAATCGATCGAATACGAACAATTTCTCGAATACAATCGTTCTTGATCGGTTAATATCGTATCTAATATATCGGAACTACTCGATACTACTTCCGGCATTATCAAATTCTTTTGTCGTAACGTTCTTCGCATAACGTTAACGTCCGATCGATTAGGCGCTCTTCTAATCAATATCTGCGAACCGAAATTTTCTTCTTCTTCTTCTTGATCTTCGTCGGTAAAATAATCTAGAGCGTCGTTTTGTCCGAATAGATGTAGGGTTGGTATACCCGCGTTGTGTCTAATACTACTTATGCTACCGGATGCCGTACTACCCGGTTTCCTATCGATTATTTTTATTTCGTTCACTTTTTGCGGTCCGCATATTCCCAATTGTTTGGCCAGACGTTTTTTTGCCGTTTTCGGCGGCGCCGCCGAACGTTTTTTACCATTTTTTCTTCCTTTCGTCCTTTTTTGTACCGCTTCCGTTAATCCCGTTACCGGATCGATTTCGTAAACCGTTCTATACCGCGTTCTTCTTCTTCGTCTTCTTCTTTTTCTCGATCGAGATGTAGTACTGGTTACCGTCGTCGTCGTCGTTATCGTCGTCGTCGTCGAATTTTCCGACGGGAGATTTCGTAGATGACGGTTATTAGCTATTCGACGTCTAACTCGTTCCGTTTGCCTCGTACGTGGTAATATTCTGTAGGGCAAAAATTTTTACATCAAAAAAATCGAAATTAACGAAAAAAAAAAAACGATTTTTCGAGAAATTATTTCCGTCGCCTCGTCTACTAGTTAAGTATTAACTGAAAACTGACTTTATTTTGACGTACGTCAATGTCATAATGAACTTTGACATGTTATTTGTCATAACTATCGACTATGACGTTGACGGTATACCGATATGAAGACGAAAATGAACCAAAATAATTTTTTTCGAAAAATGTCGAATTAAATGAAAGCATGTGGCAACGCTGTCGGTTGAAAGTAAAATTAGAAAGAGAAAAACAACAAAAAAGTCGAAATAAAGAATAAGAACTGAAAGAAGAAAAAATTAAGACAACAAATTAGTTGACAAGGAGGAATATAAAAGGGTAGAAAAAGAAAGATGCAAAAGAAAAAAAAAGAAGAAATGAGAATGTGAGAAGAAAAAAAAATTAGTTCAGAATGAGAGGTTAAAGAATAGCAAAAGAGAAATAAAAGTGATTATAAACAGGAATAGAAGAAAGAAATGAGGAAAAGAGAAATATAAAAAAGAGAAAGAAGTTACATGATGAATTTGGAGAAAAAAAAAAGAAAGGAAGAATAAAAAGTAGTAGAAACAGTTACAAAACAAAACAAAAAAAAAATGAAAAACGATAAAGGATAGAGATTCAAGTAGAAAAAATAAATATATTAAATAGAAAATAATCGTTTCAAAACAAAGACAACAAATAAGACGAAATGGAGAAAAAAAAAAAGAATAGGAACTAGGAAGAAAGTAACACATAAAGAAAGAAATAACGAGATGAAGACTACCCTATTCGTTTTCCCCAATATTCTGATGTTTGTGTTTAAATTCTTCATACAAATTCCTTTACTTTATCTATAAACTAATCCTCATTGTTAATTTCGATGTCCCCCCTTTTAATTCGTCAAAATTTATCGCATTCCACGCCCCATATAATCGATTAACAGATCACAGATGTCATTGTAACACGAAAAGTCTACCAGCGTCGTTTTTGTACTGCACTTTCGAGATAATTTCGCAAAAAATCGTTTCAATAACGTTTAAAAAAATAATAAACAAAAATACTGTCACTTTCGTATATTCTACCAGTTAAATTTAGTCGATTTTCTCAGTCATAACTAAATGTATAAATTATTTACTTACTACGTGTTAAAAATTGTTTTTCTTTTCTCATATCCTCAACATTTTTCCATCTCTTGTGCTTGTAAATTGTTCCAAAAACCACTATTACACTAGTTTTGAATATACCAAAAGTAACACGGACAAAAAATTGAAAAAAAAAAAAACGAAACTAAGACGTCAAAATAAGTGATAGGAAAAATAATAAAAATCGTAAATTACACTCGATTCATTATTTTTTTTTTTTTAGTAAAATGTAATAGTTTCAGTCCCACCCAAAATCTTAACTAATTTCAATAAAATAAACACCAATTTTAATAAATAATAACTTATAATGACACACGAAAAAAAATGTACGTAAATCAAATATTAACAATAAAAAAAATTTAAAAATTCACCTCGTGGATCTGTTGTTTCTCAGCTGGACCGACGTATCTAATCCTGCGGAATCATGAAATAAAATCCTTAAATCGTATTCGTATGAATCATTTTCCCTAGTCGGATTACACAATTCGCAAAACCACGATCCAACTGGAACTTCATTGAGAGGAGGGTTTAAACAATAAAGATGGAAACCTAAATCGCAACCGTCGCACAATAACATCCTATCTTCGTGATCGTTAGATCCGCAAATCTCACAAAAAGTCGGATCCTCAAATATATCCACTTCATTTTGAGGTTCAGGACGTTCTATAGGAATCCGTCTAGTTATCTTACCATTACCGCGAGATCTCACCAAAATCAAGCTAAATACAATAAACAAATACAATCACGAAATATAAAATTTTCATTTAAACTAATTACCTGTATTCCTGTCTATCAATGGGACAAGTATTAACATTTTTCGACCATTCTTGTAAACATTCTAAACAAAACATATGATCGCAAGCCTCAGGTGTACCTATCTCTTGATTTTTAAAAGAAACCAAACAAATAGCACATTTATCTGATTCTCCGTCACTAAATTCAGATTCTGTATGAATTTTATTCGTATTCTTAACTTCTCGATCAGAATAATCAGATTCTAATTGACTCATCGAAAAGTCACTATCAGAATCACTTTGTAATCTCTTGGGATTAACAGAACGACGTTGCCCTATGTCTGAATCATCTGATTCTACATCAGAATCAGAATCTACTCTCTGTAAAAACAGAGTGAATAAAAAATTAGAACAAGAAATAATTACCATGCATCATTGATGGATTCGATATAAATACTTGATACTACCAACAACTAGTTATTGAAAAAGAATCCTCTAAATTATTATAATATTTAAAAACACGTACCATAATTTTTTTCCTATGATTAGTAAGTATTGGACTACTATCACTGTCACTGGAACTAGATCTAATTTCTTGTAATTTTCTCCTTTGTCTAAGAAAAGATGAGCGTCCTATAATGGGGCTCCCACTGGAACTATTACCTGGACTATCATTTAATCCTCGATCTTTTCTCTTACGTTTCGGTCCGGCATCACTGTCTTCGCTACTGCTCATCTTTGATGTTTCACAAACGTTTCAATGCATTGATTTCGGTTATATTACAAGGTAACTTGTGATTTTAAAAGGTTATTAAACGGTGAGTAGCTCAATAATCTAAAACACTTAATGTTTCTACGACTAAAACAATTCTATAAAGCAAGTTGACATGTCTAGTTTTTCTCCGCCAATGCCAATATGGCGTAATCGAGATCAAAAGGGATTGTTCTTTTCGACTAAAACGTCTTCACGGTTAGTATTAAATAAGGCTGTATATATATTCCTTATGTGCACTAATCAGAGATAATAAGGTGTTTTCAAATAAATATATAGTACTAATACGTCCTAGTTGTTTCTTTTAGTATAATAAAACTAATTTAAAAATTGCTTATAATACGAATATCTAAGATCTACTGGTAAATTTCTCGGAAAAGAAAATAAATTAAAAAGAGATAGTAAATTTTGACAGTGTATATTGCACGCTATCTCAGTTCTACTCATACTTGTTTATATGTAGTGTAGAGAGATGGACTATCAGTGCGGAATTGATTAGAGTAAAAGAGAAAACGCAGTTATTTCACACGATTTGTGGTGAGGTAATCATTAAAAGTCAAACAGTAAATTTTTCGGAACATTTATAATTAAAAAAAAAATCCAAAATGCAAGGAATGAGTTTGAAATCATTACAAAAACACAAAGCAGTAAGTGACTATAACAAAATTTCATAATCGAACAGGATTTTTGTTAATTTCGTATAACCTTAAAAATCCCTGTTATGTCATATTGTGCATTCGATCTATTAAAAAAAATTGATATTTTTTGTAGTTAATCCCTTTATATTTTTGTGTGGGACTGGGATGTGCTGGAGCGGTTTTCTATACTTTAAGATTGGCTACCAGGAATCCCGATGTTCAATGGAACAGAAGTGGAGATATCTCTAACGAAGAATTTAGAAAGAAGCAGTACAAGGTATGTACGAGATTTTTTTTAATCCTAACTGAAATTTTTATTGTATATTCTCGTAATTATCGACTATTTAACTTTTGTTGCAGTTCTATTCACCAAACGTTGACTATTCGAAACTTGAAAGTCCAGCTCCAAAATATTAAAAGTAATTAAACAGCAAAACTAGTAGTTATAATGTTGAATGTAAATTTTTATTGTAATAAATTATAATCCTCATTAATTGTGTTTAATTCCTATATTCAACCCCTTAGTTTCCCATAATAATTTTATAGACAATTATTCACATTAAAAAGTGGCATATAAGCAGATTCCTTCTTATATTCAGTTGGTGTATAAACACCTAGATGGCAGCACTTGATAGAAATTTAATTAAAGTATATAAAGCATTGTTTTCTTATTAAATTATTTACATATTTTGATACTCAAAGTTTGCTGATATGTTGATCATACAATAAAAGTAAAATTTATTTATAATATTAATTGAAAATTATATTAGTTTATAGCGACATCTACTCAAAAGTCCAAGTGTCATGAACGATAAGTAGATTCCATGGTTTTGACCACTGTTTACTCGTATATAGTTCATGTATACCATCCTAGATGGCAGTATATAAAAAAAATATATAAAACATTATTTTCTTTGTAAATTTTAACTTTTCTTGCATTCTGATAGTATAAAAGGTCGTTCATGACCTGATCATAGAATAAAACTTCCTCTTATTAACAATTTCATAAATTAATAGTTATAATTAAGCGACTTGTCAAACGTCAAAGCTTCATAACAGATTCCTACTAAGATGACGTTTTGAGTAGATAGGTATAACTGCATAAATAAAAGTTTGGGTATACTCACCTAGATGGCAGTGATTAATTAAATATTAATTAAAATATATGAAGCCCTATTTTATTTTCAAATCAATACTATTGATGTATTTAACTTTTCAAAGTTCGTTCAAAACCTGATCATAGAATAACAGTTCCACTTTCTTAAAATTTAGCTCATATGTCAAAGTTTTATTACAAATAAGTAGATTCCTACCAAGGTCAAGTTTTCAGTAGGTACATTGCACCCATTACTACATAATAGTTCATTTATATTCATCTAGATGGCCATCGTTAATAGAAATTAGTTAAACCGTATACAGCCACGTTTTCTTTTTAAATAGTTAGCGTTGATATATTTTGATACTTAAAAATTCGTTTACGATCTAATAAAAGCTCAAAATATTATAAAAAATTATTTTATCTTATTCTTTAGAGACAACTCTCAATTAAAAGTTCAAGTTTAATGGAAAATAAGCAGATTCCTTTTTAGTTGTAAGTTGTATACTACCATATAGTTGACATATATTCACCTAGATGGCAATAGTTAATATTAAATTTGTTTTACTGTATAAAACGTTGTTTTTTTTTAAATTAATATCGTTGATGAAGTTTTATACTTATAATTGATGAATAATAAGTTGATAAATGAATTGAAGTTCCATTAAAACAAATTATAAATTGATAATTATTTTACTCTCTGCTGCCATCTCTTATTCAATAGTCTAATTATTATGACAGATATGTATGAGGTTAATATATATTGAAATGTTAGTAGTAAATAAAAATTGAGTTTTCTGAATTTCCAATATTTTATAATTCTAATAGATTTTTTTTATTATTATTTCGCAGTGACATCTCGTGTGTAGAAGTTTAAGTTTTATGACAGTCCGATTTATTATTAGTAGTTAAGGTATACGGCGTGTGATAAATTTATTTTCACTAAGCACAGGACCGTACTAGGTATTTATATGTGTAATTTGGAATGAAAAACGAACGTTATTTTAATATTTTCTATATTACTGTTTGGTTTTTTATAAAAAAATATATTCAAAATACTTAAGATTATTAATTTATATTTACATTTATTGCGATAGCACCGAATATCATATTTTACGTCTGATTAAAAAGAATGTGTAACATATTTACTAAATTATTTATTTTAGTCGAAATTAAAATTACATTTCCGTGAACACAAAGTGGTACTCGTTCCTTAATACGTAGCATACAGGTTTGTACTTACAAAAATTAAGTACTGACGAATATAATTATTTATTTTTCAAGAGAAACACACTTCTCCGATGTCGATCCAAAAGTACTGATCACGATCTCCGGTATCTCGAATTCCGACGTCAATTATTGGTAATCTTTGCGGTTTATCCGTTTTGTATACCAAAACCGATTCGGTCCAAGCATCTTTTCGGTACTGCGTACGATAAAATGAACATTTTTTTATTTTGAATAAAATCGATGTAGTGGGGTACTTACCCTGCATTCGTCGGACAGTACTTCGTATTTAAGTTTTCCCTTCGGCGTGATTTCGACGTCGTTCCAAGCCAACAGTTTGATTCCTCTTCTGAAAGTATGTCGCGTGGCGTCGAAATAAGCGACGGATTTTCTACAGTGGTACGTTATGTTTTGTGTAGCTTTCGACGATAGTAAATGTAAGAATGCTATTTGGGTACTGTCGGCTTTGTAAGTCATCTTTACGCCTTGTCGCATTTCGCCGAGCCACATTTCCGGTTCTTTTCCTTGATAATGAACCTCCGGTGATCGTTTCGGACTCGGCATTACGCAAGTGGCGCCCTCCTCCATTTTGCAATAGACGAGAATCGCGTCTTCGACGTCCCCGCCGTTGGGATCGACCCAATATTGTCCTGAAACGGATTCGTTTCGGATATTCCATTCGATTATTGACCAATCGACGGTGTGTTACTTACCGTTTTGCGAATCGGGATAAGCCGCTTTGATATCCCTGCAAGTTTTACCGGGAGAGTTTTTCTGTCCGTTGGGTTTCCTCAATTTTTCAAAGGACGTTTTTAATTGTTCGAAAGCTTTGTCTATCAATTCTCTAGTCTCTTCTTGGGTCATTTCTTTACCGAATATTCTTGGCGGTTGGTCGTTCATCGGATCGGGTCCTTTTTGATTGTATTGGCTTTGGGATAATAGAGCGGCTAAACTAGCGGCGTCATAGTTAATTCCATCGCCTGGTGGTCCCGGAGGCCCAGGAGGTCCTTAAAAACAAAACAATTAATTGAATAAAAAATATAAATACGAATTATTTACCAGCGGATCCTTGTAGTCCCGGTCTTCCGTCTTTACCGGATTCTCCTCTAGGTCCCGGAGGACCCATCACACCTGGAGGTCCGGTATTTCCGTCCCTTCCGGCTGGTCCTCGAGGACCGATGTCTCCGTCTTTTCCTGGCAGACCCCTTTCTCCCGGTAGACCACGTTCTCCAGGTGGACCCTGCGATCCTGGTAAACCTTGTAAACCCATTAATCCCGCATGTCCCTTCGGTCCCATTAATCCTATATCTCCTCGATCTCCTTTAGCTCCTTGGAGACCTGGAGCTCCCGGTTTTCCTCTCTCTCCTATCGGACCGTCCGGTCCGGGGGGACCTTGTTCCCCGCGCGGACCTCGTTCACCAGTTAATCCGGCAGGTCCTGGAGCTCCGATTGGACCCTAAAACGAGTGTATTTTTCATTGAGGCATTGAAATCTCTAACCACCAACTTACTGGTAATCCGGGTGGTCCCATACTTCCCGGCGATCCTGGTAAACCTTGAGGACCTTTGTCGCCTGGTCTGCCAGAAATTCCGGGTTGTCCCGGTTTACCTGCGGGTCCTTCGGGTCCTTGATCCCCAGTGGGCCCCGGCGGTCCAGGAAGACCCGTTGGTCCTTGTGATCCGGGAGGACCTTCGTTTCCAGGTTTACCGGGTACTCCCACTTCACCCGGCGGTCCTCTAATTCCGTGAGGGCCGGCGGGTCCAGGTGGTCCCGGATATCCTGGTAGTCCTCTTTCTCCGGCTGGTCCTTGCGGTCCGATCGGTCCAATTGAACCGGGAGGTCCTTCATTTCCTCTTTCTCCCTTAGCTCCTTCTAATCCCGGAAGTCCTGCTATACCGGGTGGCCCAGGTAGGCCTTGTCTACCTACATCACCTGTCGAACCCTTTATACCAGGAAGTCCTTGAGCTCCTGGCGGTCCGACACTTCCGGGAAGTCCCTATAAAGTGAAATAGTTCATTAAATTTTGTTACAAATTTTAGAATAAATATTCTTACAGCTGGTCCAGGTTCTCCCGCTCTTCCAGGAGGACCCATAAGTCCAGCGTCTCCTCTAGGTCCAGATTCTCCTCTAGCGCCTTTCGCTCCCGTTAAACCAACGGGACCTTGTGGTCCGGGTTCACCAGGTCTACCTATTAGACCTGGATTACCTTGAGCGCCTTTCAAACCAGTAAATCCTCTATCTCCTTTAAGTCCAGGTAATCCTATTAATCCCGGCGGTCCCGGAAATCCTTGAGGTCCTGGAGGTCCTGACGGACCCCTTTCTCCCGTCGCTCCTGGTGCGCCTTGTTCACCTTGAAATGAATAAATCGCAGATATGTTAATAAAAAAAAAATGATTTAGTTATAAGAAAACAACCTGCTAATCCAGGTGGTCCCGGATCTCCTGGTGCTGCAGGTTCGCCCGGTGGACCGGGCGGTCCTCCCGGTCCCGTTAATCCTCGTTCACCTTGACGGCCGGGAGGACCCTCCGGTCCGATAGGTCCGGGGGATCCGTGTTCTCCTTTTTCTCCTTGTGGGCCCGGTTGTCCTCTTAATCCGGGTAATCCTATGGCACCTGGTAAACCCGGATGACCTTTGGTTCCTGGTCTTCCGTCAGGACCCTTTTTTAAAATATCGTTAGGATGTGTATACGATTTATAAAATTTACTACTTACGGGAGGTCCATCCGCGCCTTGAGCTCCTGCAGATCCTTTGATACCTTGCAAACCTTGTACACCAGCAGGTCCCCGTTCACCGGGAAAACCTCTTTCGCCTCTTTGTCCTTGTGGTCCCGGAGCGCCTATAGGACCTTGAGGTCCCGGTTCTCCGTCTTTCCCCGGTTGACCGGGATTACCCATAGCACCGGGAAGTCCCTGAAAACCTCTTGGTCCGCCAACTCCCGGTGGTCCACGTTCACCGTCAATACCAGGAGGTCCAGGTGGTCCTTGCGGTCCGATACTACCATCTTTTCCGGCATCACCTCTTGGACCGGCTGGACCTTGAGGTCCGGGCTCTCCATCTTTTCCCGGTTCACCCTTAACAAAGTTAAATATATATATATATATATATATACAAGTATAGAACATTTAATAATGACACTTACTGCTAATCCTCTTTCTCCTGGAGCTCCCAAAGGTCCTGGAAGACCTTGAATACCTTGCGGTCCAGGTTCTCCTTGTTTTCCGTCTTGTCCCGGCGACCCTCTTTCTCCTGGAGACCCAGGTTTCCCGGGCGATCCTGTACGACCAGTTATACCTCTAATTCCTTGTAAGCCCGGAGCTCCTTGTCGACCAGGCTCACCTTGAGGACCTCTAGAACCAGCGGGACCGATAGCACCACGTTCACCCGATTGTCCTGACGTTTATTTAAATATTAGAACAATTATTCGGATGCGATTAGATAATTTACCTTTAGGACCCGGCGCTCCGTCCGGTCCGGGAAGACCTCTTACTCCGGTAAGTCCTCTTTCTCCAACGGGACCTTGAGCGCCGGGCGGTCCTCTCATACCACGTTTACCGCGTTTACCTTCAGGCCCTGTTAGCCCGGGAAGTCCTCTTGGTCCGGGGGATCCCACTTCACCTTTCAAACCGCTTTCTCCTTTGTATCCTCGTTCTCCGGGAAGTCCCTAAATTCAACATTATTATATCTTTGAAGGAAATAGATTGTGTTTAAACTTACTGACGCCCCTTTAGCTCCTGGCTGACCTGGACTTCCGGATAATCCGGGTGAACCTCTTGCTCCAGGAAAACCCGGTGGTCCGATTATCCCCGGTGCTCCGGTGTTTCCTTTTTCACCGGGATATCCATCTTTCCCTGCAGGTCCGGGCGGTCCTGATTCTCCGGGAGAACCCGGTCTACCTGACTCACCTCTAGGACCTTGAAATCCTTGACTTCCTTTAGGACCTTGACCGCCTTGATCTCCCTTGGCTCCCGGGCTTCCGGGGAAACCAGGAGATCCCGGTTTTCCAATGGAACCCTTCGAAGCAAACGTTCAAGAAGAATCAGTTTTTAAACGAAATCATCTGTAACTTACTGGTAAACCCGGCGGACCGGCAATTCCGTCGATTCCTCTTAATCCAGGCGGTCCGGGTGGTCCTTCTCTTCCTCTTTCTCCTCTTGGACCCGCCGGACCCATTGGACCAATCGGACCCATGGGACCCGCTACTCCTTGAGCGCCTTTCTCACCCCAAGCTCCTTGTTCTCCTTTACTACCGTCTAAACCTGGAAATCCTCGATGTCCTTTTGTTCCCGGTAAACCGGGCATACCAGGTAAACCTCGAGGTCCTGTAGTACCCGGAGGTCCTACCGCTCCCGGTTCGCCGTCGTCTCCTCTTTCACCCTATAAAATATTAAAATTACAGGTTAGGTCCGTTGTAATAGATTTGTACTTACGTCTTTTCCGGGCGGTCCTGGAGGTCCTCTGAGCCCAGGCGGACCGGGTGGTCCGCTGGGACCAGTTTCACCAGTTTCCCCTCGGAGACCTTGAAAACCTTGTGGTCCCGCAGGACCTGGCGGTCCTAATACGTACAAATATTTCTATGAATATGTAAAAAAAAAGATATTTGCGTAAATACCTGGAGGTCCTCTAGATCCCACAGGTCCGACTTGTGCTTGAAGGTATTGGAAAGGTTCTGGATAACTCGGACCTTTATCGCCGCTAGCTTGAACTTGTGCTAATTGATGGTAAAAAGCCGATAAATCCGGTAAAGGTCCCGGAGGTCCCGGCGGTCCTGGTATACCCGGATAACCGGGACTACCCGGCATTCCGGGATCACCAGGTATTCCCGGTTCTCCAGGTTCTCCGTGCCCTCCTTGAGGTCCTACAAATAACTCAATCTAATAAATCGGCGGGGAATTTTCGAATAAAATTACCTTCTACGGGAGCGGCGTGGTTTTGGAGGCAGACATCATCGGTGACGCATTGCACTTTACCTCTAACGCAGGTACATTCGGTACAATCGCCTACTTTCCATTTTTCTTTGTCCTGGTACACTCTATTATCCTGGATACACGAAAAAACTTTATCGGTCGTTGGGGGAATCACGTGAACGTCTACGGTGCCCGTAGCTCCGGGGTTCCGGGGCGTGGGATGTTCGTCATCGGGTTGAACGAATATTTCGGTCGTTCTTTCCGGGTAACGGGTACGGGGACGTTCGTTTTCCGGTTGAGGAGTCGTTATCGGGATACGGGTAGTGGAATATATCGGTACGGACGATGTCGCTAAATACAAATTTAAATCAATCGTTTATTAGACACCCTGTATATGTATAAATATTTACGTTTTTTTGTTTCTGTTTCATCGTAGTATTCGTAATCTTCTAATTTATCATAATCGTCGATTTCGTTGTTGGGATCTTGATTTTGTATATCGCTTTGATTCGGTTCATCCGATTGGGGGTCCTCTTTGGCGTTGTGTTGGCTCCTCGATCTAGCTAATGCCGAAGGACTAAGGATTATTGACGCCAATAGGACTACACTCAAGCGCGTACTGAAATTCATACTTGGAAAAAACCGTTTGCGTTAAAATAAAAATTAAGAACCGATCAAATTAATTAAACAATTCTGATTTCCAAATTAGATATCGTAACTAAATTAATTAATCGAGAGATTTGTGATTAACGAAATCGAAAAAATATTTTCGGAAGCAAAAAAATACCAAACCGTTTGAGTACGTGAAAAAAAACTTGGTTTACTTTTACTTTCTTATAGAAAAAAATGTCATCATCCCCTATTTTTGACTATATCTTACGAACTGTCATAAATAGAGATCTTTGCGGAGACTGCATCGATTTGGGGGGAATTTAATCACGATCTGAGAAAATTTCACACTCTCACTACAACTAGTTCCGGAGATACAGGGTCGTAAAGTTCACTTGTACTTTTTTATAGAAAAAATTTCATTACCCTCTATTTTTGACTATATCTTACGAACTGTCATAAATAGAGATCATTGCGGAGGCTCCATCGATTTGGGGAGAATTTAATCACGATCTGAGAAAATTTCGCCTGCGAACTACTACTAATTCCCGAGATACAGGGTCGTAAAGTTCACTTGTACTTTTTTATAGAAAAAATTTCATTACCCTCTATTTTTGACTATATCTTACGAACTGTCATAAATAGAGATCTTTGCGGAGGCTCCATCGATTTGGGGGAAATTAATTCACGATCTGAGAAAATTTCGCTTGCGAACTACTACTAATTCCCGAGATGCAGGGTCGTAAAGTTCACTTGTACTTTTTTATAGAAAAAAATTTCATCATCCCCTATTTTTGACTATATCTTACGAACTGTCATAAATAGAGATCATTGCGGAGGCTCTATCGATTTGGGGAGAATTAATTCACGATCTGAGAAAATTTTGCCTGCGAACTACTACTAGTTCCCGAGATACAGGGTCGTAAAGTTCACTTGTACTTTTTTATAGAAAAAAATTTCATCATCCCCTATTTTTGACTATATCTTACGAACTGTCATAAATAGAAATCTGTGCGGAGACTGCATCGATTTGGGGGGAATTGATTAACGATCCTTCAAAATTTCACACTCTCACTACAACTAGTTCCGGAGATACAGGGTCGTAAAGTTCACTTATACTTTTTTATAGAAAAAATTTCATTACCCTCTATTTTTGACTATATCTTACGAACTGTCATAAATAGAGATCTTTGCGGAGGCTCCATCGATTTGGGGGAAATTAATTCACGATCTGAGAAAATTTCGCCTGCGAACTACTACTAATTCCCGAGATGCAGGGTCGTAAAGTTCACTTGTACTTTTTTATAGAAAAAAATTTCATTACCCTCTATTTTTGACTATATCTTACGAACTGTCATGAATAGAGATCTTTGCGGAGACTGCATCGATTTGGGGGGAATTGATTAACGATCCTTCAAAATTTCACACTCTCACTACAACTAGTTCCGGAGATACAGGGTCGTAAAGTTCACTTGTACTTTTTTATAGAAAAAATTTCATTACCCTCTATTTTTGACTATATCTTACGAACTGTCATAAATAGAGATCTTTGCGGAGGCTCCATCGATTTGGGGGAAATTAATTCACGATCTGAGAAAATTTCGCCTGCGAACTACTACTAATTCCCGAGATGCAGGGTCGTAAAGTTCACTTGTACTTTTTTATAGAAAAAAATGTCATCATCCCCTATTTTTGACTATATCTTACGAACTGTCATAAATAGAGATCTTTGCGGAGACTGCATCGATTTGGGGGGAATTGATTAACGATCCTTCAAAATTTCACACTCTCACTACAACTAGTTCCGGAGATACAGGGTCGTAAAGTTCACTTGTACTTTTTTATAGAAAAAAATGTCATCATCCCCTATTTTGACCTATATTTTACGAACTGTCATAAATAGAGATCATTGCGGAGGCTCCATCGATTTGGGGGGAATTTAATCACGATCTGAGAAAATTTCGCCCGCAAACTACTACTAGTTCACGAGAATCAGGGTCTTGAAGTTCACTTTTACTTTTTTGTTGACAAAAAAATTCCAAATGTTATCATCACCTATTTTTGTCCATATCTTTGAAACTGTGATAAATATGGGTCTGTGCGGAGGCTCCATCGATTTAGGGGGAATTGATAAACGATCTTTCAAAATCTCACACTCACACTATTACTAGTTCCAGAGATACAGGGTCGTAAAGTTCACTATTACTTCTTTATAGAAAAAAAAATTTTCATCCCCTATTTTGACCTATATCTTACGACCTGTCATAAATAGAAATCTGTGCGGAGGCTCCATCGATTTAAGGGTAATTGATTAACGACCCATCAAATTTTAACACTATCACTATTATCTGTTCCCGAGTTAGAGGGTCGTAAAGTTCACATTTACTATTTTATAGCAAAAAAAATCAACATCCCCTATTTTGACCTATATCTTACGAACTGTCATAAATAGAGATCTGTGCGGAGGCTTCATCTATTTGGGGTGAATTGATAAACGACCCTTTAAAATTTTACACTCTCACTACAACTAGTTCCGGAGATACAATATCTTAAAGTTTACATTTGTGGTAAAAATTCATCAACTCCTATTTTTGTTCACATCTTTGAAACTGTTTGATTCCAATCATCCGATTGCGGGTCCTCTTTGGCGTTGTGTTTGCTCCTAGATCTAGCTAATACCGAAGGACTAAGGATTATTGACGCCAATAGGACTACACTCAAACGCGTATCGAAATTCATACTTGGAAAAAACCGTTTGCGTTAAAATAAAAATTAAGTACCAATCAAATTAATTAACAATTCTGATTTCCAACTTAAATAAATTAATTAATCGAGAGATTCGTGATTAACGAAATCGAAAAAATATTTTCGGAAGTAAAAAAATACCAAACCGTTTGAGTACGTGAAAAAAAACTTAGCCAAATATTTTAAATAACACAAAAACAGAATAAGATTAAAAAAATATAAAATAATAAAAAAAATTGCGATATATATAAATGACTAACCTTGTAAAAACACAATAAGGGCTCGACCGCCCCCCGAATATCGTGTGCCCCGTTCCAGGGACCGCACTATAAAGTCTAAGAGAATCTAACACAACTATTTATCTATTTGAGCGTTTGGAGGGAGACATTGTTTTATATATTAACTCATCTTTTAATTACATTGCTTATAGAAACGATCCCACTCTCGAGATTTTTGTAATAATAATGGATTTGTCCTAAATATATCCAGAGATGTACTTTAATAAATATTAATGGCGATATTAAATCAAAATAATAATGTTTTGTATACCACACGAATATAACTAAACAAAAAATTAATAATAATATGTTTTTATTGCAAATTTAATCACTATTATAGTTTTTTAATTATAGATATTACTATAAGTTAGGTTATGTCAAATAATTTTTTTGATATTTGATGTATTACGGACCTGGTGGTGTTTCAAATGCAAAAATTGATAGTGTTATGTATCATAAATATTCAATTTGAAATTAGAATTAGTTAAACGTTCATTTTTAAATTAAGATACATGTGTTGAGAATTATTTTTGGTCGTTTAGTTGAACTATACGCAAATTCCATTATAGTAAATAACGATTTATTATTATACGCAAAAACTTTTTGACGACCCCGTATGTATAGTGCATCGTTGCAGTTTCAACGTTTATTTTTACGTGATTCGTCATGCTAAAGAATAATTCAATTAATAGAAACGTAAATTACAATTTTGTTCATATTCAAAATGAGCTTAATTAATATACCAATTAAAAATACGAATCTATTGAAAACTATAAAAGAAAGTGAGAGAAGATACGTCCAGGGATGGGATAAAAAGAAATAGCTACATGTAATTCTATTCTTCTGTTATCCATTATTGAAATATCTTCTTCTTTTTTTTCGTTGTTTCAATTGCCCTAATTCTACGTTCGATATAATCGATAATTATATTAAAAATCAATCGATTCGAATGAAATAAGATCGTTCAATAGAATTATTATTGAATTGTGAAAGAATCAATGAGAATGCAATGATAAAATTGAGTCGAATTGAGGTTATTACATATTTATATTTATGAATCGTAACAATTAATATTTAAACGCAAATATGTCCTATTTTTAAATTATATCAATTAAAAGGAGAAATCGTTGTGGAGGTACTTTGATATATCAGTAAATTAGATCAATGTACATATACAGGGTGATATAAAAAAGCGAGAAAAATAATTATAAAATATGTAAAGCATAAATATTTTAATATGATATATTAAAACATTCTGAATAATCATTATTTCAGTTACAATTCACAGATTTATCGAGTGTATTTAAAAATTTTAACGAAAACGAACTTTTGAGACCTTATATTTGAAAAATTCTAAAACTAAATAATAAATTAATTCTGTTTGTCAATATGAACTATAACATGTGCTTTTTCCGAGTATTTGACCTAGTAAATATCGCGTATTGTAAGAAATATGTCTGTGAAAATCGTTAAAAAAACATTGCGTCATTTTCAGGCATGTTTATGTGCGTAATGGTTTTCTATGATCGGATTTACTTATCTCAAATAGAAGATCTATTGCGAATAACACTTGTTTTTCGAATCAATTACGAATGGGTGGGTTCAAATAAATAATTATTATTATTAACAAGGAATCATATTTGTGTCAATAAACAGGGGGTAAACGAAAAGTTGACGATTTAAGTGATTGTTTCCAAAATACAAAAGTTAGGTTAGAATCACCTTATTAGTGTATAATCTTTTTCACACTGAGATGATAAGTGTGATAAATATAAACATTCTACTTCGCTATTTTTTATAGTTTAACATTTCTAGTCACCTTTTATACGTAAATATTATATTTCGAGATAAAGACCGTTAAAATTGAATTAGATAAACAAATTTTTATATTTCCAAATTCTCACTGCTACTTGTTTCTGAGATACAAGCCCTTGAAGTTTTAGTTTCATTTTTGAATATCATCATCCTACATTTCTATTCATATCATCGAAAATATGATGAATAGAGATTTGTAAAGAAGCTCTATCGATTTGGGAAGAATTTATTCACGATCTGTAAAAATTTCACTTCCTTACTATAACCGTTTTCTTAGATACAAGGTCATGAACTTTCACTGTTATTTTTTTATTTAAAAAAAATCCAAATAGCATCATCCCCTATTTTTGTTTATATCTTTTAAAATATCATAAATAGAGAGCTATATTGAGGCTCCATCGATTTGGGGGGAATTGAATCACGATCTGAGAAAATTTCGTCTGCAAATTACTACTAGTTCACGAGATACAGGGTCTTGAAATTCACTTTTACTTTTTTGTTGACATAAAAATTCCAAATTTTATCATCACCTATTTTTGTCCATATCTTTGAAATTGTGATAAATACGGGTCTGTGCGGAGGCTCCATCGATTTGGGGGGAATTGAATCACGATCTGAGAAAATTTCGCCCGCAAACTACTACTAGTTCACGAGATACAGGGTCTTGAAGTTCATTTTTACTTTTTTGTTGACATAAAAATTCCAAATTTTATCATCACCTATTTTTGTCCATATCTTTGAAATTGTGATAAATACGGGTCTGTGCGGAGGCTCCATCGATTTGGGGGGAATTGAATCACGATCTGAGAAAATTTCGCCCGCAAACTACTACTAGTTCACGAGATACAGGGTCTTGAAGTTCATTTTTACTTTTTTGTTGACATAAAAATTCCAAATGTTATCATCCCCTATTTTTGTCCATATCTTTGAAACTGTGATAAATACGGGTCTGTGCGGAGGCTCCATCGATTTGGGGGGAATTGAATCACGATCTGAGAAAATTTCGCCCGCGAACTACTACTAGTTCACGAGATACAGGGTCTTGAAGTTCATTTTTACTTTTTTGTTGACATAAAAATTCCAAATTTTATCATCACCTATTTTTGTCCATATCTTTGAAATTGTGATAAATACGGGTCTGTGCGGAGGCTCCATCGATTTGGGGGGAATTGAATCACGATCTGAGAAAATTTCGCCCGCGAACTACTACTAGTTCACGAGATACAGGGTCTTGAAGTTCACTTTTACTTTTTTGTTGAAAAAAAAATTCCAAATGTTATCATCCCCTATTTTTGTCCATATCTTTGAAACTGTGATAAATACGGGTCTGTGCGGAGGCTCCATCGATTTGGGGGGAATTGAATCACGATCTGAGAAAATTTCGCCCGCGAACTACTACTAGTTCACGAGATACAGGGTCTTGAAGTTCACTTCTACTTTTTTGTTGAAAAAAAAATTCCAAATGTTATCATCCCCTATTTTTGTCCATATCTTTGAAACTGTGATAAATACGGGTCAGTGCGTAGGCTCCATCGATTTGGGGGGAATTGAATCACGATCTGAGAAAATTTCGCACGCAAACTACTACTAGTTCACGAGATACAGGGTCTTGAAATTCACTTTTACTTTTTTGTTGACATAAAAATTCCAAATTTTATCATCACCTATTTTTGTCCATATCTTTGAAACTGTGATAAATACGGGTCTGTGCGGAGGCTCCATCGATTTGGGGGGAATTGATTCACGATCTGAGAAAATTTCGCCCGCGAACTACTACTAGTTCACGAGATACAGGGTCTTGAAGTTCACTTTTACTTTTTTGTTGACAAAAAAATTCCAAATTTTATCATCCCCTATTTTTGTCCATATCTTTGAAATTGTGATAAATACGGGTCTGTGCGGAGGCTCCATCGATTTGGGGGGAATTGAATCACGATCTGAGAAAATTTCGCCCGCGAACTACTACTAGTTCACGAGATACAGGGTGTTGAAGTTCATTTTTACTTTTTTGTTGACATAAAAATTCCAAATGTTATCATCCCCTATTTTTGTCCATATCTTTGAAACTGTGATAAATACGGGTCTGTGCGGAGGCTCCATCGATTTGGGGGGAATTGAATCACGATCTGAGAAAATTTCGCCCGCGAACTACTACTAGTTCACGAGATACAGGGTCTTGAAGTTCATTTTTACTTTTTTGTTGACATAAAAATTCCAAATGTTATCATCCCCTATTTTTGTCCATATCTTTGAAACAGTGATAAATACGGGTCCGTGCGGAGGCTCCATCGATTTGGGGGGAATTGAATCACGATCTGAGAAAATTTCGCCCGCGAACTACTACTAGTTCACGAGATACAGGGTCTTGAAGTTCACTTTTACTTTTTTGTTGAAAAAAAAATTCCAAATTTTATCATCACATATTTTTGTCCATATCTTTGAAACTGTGAAAAATACGGGTCTGTGCGGAGGCTCCATCGATTTGGGGGGAATTGAATCACGATCTGAGAAAATTTCGCCCGCGAACTACTACTAGTTCACGAGATACAGGGTCTTGAAATTCACTTTTACTTTTTTGTTGACAAAAAAATTCCAAATTTTATCATCCCCTATTTTTGTCCATATCTTTGAAATTGTGATAAATACGGGTCTGTGCGGAGGCTCCATCGATTTGGGGGGAATTGAATCACGATCTGAGAAAATTTCGCCCGCGAACTACTACTAGTTCACGAGATACAGGGTCTTGAAATTCACTTTTACTTTTTTGTTGACAAAAAAATTCCAAATTTTATCATCACATATTTTTGTCCATATCTTTGAAATTGTGATAAATACGGGTCTGTGCGGAGGCTCCATCGATTTGGGGGGAATTGAATCACGATCTGAGAAAATTTCGCCTGCGAACTACTACTCGTTCACAAGATACAGGGTTTTGAAGTTCATTTTTACTTTTTTGTTGACAAAAAAATTCCAAATTTTATCATCCCCTATTTTTGTCCATATCTTTGAAACTGTCATAAATACGGGCCTGTGCCGAGGCTCCATCGATTTGGGGGGAATTGAATCACGATCTGAGAAAATTTCGCCCGCGATTTACTACTAGTTTACGAGATACAGGGTCTTGAAGTTCACTTTTACTTTTTTGTTGAAAAAAAAATTCCAAATGTTATCATCCCCTATTTTTGTCCATATCTTTGAAACTGTGATAAATACGGGTCTGTGCGGAGGCTCCATCGATTTGGGGGGAATTGAATCACGATCTGAGAAAATTTCGCCCGCAAACTACTACTAGTTCACGAGATACAGGGTCTTGAAATTCACTTTTACTTTTTTGTTGACAAAAAAATTCCAAATTTTATCATCCCCTATTTTTGTCCATATCTTTGAAATTGTGATAAATACGGGTCTGTGCGGAGGCTCCATCGATTTGGGGGGAATTGAATCACGATCTGAGAAAATTTCGCCCGCAAATTACTACTAGTTCACGAGATACAGGGTCTTGAAGTTCACTTTTACTTTTTTGTTGACATAAAAATTCCAAATGTTATCATCCCCTATTTTTGTCCATATCTTTGAAACAGTGATAAATACGGGTCCGTGCGGAGGCTCCATCGATTTGGGGGGAATTGAATCACGATCTGAGAAAATTTCGCCCGCGAACTACTACTAGTTCACGAGATACAGGGTCTTGAAGTTCACTTTTACTTTTTTGTTGAAAAAAAAATTCCAAATTTTATCATCACATATTTTTGTCCATATCTTTGAAATTGTGATAAATACGGGTCTGTGCGGAGGCTCCATCGATTTGGGGGGAATTGAATCACGATCTGAGAAAATTTCGCCCGCAAATTACTACTAGTTCACGAGATACAGGGTCTTGAAGTTCATTTTTACTTTTTTGTTGACATAAAAATTCCAAATGTTATCATCCCCTATTTTTGTCCATATCTTTGAAACAGTGATAAATACGGGTCCGTGCGGAGGCTCCATCGATTTGGGGGGAATTGAATCACGATCTGAGAAAATTTCGCCCGCGAACTACTACTAGTTCACGAGATACAGGGTCTTGAAGTTCACTTTTACTTTTTTGTTGACATAAAAATTCCAAATTTTATCATCACCTATTTTTGTCCATATCTTTGAAACTGTGATAAATACGGGTCTGTGCGGAGGCTCCATCGATTTGGGGGGAATTGATTCACGATCTGAGAAAATTTCGCCCGCGAACTACTACTAGTTCACGAGATACAGGGTCTTGAAGTTCACTTTTACTTTTTTGTTGACAAAAAAATTCCAAATTTTATCATCCCCTATTTTTGTCCATATCTTTGAAATTGTGATAAATACGGGTCTGTGCGGAGGCTCCATCGATTTGGGGGGAATTGAATCACGATCTGAGAAAATTTCGCCCGCAAATTACTACTAGTTCACGAGATACAGGGTCTTGAAGTTCATTTTTACTTTTTTGTTGACATAAAAATTCCAAATGTTATCATCCCCTATTTTTGTCCATATCTTTGAAACAGTGATAAATACGGGTCCGTGCGGAGGCTCCATCGATTTGGGGGGAATTGAATCACGATCTGAGAAAATTTCGCCCGCGAACTACTACTAGTTCACGAGATACAGGGTCTTGAAGTTCACTTTTACTTTTTTGTTGAAAAAAAAATTCCAAATTTTATCATCACATATTTTTGTCCATATCTTTGAAACTGTGAAAAATACGGGTCTGTGCGGAGGCTCCATCGATTTGGGGGGAATTGAATCACGATCTGAGAAAATTTCGCCCGCGAACTACTACTAGTTCACGAGATACAGGGTCTTGAAATTCACTTTTACTTTTTTGTTGACAAAAAAATTCCAAATTTTATCATCCCCTATTTTTGTCCATATCTTTGAAATTGTGATAAATACGGGTCTGTGCGGAGGCTCCATCGATTTGGGGGGAATTGAATCACGATCTGAGAAAATTTAGCCTGCGAACTACTACTAGTTCACGAGATACGGGGTCTCAAAGTTTCTCTTTTACTTTTTTGTTATAGAAAAATCCAAATATCAACTGTATTGAAAATGTCACTAATTTTATGATAAAAGGTGATAAATTGAAACTACAATGTACACAAAATTTTTTATTTTTCTCTTACTGAAGTATCTTCAACATCGAACATAAAAAATCCTTTTGGGAATGACAACTATATTACAAAAAAAATGGTGTAAATTCTATAATTTAAAACTTGTCCTACAGACTATATTTAAACAATATCTAAACCTTGGAGCTTCTTATCGAACAGCCATTCTCCAAGTTTTCCATGACTCGCCATCAATTTCTCCAAATTGGACACTTTTCCTGCAATATCTCTTTGTCCGTGGTATTGTTCTTCGAGGAAATCGCCAGTTAAGTAATCAACGAGCTGAAAAATGAATAATACGTAAAGAAAAATCGTTTCTTAGCTACAAGTTCACTTTCCCCTGTATTATGTTGAATAAGAAAAGTTTTTTCAGTGTACTTACATGGTAATCGTTGTAGTTGGTTGCATCTTCGCATACTCTAATGACGTCTCTGATTTTTTTAGTAACCGTGGCTTCTAATTTAAGGGCATCTTTCAAAGCACTTACTCCACTATCCCATGAAGTGATGGGTGGGGATAGCTAAATTGAGAAAATAATAAGAAAAAACTGATTATTTGATAATGAAACGAAAATATAAAACATTTTGTTCATCACTCGTAAATTAATTCGAAAAAGAAATACAAATTTTTATTTAAAACAATGTTGATTATAAAATTTTTGGGGAATGGTTTTAAAAAAGACAAAAAGTCAATAGAGAAAATAGAAAATTCGTTTTTAGGTTATTAAAAGTGATATGTGAAACATTTTGATCACACCTCGTACATTAGAGAAGCTAAAATGTACTAATTTACGTTAAAAACGAAATAAATTATGAGTTTTCTATGGAAATGTCTTGAAAAAAAAACAAAAAGGCATTTTTAGGATACTGAAATTTAAATTTAAAACTTTCTGGTCATCCCTCGTAAATTAGAGCAACTAATAACTGTCAATTTACGTTAAAAATGATACAGATTGTTGATTTTTTCTTGAAATGTCTTTAAAAAGATAAAAAGTCTGTAGAAAAAATTAGAAATGAATTTTTAGTTTAACGAAATATAAATTTAAAACATTCTGGTTATCCCTCGTAAATCGGAACAACTAATATTGAATAATTTCGGTTAGAAACCGATGTTGATTGAAAAAATTTCTTTGAAAAGCCGTTAGAAAATATAAGAAATTTATTTTTACGATATTGAAAGTAACATTTCAAACATTTTGATCATCCCTCGTAAATTATTTATGTTAGGAATCACAACAGTCGTAAATTTACGTTGAAAACGATATTGATTATAAAATTTCTGTTGAAAAGTCTTTAAGAAGAAAAAAAGTCGAAAGAAAATCCATTTTTAGGTTATTAAAATTAAAATTTAAAACATTTTGTGTATCCCCTGTAAAAATTGAATGTGGAAAAGTACAGCGTATATCAAGAAATGTGATTGAAGAGAAATATTTATTATCCAAAATTATGTTTCAATGAAAACACAAAAATACATGGAAATTGAAAAAAAATTAACATAACGAAAAAGAAGGAAAACGTTAATAAAGAATATATAGAGGAAAAAATTTAAAAAATAAGAACAAAGTAAAAGTTAAAAGGAAGCAAAATGATAAGGAATATTGTCAGTAGTCAAGTCATCTACAAATATGTTTATCATTCAATATATTTAGATAAATAGATAAGTATGTTATTTTAAGGTCAATACAACATTGTGTAAAGTTTTTTTTAATTTATTAAAATATCCATTGTGAAAAGATAATCTGAAATTGAAATCGAAGTATCGAAGCTTTGTCCTCTCATTATCATTATATTAAAATCAGATAAAATAATTTGCCTTTTATATAATAAATCGATAATTTTAAAATAAAATCCCATATTTTCATACACTCACATTCCTTTTGATGAGATCACTGACTGAAGAGGTTAATTCTCCCCTCATGAGCAAATAGGAGATTAATTTGATGGCGTGTTCCCTTTCCTCGCTGGCAGCTTTGAAGAATAAATCAGCAAAACCTGGTCGATTGACTGTATCTCGAGAAAAGTGAGCTCCCATAGCCAAATATTGCATCGAAGCTTTAAGTTCATCTTCGATTTGTTGTCTCATTCTGTTTACGCAAACGTTGTTCATGTCTATCCATTCTTTAGGAATATCCAGATCTTGATGGGCGCCTAGACGTAAAAAAATTAAAAAAATCATTCGATATAATAAGTTTTTAATTATAACTTATCAAGCTTGAAAATTTATTAATCAGTACAAAAATATTATTTGTATCGTACCGTAGGAATTTAATCAACAAAAACTATTTATAAACAGGTCAATAAACTTTTTTACTTCGTACTTTTTTGTTTATACTTAAACAAAAAGTAAGTCGTAGTTAAACATCCCGACCGATAGGTAGTATAGTCACTACCATAAAATATGGAGGCGGGATGAGAAAAATATAAATATTTTATTTAATAATAATAAAATGAACTTACATTTCAACTGGATAGCGGAAAGTCCCGCGATACATGCGAAAAATACGATGATTGTAGCGTACTTCATGTTTGATGATAATCAACTATATATATATATATAATAAAATAAATAAGTTCTTTACTGAACTGTAGTCTGCCTTTACACTCACTGGTGCAGAAGGTGGACTATGAAACAATTACAAGATGAGAGCTTTGAGATTAGACGTAAATACAATTGTTTGCACACTGCACTAACGTGACATTATCTAAAACTTGTTTTTTATCAGAATTTCGTGACACAAACCAGTGCGTGCAACATAAACACTCAAAATCATCCAATCAGTCGAAATTAAATCCATACGCTGTTGTCGATGTTGATTATATATAACTAGACGATACTAGATTCAAAAATTAAATTTATTGATACCGCGTTTTGTTTAAATATTATTTGTATATAAAATTAATCATATTTTAAATAATAATTTCATAGTTGTGGGTAATCGTATATATACAAGTTTTTATTGGTATTGTTATGTAGTGTATTTAAAAAAAATACTTGTCTGAAATGGTTTTATTTATCTTAGTATTCTTTTACATACGATAAAAATACTTTTTTTCCAAGAATTTCGAAAGATGATGACGTCAAAATGACCTAGACATCATCGACGTTTGATAAAGGAAAGTCTTTTATAAGTCTTATTTAAAGTAGATTGTGATAAATGTAGAATCTATATTTGATTAATTACTGTAGATATAATCGAAAAGACAATTTTTTTAAATAGTATATTCATAGAATAGAAAATGGAATTTGAGTTGGCAACACTGTGGTAGTCTACTGTCTGACAAAGCACTTTTGCTTTGTTTGATTCCATGCGCCCGGCACATTTGCGCACGTCGTTTCCTATTATTTTGATACGTAGCTCATAAGTATATCAAAACCAAAAATCTGTATTTTATTTATTCATGATTACGCTGACGAGATGCCAGGTTAGTATACTTTTAACCATCGAAAGAAACGTTTGTTTTTATTTTCTATTGAAATATTTTTTATCTGTTATTTAAAATATCGATTTTGTTTAGGGATCATGAAGGCCTTCGTTGTTTTTTCCGTTTTTTACGTCGCTGCTTTCGCCGTCGAGGACTTCTGTTTCCAAGACGCAGTTACGGCTTGTAATCCCACAGCCGCCAAATGTAAGTTTTAATTTTTTTAAATTAATTTTTTTATTGTGCATTTACAAGGTTGGTTAATATCCTTCACGGGATATTACATTGAAACAGCTGATATTGATTAAATTGTTGTAGTGACTACTGCGCCTAGTAGACATTAAATTAACTAAATCACGATTTTAATTTAATATTTATTAGTTTATATAACTTTATTATTATGTAAAAAAGTATATGATAATCTATTTCTATTATTAGTTAA
The DNA here is from genome assembly GCA_026230145.1 of Diorhabda elongata. NCBI lineage: Eukaryota > Metazoa > Arthropoda > Insecta > Coleoptera > Chrysomelidae > Diorhabda > Diorhabda elongata. The sequence continues at coordinate 38,855,155 of CM047930.1, forward strand.
AATCTCGAGTGGTTTAATTGTACTTTACCCACAAGTTTATTATTTCAAGATTACTTTTGTTTTATTAAGTATGCATCGAGATGATAGATTAATTTTATTTTAATTGATACTTAGATTGATTTTTTTCACTTTGTTCTTATAAAATAATCGATCTTTTTATTTAATTATACGAGGTTTGTCCATAAAATAATGTTCCCAACGTTTTTTGTCTTCTTTTCGACATAATCATTGTTAAGATCAATGTATTTTTGCATCTTCTTTATGTCGTAGAAGTCTGTCACCGCTTCGCCAACCTCTTCTTTCAGCTCTTCGTTGATGGTAATCAATGAAGACTAAGTCTGGGTTATAAGTGGGAATCAGACAGTATTCTATCCAAATATGTACGTCCGTCTTTAAATTCTAGCCCATATTGCACATTCGTACACTTTTTCTGGTACACTTCACACAATTGGGGACAAGATTCAAACTAAGCTATACGCCAATCTCTATTAACAACGTCCGGAGTCTTTTTTTTATGGACAACCCTCGATTAACAACATTTGGTTAACGATTGTAGGTTTTTGGAAATTTTTGGTTTGTTACAGATGTGGAAAAATTAAATTGTACCGCCAAATATGGAGCGATCGACGGATTAGAAACAGGAATTCAAAAATTCACGAACCACCACATAATTAGATCGTTCGAATATCTCCTTCTATCGACGAATTTCGCGACGTACGAGAGGAATAGGAAAGGTTTCGAAAAACTTTTCCGCGATTTGTCGGATAATAAATGGCACGAGGGAATCGAGCTTATCAAGTACATCACGTCGCGAGGCGGAGAACACAATTTCAACGTTATATCTAGTGAAGTGAAAGGAGAAGAAATCGAACCCGTTAGTTTCGATCTTCGCGAATTAACGGCTATAGCTAAAGCTTTGGATACGGAGAAGAAGTTTGCTAACGAAGCTCACGCTCTTCACCGAGAAGCTACCAGGAACAACAGACAATTCCACGATCCGGAAATTTCCGATTATATCGAACACGAATTCGCGCACAAAGAGAAGGATTTGATAAGGAAACTCGCCGGTTATTCGAGCGATTTAACCAAATTGCTTAGTGGACCTGATCATTCTTTGGCATTGTTCATGTTCGATGAATATTTACAAAAACAATAAATTATTTAAGCGTAGTTTGTTTTTTCATATCAATAGATTTAGGTTAGTTATTGTTCTCTATTGTACTTTTCGGTTTTTCTATAAAAACATTTGAATAATGTAAATTTTTGTCAAATACGTGAATAAATAGAATTCCTCTAATTGATTTTTTTTTGAAAAAATCCTCGGAAATAAAACGTGTTTTTAAATATTGTTCATCCCTCGTAAATAATAGTCACTAATAAGTACTAATTTGAGGTAAAAACCAAAGTTGATTATGAAATTTTTAAGAAAAAGTAAATGAAAAAAGTAGAAAACGCATTTTTAGGTTACTAGAAATATAAATTTATAACATTCTGTTCATCCCTCGTAAATAATAGTCACTAATAACTATTAATTTGGTTTAGAAATTAATATTGATCATGGAATTTAAGTTAAAAGTCTTTAAAAAACAGTAGGTGAATTAAAAATTAAATTTTATAACATTCTGTTCGTCCCTCGTAAATTAGAGCGACTAATATTTAATAATTTACGTTAGAAATCGATATTGATCATGGAATTTTTGTTGAAAAGTCTTCAAGAGCACAAGAAGGGTATTAAAAAATAGGAAATGCATTTATAGGGCATTGAAATTAAAATTTATAATTTTCTGTTCATTCCTCGTAAATTATAGTCACTATTAAGTATTAATTTAGGTTCGAAATCAATATTAATTAAAAAAGCGCATTTTTATATATTATCAAAAGTGAATTCTTACCTTTGATTAATCTTAAATGCATAATACTACTTTTTGAATTATTCTAATTTACGACTAGAAAAATAAGATAATTCGGATATTCCAATAAAAATTATTTTCTCTAGTTACTTCTACTTTAATTATTTATAAGGTTAAGGCGCTGTTGAGAAAAAAGAGGCCAATAATCTTAAATCATATGTTTGGAATATAATTTATTTAAGACAATATTTTTTTTAATAAACAAATAATTGAAATACAAATTCTTCTTCTACTACTAAAAATTAGGAAGCTCTTGGCTACTACGGCTATCTTGCACTGAGGAAACAAATGACAGTTCTTCTTCATTAAATCAAGACCTTAGCTTTTAGTTATCCAACTACTTTTTTATTTATTATATCATAAAGACCGTTTCAATTTCTATAAAAATTACGTATATGGGAAACAAACCCAAGCAATCTATAACGTTTTCTACTTCTTTTTATATAAATTTTTTTATCCAAGTAAAATTTTGACACTAAACAATAAAAGAAGAAGAACTATTTTTACGTTAACCTTAAAAAATAAATATAGTAATTGTTTACGAATTTAGTATTTTACACGAGTAGTATTCCGTTTTGAAACAATATGAGATACGCTCAGTTAGTAATAGGTCCAGCTGGATGTGGTAAATCTACATATTGCAGTGCATTAGCTCAACACGGTGTTGATATTAAAAGAAATATCGAAGTCGTAAATTTAGATCCGGCAGCAGAATATTTTAATTACACACCCATAGCCGATATCAGAGAACTGATTAACGTTCAAGATACCATGGAAGATGAAGAATTACATTTCGGACCAAACGGAGGTCTGGTATTTTGCATCGAATATCTTTTAGAAAATTCCGATTGGCTACACGATAAATTAGGTATGTGTAGTTGTAATATGCGAAATAATTACTAAATTGTTTGTACATTTAAGGTGATTTAGAGGACGATTATATTTTATTTGATTGCCCTGGGCAAATAGAATTGTATACTCATCTCACGGCGATGAAGAATCTAGTAAAACAGTTACAAGATTGGAATTTCAATGTTTGTTCAGTGTTTTTAGTTGATGTACAGTATATTACAGACGGTACTAAGTTTATATCCGGTACTATGGCGGCGTTGAGTGTTATGGTGAATTTGGAATTGCCTCACATAAATCTACTATCGAAAATGGATCTGTTAAGTAAAGGGGCCAAAAAGAGACTAGATAGATTTTTAGAACCTGATTCGCATTTTATATTAGGCGATATCGAAACTTGTGGTTATTCGGCATTCAATACCAAACATCGCAAGTTAACTGAAGCTATTGGGAAACTTATTGAAGATTATTCTTTAGTTAGATTTATACCTTTGAATTTAAAATCTTTAGAAAGTATTGGAGATGTGCTATTGACCATTGATAATGTGATACAATTCGGTGAAGATCAAGATGTTAAAACAAAAGATTTTGAGGAAGTTGAGCCCGACGACGAGGATACGTGAAATTTTCACTACATTTCGTTTATATTTACGTTTAAAAATAAAATTTTATTTTATTACTATCATGAAGTTTTATTTTTCCGAAGGAATATTTATATAAATTAAAATTTAACGAATTTGTTACGATTAAAACTTTACTTACCACATATACACCTATACTCATATCACTAACACTTAATACTCAACTATTCACTAATACTTAACACACTAATTTATTTAAAAACACCAGTACATTTCACTATCTCACTAAGACATCAAATATTCACTCACTTTGGCTGCCAAACTAGCGCTTATTTATTTCGAACAGCATTCTAAATAACTCGAATTCTTAAGAAAGCACATTATATAAAAACAAGTAATATATTCATCTGTTTTTGCTTGAATAGGTCTCAAAGTGGTACATTATCACGTAAATATTTTAGCCAGCTCAATTTCTATTTATTCTAGCATATCAATTATCTAAACGGAAAATAAAAACTCTACGTAAATCATTTATGAAATTCGTACTTTATGCACGTATTCTTATAAAATTTATAATTTTCAAATTTTAAACATTATTTATACGTGAAATAAGGGCGAAAAACAATCCTATCATTAATTCTTCTTTTTTTAAATATTTGTACGTACTACACATATCAAGGTTGATAAAGGGTAGGTTGCTCGAAATCATGCTTTTAAACTAATTAAATATAAATTTCTTATTATAAAACTAAACAAGTATTTGGAATAGCGGAAAATAATGTTACTTTGGTATAGAATTTCTGAAAAAATAGATATGAATTTGGAAGAAACAACAATATGATAGTAATGAAGTCATATCAAAATATCTAATAAATTAAACTTGAAAAGAAACATATTTTGGAATCAATTTTTTCGTCATTTTCATTTTTAAATTTATGCTTAAAAACGGCTGAAGAAATCGAAAATAGCCATTTTATGTTAACATCTGACGTCACGCGTATATCGGACAAGTTACAGGGCAACCTATCCTCTACTAACCTTGTACACGACTCTTGAATACCACTTATATTTGAGGTTATGTATTTAAGTGTATAGTAGTAGTTTTAATTTATTTTTATAGAAAAAATGGGGACTTGTGAAGAATTTTATTCAACAAATTCACCACCGAACGATTATGAAGAAAAACAAAAGCTTCTTAGAGAGTTTTGTGAACTTCATATCAAAAACAAACAATATATTGTTCTGATAACGGTAAAGACATGATTGTAAATTGTATTTTTTCACATTTACCTGGTATATTTGATTGTGCGGAATGTATATTTTTAGTCTGGAGGTACTACTGTGCCATTAGAGCATAACACCGTGAGATTTGTGGATAATTTTAGCGGTGGGGTTAGAGGAGCTGCTTCGGCTGAATATTTTTTAAAATCTGGTTATGCTGTTATATTTTTACACAGATTAAAATCGTTGGAGCCGTTTACTAGACATTTTAGTGGACAAAAATTTCTGGAAATGTTAGATTTAGATGAAAAACAATCATCAATAAAAGGTGGTAATAATTATTCGATAATCGCGTTGTTTTATTTAATTAATTTTAGTGAAATCTACGTATGTTGATACTGTAGCTCCAATTCTTCGTAGTTATAAAGCCGCCCAAGAAGGCGGTAAAATTTTATATATCAACTTTACAACTTTATCAGAGTATTTTTGGTTATTGCGAGCAGCTTGTGAAAGTTTATATGATTTTGGTCCTCATGCTTTACTTTACCTAGCAGCGGCCGTTTCCGATTTTTTTGTGCCCCCAAATGAAATGGTAAGTACAAAAACTATCTCTTAAGCATTAAAAAAATGCATATATTTCCAGGCTACTCATAAAATTCAGTCCGGTAGTGGTCCACCAAAAATACAATTGCAATTAGTACCGAAGTTGCTTGCTCCTATTGTAAATAATTGGGTGCCGAACGCCTTTATTGTGTCGTTTAAGTTGGAAACTGACGAAAATATACTGATTTCCAAGTCAAGAGGGGCTTTAAATAAATATAAACATAACGTAAGTCTCAAATCAATACTAAAAGTTGTTTTTATGTTTATACGCAAATTAAAGTGTCCTTTTGATCCTGAATACCAGTGGGGTACAATTTTATTACAATAAAATGAATATATTATAATAATCCTTATTTAGAAATAAGTTGTCACAATCAAATAAGAATATGACAGTTTTGGAACACCCTGTATTGCAAAATAGAACTAATAACGTATTATACGAGGGAGCTTCAAATATATTTTTTCCAATAATAAAATATTGATAGATTGACATGTAGATGTATACGAGAAAGCATCAAATAGTTTTTATTCATGAATAAGAAAATACGAGGGGATTTATAGAAGTTTTTCTGTATGAATAATAAAATAAATGGCAAGTATATACGAGAGATCTATGAAAAGATTTTGTCTACAAAAATTAGAATAATTCACTATTGTTATGTATATATACGAGGAAACTTCAAAAATTATTATCTAGAAATGATAAAATATGCGATTGACGTGTATACAAGGGCACTTTGATAAGTTTTTATTTATAAATGATGAAATTAAGTATATGTATATATACGAGGAACATTCTATAATTTTTTAATGTATATATGTAAAATATTAGCAAATTAGATGTATACGAGGGAGATTCGACAAGTTTTTATCTAAAAATAGTGAAATTATAGCAAACAAAGGGTGTGCGAGGTTACTTCGAGAAGTTTTTATTTATAAATAGTCGAATCATTGTAATTAATGTATATACGAGGGGGGATCAATTGTTTTTTCGTTAAATAGCAAAATTATAGCGAATGATGTGTATACGAGGGAATTTCGACTTGTTTTTATATATAAATAATGCTGATAGCTTTGGAACGTTCTGTATGTTAAGATACATGGAAAAAAATGTTGTTTCAGTTGGTTATTGGGAATATGCTACAAACTAGACGTACACGAGTGATATTTGTGTCGCCGGATAACCAAGAAGAAGTAAAATTGAGTCGGGAGCAAATAATCGACGGTATTGAAATAGAGAAAAAGATAGTCGACAAAGTTGTAACAGAACATTGTAAATTTATACAAAAACAATCGTAATTTTCAAACGGAAGTTTGAATTTTCTAGTTAATATATCGGTGACTGTGATTTTGTAATTATTTGAAATTGTTTTTTTTGGGGGGATTTCGAAGGTTTTGTATTCCTCTTATTTAAAACTTATACAATTATTATTATTATGACGATAATAATAAAAAATATCTGATGAAATTCGTTTGTTTTCACTCCCATATAAATGCATCCTTTAAAAAAATACGAGGGGACGTTGAAAAATTGTATGTCAATTGAGAAGCTTGCCGCCATATTGGTGACGTCAGTAAATGAACAAAAACTCGCTTTTTAGTCTCGAAATTATACTTAATTGAACAAATCGAGAAAATAAATAACATTTAATAAATTTAATACAAAAAATAATATAAAATATTTAAATTTAGTTCATTTTTATTATCTTTTTCATCTTGAATACGACATCTCTCTCTAGGTATTTGTTAAGATAGAAATCGAATATTCGATCTTTACTCAATATCTTGTACAACCTCTCGCCATACTTTCTGAAAAAACATTGAATAAACGACCAATTATTCATCAAAAATGACATAAGAAAGAAGCCGAAAAAGAAAACTGCGAATGATAAAGATTATCAACTAAATAATGAGTTAGAAAAGGATAGCAAATGATTGGTATGCATAGGAATCACAATGAATTATTATGGTAGAATCGATATGTATGCGAGAATAGGATAGCAAATGATTGTTATGCATACGAAACAGAATCGATTATTATGGTAGAATCGAAATTTATACGAGAGAGAATCAATGTTTATATGTAGCAAACAAAAATATTTAAATAACTACTACACAATTATTTTTCTTTTCATCTTTTTACAATAAATGGCTGGATGGTTCAAAGGAAAAGACCAAGAAAGAAGATAAATATAATCAACTAAATATTGAGTTAAAAAGAATAGCAATACGAAAAAAAATCAATTTACATTTAATGTAAATAAATAATTATACGAAAGAAAATACGTATACAAGGGTATATCGACAAGTTTTTATACATAAATTATGAAATAATCAAAACCAACGAGAGATTTGTATACGAGGAAGCATCGAAAACTTTATTTAGAAATGTGGTTATTGCAAATGGCGAGTTAATATGTATACCAGGGAACTTGGAGGAGTTTTTATCTAGATCATGGTTTTATCTAGCCGTGGCAAAATACAGCTTATCATGTATACGAGGGAACGTCGAGAAGTTTTTCTCTAGAAATAATCATGATATGTACGTATATAGGGAAACATCGATAATTTTTTTTAAAATAATGAAATAGTTATTACAAATCAAGGTTATCATGTATACGAGGGAACGTCGAGGAGTTTTTCTCTAGAAATAATTATGATATCTACGTATACGGGGAAACATCAATAATGTTTTTTTAAAATAATGAAAAAGTTATTACAAATCAAGGTTATCATGTATACGAGGGAACGTCGAGGAGTTTTTCTCTAGAAATAATTATGATATATATGTATACAGGGAAACATCGATAATTTTTTATAAAATAATGAAAAAGTTATTACAAATCAAGGTTATCATGTATACGAGGGAACGTCGAGGAGTTTTTCTCTAGAAATAATTATGATATCTACGTATACGGGGAAACATCAATAATGTTTTTTTAAAATAATGAAATAGTTATTACAAATCAAGGTTATCATGTATACGAGGGAACGTCGAGGAGTTTTTATTTAGAAATAATCATGATATGTACGTATACGGGGAAACATCGATATTTTTTTTTAAATAATGAAATAGTTATTACAAATCAAGGTTATCATGTATACGAGGGAACGTCGAGGAGTTTTTCTCTAGAAATAATTACGTATACAGGGAAACATCGATAATTTTTTTTTAAAATAATGAAATAGTTATTACAAATCAAGGTTATCATATATACGAGGGAACGTCGAGGAGTTTTTCTCTAGAAATAATTATGATATCTACGTATACGGGGAAACATCAATAATGTTTTTTTAAAATAATGAAATAGTTATTACAAATCAAGGTTATCATGTATACGAGGGAACGTCGAGGAGTTTTTCTCTAGAAATAATCATGATATGTACGTATATAGGGAAACATCGATAATTTTTTTTAAAATAATGAAATAGTTATTACAAATCAAGGTTATCATATATACGAGGGAACGTCGAGGAGTTTTTCTCTAGAAATAATTATGATATCTACGTATACGGGGAAACATCAATAATGTTTTTTTAAAATAATGAAATAGTTATTACAAATCAAGGTTATCATGTATACGAGGGAACGTCGAGGAGTTTTTCTCTAGAAATAATTACGTATACAGGGAAACATCGATAATTTTTTATATAATAATGAAAAAGTTATTACAAATCAAGGTTATCATGTATACGAGGGAACGTCGAGGAGTTTTTATTTAAAAATAATCATTATATGTACGTATACGGGGAAACATCGATAATTTTTTTTTAAATAATGAAATAGTTATTACAAATCAAGGTTATCATGTATACGAGGGAACGTCGAGGAGTTTTTATTTAGAAATAATCATGATATGTACGTATACGGGGAAACATCGATATTTTTTTTTTAAATAATGAAATAGTTATTACAAATCAAGGTTATCATGTATACGAGGGAACGTCGAGGAGTTTTTCTCTAGAAATAATTACGTATACAGGGAAACATCGATAATTTTTTATAAAATAATGAAAAAGTTATTACAAATCAAGGTTATCATGTATACGAAGGAACGTCGAGGAGTTTTTATTTAGAAATAATCATGAAATGTACGTATACAGGGAAACATCAATAATTTTTTTTTTTAAATAATGAAATATTTATGGCAAATGACAGGTTATTATGTATACGAGGCAACATCGAAGTGTTTTTATCTAGATCATGAAATCGACGTATACGGGGAGGCATCGATAATTTTTTTTTCAATATAATGAAATAGTCTTGATAAATGACAGGTTATTATATATACGAGGGAGCCACGAGGAGTTTTTAATTGTGAACTCATTTCAGAATTGTTTTCCACTGCAATATTTAGAACGAAACATTCAAATTATATAATAAATTATTTATAAATACGTGATATACCTAACTTCCGAATGTCTATCGTCCAGAAACCCCACCATAGACAAAATGATTCGCCTCCTAGTGTATTCGTTGCTTTGCGGATGGAGTATATTTTGCGGTTGCGCTAGAATGGTTGCGCATACGATCAATCTCGCCGTAGCAGTACGAACTAGGGGATTTTTATGTTCGGGTCCTTTAGCGCACAGCGCTCGAATCGCGTGAAACGTCGGTATATGTATAACCATACAATCGAGAGCGGAATTCGCGTCGTGACGGATAAATTTGCTGGAATCTGCGCATTTGCAGAGAAGCGTGTCTATTAATTCGTTAAATTCCTTGAAAATAACAAAAAAAATAAATAAATAAATAAGGAGTCGTGAGCGTAAAAAACAATTTTACACTCACGGGTCCTCGAGTGTCTTTTATATATTTGAATATATGTCCGACAGCTTGACAAGACGATCTACTGACATGGGATCTCGGACTTTTGATCAATTCCGTTAACCTCTGATTGATGATGGTCATGTGGGGTCGTATCGATTCCGGTCCTAAATATTCACAAAGTTCTATTATATCGGCTAAACCTCGTAGAGATTTATTCCTAAAACCAATTGGGGTAGATATTAAATCGATTTTTTTTTATATATATAATCGATTCCAATCGTCGTATTTATAATACAAACAAAAATAATTCAATTCGCGCTCATTAATACAAAATGGCCGCTTACTTGTCAAATATAGTAACGAATTCATGACGTCATTACAACTAATATCTATAATAATCGATTGAATCGAACTATCGATAGTTCTCGATTGATTTAGCGCATAACCAAATATAAGGTACGTTTGAATAAACAAAACTATCGAATGTATATACGAGGGAATGTTTAAAAATTATTAAAAATAACTTAAACGGCAAAGTATTTCAAAGTTTTTGTTATTAATTTAAGTATATAGAAGATACCTACTTACCAATCGGGATTTCGTAATTTCCATAACGCTTGAGAAAGAGCAGTTTCCGTCGATGACGTAGATAATTCTCCTTTCGAACCTATATCCTAAAATAACGCCTATTTTTTTTTAATTAGTCAATCAGAATCGCAGAAAAAAACCGTTTTCATTAAACATCGGATATTGGAATCGATTATATCGGTGAGAAATCGAGGACTCATTGGGTGTTCGGATAAACGCGACGAGTGGACAGTCAGAAGAAAACTTTGTTCCGAAACGTGCAAATACTGACCCCGAATTAACCCCAACTTAGGGTTGCAACGGTGAATAAGAGAAAAAGTCGTTTTTGAAGAAGATTCCTGGTCGGTTTGTACGAGCAAAAACTGACGATTCAGTCACGTCAATTTCATTGGTGAAAACTTCATTTTAATTTAGTACAATGTCCGTCCACATAATGCAGATTCTATGGAAATTTCCGCTACGGATTGGCCGGCGTATAGCCCGGATTTCAATCATATCTAGCTAGAAATTCCGTTTTCAAATGGAAAAGCATCCAAGAAAATCGTATTCGATCCGTTAAAAAAACGATTTTGGTCATCGCGAAAAGTTCCTCAAACTTCTTAGCTAATTTGGTTGTGAATCTTTTGGATTGTAGACGGTAAATTATAATTCAAAATTTGACCAGAATGGCGCGCCTGTCTGACGAGATATCATATGATTGTTGAGTTCAGTCTTCCGTCCGTCCGTCCAGGCTCACATCTAAAAGCTTACTTTTTGGTGTTTTTTATTTTTGAATGTTTGTCAATCTGGATTCTGAAACTAAGTTGCAATCATGCGTCGAGAAACAACCTAAGATTATTGAATGAACAACGTCCATCTTGCAAAGGTGTTTGATATTGTTTGTTTATAAGCTATTTGCATTTTTGTGCATTAAAAAGTTATTATTTGTTGCGAATTGTCGTGTTTAGTTACTCAATATGAGTAAACGAGTAAAGGCCTGCTGTGTACCAGGATGCACGAATAAGGTGAGTAAATAATATTTACTACTAGTTATCAACATAAAAATATTTAAATTGAAATCAAGTTCATATCTATAGGAGAATAACTCTTTTCTTCCTAACTTCATTAATTTCTATTTAGGAAATCATTTTGTTGAATGATTTTATCCTTATTTTACTTTTTTTATAGACATTCCATTCCTACGAATGAAGACGTCTGCAGAATTTGTTTGCAAACATTAAATAAGTTCAAATTAATGCTTGCAGATACAGCATTATCATTATGAAAAAACTTTCACTGCCAACTCTACATTTACCTGGTAAGTACTTATATTTACTGTGACAGTAAAACTCTTATGAATCCTAGTGAAAAGATATGCAGAGGAAAAGAATTGCTATTTCCTCCGATAGATAGTCAATATCCCAATTTATAAACCATTCAATAGAAGCTCAAAATATACGGGATTAGATATTGTCACTCCGTATGGGGCAGGTTCAGTAGAGAAGAAATTATTTAAAAGTTTCAAATGCCACTTGTGTAAAAATATAATATTGTCAAACGAATTAATTAAGACAGATTCATTAATGTATTCTATGGAACATAAAAAAAAATGTTTTATGTGTGACTTCAGCAAAATTCTGTGATATTTTTAAAAGTTTTGCTAATAAAATCTTCGAAAGATTGTCCCAGTTAATCAATTCGTTGGGCATAAAGAAACAAATATTTCATACTGAGGATTTGACAGACATTTCCTCAATATTTTGTTCAGATCATACGGATTATGTAAATATTAATTTTAACATATGCGTCTTTCGTTACATAGGTATTATTAATAAAATTTTGAAGGGCAAAGATCAACAATATAAAGACTACGATGTTGTGATGAATATGGCACATGTTAAATATGGGGAAAGCTGCAAGAAAGACAACAGTAATCATTAATTTACCACGGTTATAAAATCAGTTTTATATATACCATTGTATATGTACCATGTACAAACAGAAACATTTTTTAAACACTCCAACGTTTAACTGTTGACAGTCCTAAGCCTGCTAAAGTGTGAAGGAAAATTTTTTATTTGTGGATATAGTTATAGAATGACAAAAACAAAATAAAAATTATAATAATTATCCTGTGTTTCAATATTCCATCTACCTATATCTTATATAAACCATTTAATTGTGAAATTTAGATGGTCGGACCTGGTTGTCACATAAATTGTAAATGAAACTAAAATACTTCATTTAAACAACATTTTAATTTCATGTATTTATATTTTCTTGTAAACAAACAATATTTGAATTCGAAATGTTAGCAAAATGAAAGTATTTTGCGTAATATTTTTATTTCATTCACAATTTGATGAGTCAACTAGCTATAAAATTACTCGAGTTATTTTCAAATTTCCCGCGAAATTAGCATGGATAAGAACCTTAGATAAAATCTTTGATTATAGAAATCTTTTTTCTTGGTACGAAGCTCGTCCGAAAGATGTGGCTAGGATCGAACTTTATCGTCAAATTTTGGTGGTAGATCTATCGAGTTTATAATCTTTGTGAAGTATGCTGTGTTAAAAAATTTTAAATGAATAGATTAATTAAATATTAGTGTACAAAATCTAAATTAATTCTTTCTTTCTCTGTCCATATTCTTGAATATCTAGAGGTTATTTATGCGATAGTGGCGCCTCCCTAACGTAAATAATTTTATACTTACATTGTACGAATGTATTTTGAGTCCGGGTCGTAAGGAAGCTTCGCTTTTATCTATGAACGGCACGTTGATTGACGAACTCGCCCGAGTTTTGATTAATTTATGATGCAACCTTGGACTGATCGATCTGGCTCGTCTCGAGGGGACGATAAGTTTTTCGATAGATTTAATTTGTAAACTTTGATTTTTACTTTGGCTAGCTATGGTAGGCGACATGAAAGATAAACTTTTGGCTTTTTTATTAGTTTGTGTAAGTCTATCGACTTTGAAATCTGTTTTATTATTAATTTGGAGTTTGGATTCGGATTTTTTGTTTATTTCGTTGATGAAGAACGGTTTTTCCGGGGGGTTTTCCAATACGAAAGGTATACTTTGACTTTTCAATTTGTTGCGATTCTTTTCCAAAAAAGTTTGCGTTAAAACAGTCCCGGATAAAAGTTTGTTTTTCTCCCTACTCGAACGTTCGTCTCGGCGGAAAAAATTGATTACGTTGAAGGATCTATCGAAAGGTATTAGTGATAACGATCCATTTTCGCTGACTGTATCGCCTCGTTCCTTATCGCAAGTATATTGACGTCTCGATTTATGTTTTTGATAATCCTCGTTGCCAAATTTATCTAAATTTCTAGTTTCGCTATTAAATATTTCGTGCGACGATCCGACTCGTATTGAAGTCTTACTAGTTTGAGTACAAAGCTCCTTAACGATATGAGTTTTCTTAGGAGATGTAAAATCAAGGTTCACGTACGAATTAAAATTTGTTTGGGTACATCTATTTATTAAACCATTTCCGTAGTCCGTTTCGCGAGTAAAATTTGAAGATATACCGTCTTGTTCGGCAAACGAATTATTTTTTTGCATAATTCTGTAGCTTTTTATCGAACATAATCGCATCTTTATTCGAAAACGTTAAATAATTAATAACGGGACATCATCGAATTAACGATAAAGTTGTTTTCGTTAATTTTTGGCACATTTAACTGTCTCAGATTATGTACAAGACCTAAAATTAATGACATGAACACTTTTATGTATATGTGAATTTAGCTGTCATACTGACATTTCCGTCCAACATAATTTCGTATGAAAATCACTGACGTTTATAGATTTCCCTAAATGACATTTTAAAATAACAAAGTTAGGTTAGGTGGAATCTATAAATATTCGATGTTTTCGTTAATAGTGCACAACATAACCATAGAAATATACAACATTCCTAAAGCACATAAGATTAAACTCTAATAATAACCAATTTTGACAGGTATTGTTTATTTATAAGAATTGTAATAAAAATGATTCCGAAATTACGAAACAAATGTAATTGTTTACGTAAAATTGAAAATCGAAGCTCGATTTTAACGGTAGGTTTTTCAGAGTTCGCTTTTAAATATAAATATTGTCTGAGAAGGCGTGGAAACGTTCGCTATTAGTCCGGTCACGAAGGCTATTATTTGTTCCTAAAACACAGACATATAAAATTATTTAAAATTCGATATATTTTATATATATTTATATATATATATATATATATATTTTCCAAAATAATCCCCATTTAAATCAATACACTTTTGTTTGCGTTTGAACGCATCAGTCGCTTCTTCGGGCGTAGACAGGGCCGGATTAAGATTTATAAGCCTCGGGGGTAAAATAATAACGAAACCCTTTAAAAAAATCGGAAACCCGAAAAAATTGAAAAAAATATTATCAATACGTTAGATTTGTGGTATTAACACTTCAAAAAATACAGAATGTTTTCCAAACGATGGGGTTAAGGTAGTAGCTATAGCCCCCCAAGCCACTAGCTTAATCCGACCCTGGATGTTTTGACTATTCAAAAACATGCTCTATCATCAAAAGCGAGTACAATGCTTTAGATTTTTGATGAATATTATTGTTTCAAGTATCTGTAAACAACTCAAATAGCTGTCGTATGGTAACAAGTTCACCATTAAAAATGTCAAACTGTCAGATTTGAAATAGTCACATCAGTGTTGCCATATCTCACAACTTATAAAAAGACAGGTTAGGTTTACTCAACTTTAGGTTAAATTTCGGATATTTTTCAATGAAATGTGATATGTTTGTATAAACAATAGGAATAGATTTATGATTCTAATCCGAGCAAATTCGATGACATTAAAACGTCACGATCTGTGTAGAACTGTCAAATTCTAAAACGAGTGGAATAAATAGTTCGGCTGTAAATTATCTAAACGCTACTATATTAAATATAATCTATAATTACACTACTTATCTATAAAACATTTATCTCGATCCATTAGAAATTTATTATTATGATCTTGACGATCATAGAAAAAAAAAATTAAGGTGGGGCGATTTTATTTCGAAATAACCGCCGCACGGATCGGCCTATAATCGCAAAGTAGGCTTTGGCCAGTCGAGGAATACTCGTTCGAGTTTCTTCACTCCGCGCGCGCCACTTAATCGAGACAAAACAACTGAAGTCGAGTCTGCCTGCATGCAATTCACAGGTATCTTGATCCATTCTCCGAGTTCTCTTAACGTCCATATATATATATATATATATATATATATATATATATATATATATACATATAATACTTAGTTCCTTTGTCTGTGTTGTCGAGTGTTAAACTGTGGGTATGTCGTTGTAGCTTGTCGGTTAGTGGAAATGTCTCAAACGAAAAATTAAACGTTTTCAATACAATTATTACACACGTGAAACACGCCGAACAGCTGTTTGATATCTAAAAATATGTAATAATAGAAGTATTATTGAATATAAGGTTATGGTAATTGTGTGAATATGGGATTTTCTACGAATCTACAAGGTAAGATCGCCCACGAAGCGCTTCTATCCAGACAAGATGCCGAACTAAGGTTGTTGGACTCTATGAAAAGGTGCATTGTTTCTAAAGTTAAGTGCGATAGGGATTATGCGGTGGCGCTTAGCGCAGTGGCATCCCAAGGGTTGAAATTCGACAGGGGCGACGAACTTTCTGGTATGTTTTAAATGCTTTTTTCTCTCCACCCTTCCCCCTCCCCCCCAATAACATTACGATTATACATTTGTGAATAAATACAAAACACAGTGGCGTAACAAAACTCGAAATATCAGACTAGTTAATGATAGGTTTATGGTAATCTACGGGGTGTTTCATGTTATATTTTTATATCGTAATAATAAAAATCAGATGTTTTTTGTTTTACTTTTCGCAATCTTAAACGAATATAAATAGATAAAAAAAATTAGAACACAACTTATAAGACTGCAGATTAAAATAGAATAATTAAAAATAGAGTATGAATCTATTGGATTGAAAATTTTTGTAGGGAAAAAATTATTATTATAGAGGGTGATACGATTTTAAAAGCATTTGTATTTAATATTCTATTGTGTGTTAGATTTATTTTATTTAGTTAGGTTATATCACGTGATTAGAAGAAATTTAGTATTTATTTTTTTATTTCAATTTATGAATCTCACTTTTTTGTCATATTTATAAATAATAATCCACATCTAAAGTGAAATTCGAATATTTTCATCTAATAAATCAAGTTATTACATATTTTTTCGGTTATCCTTGAATAATAATTTGTTTTTCGTGCTCTATGGTTGTTTAAAGTTGAAATATTGAGCTATTCATAGTAACTTTT
This sequence comes from Diorhabda elongata, assembly GCA_026230145.1. Lineage (NCBI taxonomy): Eukaryota > Metazoa > Arthropoda > Insecta > Coleoptera > Chrysomelidae > Diorhabda > Diorhabda elongata. Next base: position 38,872,009 of record CM047930.1, read on the forward strand.
ATTACATTATTAATATATTTTAGGAAACCCTAATAAAATTTTATTGTTTTTCTTTACGCGATTAAAGATAACGGGGTATTTCTTAGAAAAACAAAACTTTCTAATATTTCGTCAACCCGTTTCCGCCCCTTTATCCAAAATACCACCGGGAGGTCCGCATTCTTTACCTACTTATCACCTTTTCGTTATTTGTCGTTTAATACTACCTCTCATCGACCGAACCCATTCATTACGATTTGACCTCCTTTTATAGCAAATTAAAGTCTCTTCATCTAATATAATGTCGTTACAGAGGCGACTCGTTTCGAAATATATTAAAAAACGTTTAAAATTTAAACGGTTTCATGATATAACTGCTATTACAACATGGCGGCGTATTAAAGCAATATGGTGTCGGATTTATGACGTCATTCGGAATACGGACAATGACTTTTATACAATCGATATTATTCGATAGATATCGATATAAAAACAAGATTAACAACTAATGTAAATAGTATATTTATATATTGAATACAAATAAGTCGTAATTAAATTACTATCGATTACAACAATGTTAATCGTTTGATATAAATAAGAAATTATTTTAAAACAATTGAGATCGATTATTAATTCGGAAAGTATTTTATCGGAATCGATTTTTCGGAAACAAATCACAGATTTTTCCCTATTTACTTTGTTCTGTGGTAAATAGTAACTGTATAGTCTAAGCCATCTACCGGAATTTGTTGTAACCGAATATTTAGCCACAATATTCCACCACAAGAAAATTATATTAAAAGTGCGTAGACGAAAATTATGAAATGTCATATAATAAATTCGAATTATTAAAAAAAAAAGTTATACGGAGATATTAAAACGTTGCTTCAATTTCAAAAATAATTTCCGAACTTGCTGCTACCAAAATCGTTCAATAGTTTTGAAGACGTACTAGAAATTCATAAAAACGGGCTCTGTTGTCGACGCGTCCCGTTCTCCCGATCTTAAATCAACAAAATAAGTTAGTTAAACGAAAAATTTTTGCGTCGTACTATACGGGGTGTTACCACTGTTGCGTTCCCGATACGATTTTTTTTCCTACTGTTTTTTTTTTGAATGACAGGAAGCCTAGTCGCTGCTTCTTGGCGAAATATGATGGACGAAATGGATGGCACCGCTAAAATAATTCGACAAAACGCAGATAACATCGAAAATAAATGTTTGGATACGTTGAATACGCTGTACGCGGAAAAAAGAAAAGCTAGAAAATTGTATCAGGAAGAACACGCGAGAATTTTACAACAATTCACGCACGTAAGTATTTTCCACGCGTTATTTCGAATGTTTTGTGTGATTTAATGGTCGAACGAATTTCCCACGCAATTTTCATACCCGCTGAATAAGAAGTAATAAACAGATTATCGAACAAACAGTTTTTTTTTTTGCTTCAACGATTTCATGAATGCATTCCGAACTTGTACGAAATGTTAAACAGCTAAACGATGTTTCCGTTACGACTCACGGCACTGAATAATAAACAAACTACGACGTACTGTACGTGTACGAACGTTCAATTATAAAAAAAAATAACGTAAATACGAGGGGGAACCCAAAAATAAATTTTAAAGAAAATGGCGCGCAAATATGTCATAGAAAACCACGTAGCGTCGAACAGGGGTTGAGGGGTCATGGGAAAGGTTAAGTGCAGGGAGGGAGGGGTTCCAAAATGACCACGTGGTATATGGACGCTTCCTTGATACATGGTGTGTGTCGCTGTTTGTGTAACATATATTTTACTGTACTATAAACGAATGTAGAGAAGGAATACCATTTTTGATTCCTCAAAAAAAAACTGAAAAGTCGAAAATTTCGAGTCGAGAAAGAACAGAAGTACAAAGTATCTCATATTCCATTTTTTAGTGCCCACCAATTTACCTTCTCTTCCTATTCTCCTCGAAATTTTTTCGTTAGTTTTTCTTCCCGTTCATGGAACTCTCCAAATTCTTCTCCAAAGCTTCCGATCTGTTCGTGGTATTCATAGATAGACCCGTCGTGCCCCAATTAATGTCACCAAAGTCCCAAGTCCTTCGAGAAGCCGATCAGGCGTTTTGGCTGAACCCTTTGATGTAGTAAATCAGGTTGTGGGGTTTGCCCAGGTATTTATGGTGTCCAGTGATGTCGTTAGGCAGGTTGTAGGGTTTTCCCAGGTGTTTATGGTGTCCAGTGATGTAGTAAAGCAGGTTGTGAGGTTTTCTCAGGTGTTTATGGTGTTCAGTGATGTAGTAAAGCAGGTTGTGAGGTTTTCCCAGGTGTTTATGGTGTCCAGTGATGTAGTGAAGCAGGTTGTGGGGTTTTCCCAGGTGTTTATGGTGTCCAGTGATGTAGTGAAGCAGGTTGTGAGGTTTTCCCAAGTGTTTATGGTGTCCAGTGATGTAGTGAAACAGGTTGTGAGGTTTTCCCAGGTATTTATGGTGTCCAGTGATGTCTTTAGGCAGGTTGTGGGGTTTTCCCAGGTATTTATGGTGTCCAGTGATGTCGTTAGGCAGGTTGTGGGGTTTTCCTAGGTGTTTATGGTGTCCACTGATGTAGTAAAGCAGGTTGTGAGGTTTTCCCAGGTATTTATGGTGTCCAGTGATGTCGTTAGGCAGGTTGTGAGGTTTTCCCAGGTGTTTATGGTGTCCAGTGATGTCGTTAGGCAGGTTGTGGGGTTTTCCCAAGTGTTTATGGTGTCCAGTGATGTAGTGAAACAGGTTGTGAGGTTTTCCCAGGTATTTATGGTGTCCAGTGATGTCTTTAGGCAGGTTGTGGGGTTTTCCCAGGTATTTATGGTGTCCAGTGATGTCTTTAGGCAGGTTGTGGGGTTTTCCCAGGTGTTCAGTGATGTCGTTAGGCAGGTTGTGAGGTTTTCCCAGGTATTTATGGTGTCCAGTGATGTCTTTAGGCAGGTTGTGGGGTTTTCCCAGGTGTTCAGTGATGTCGTTAGGCAGGTTGTGAGGTTTGCCAATTAATTTATGGTTTCCAGTGATGTCAATTTCATAAATGAGTTCATTGCTGTTTCTTTCTTCATTCTTCTCGATCTTTTCAATGTTGTGGATAAAAAAAAGTCACATGAGGCTAAGACAGGCGAGTACGGTGGTTGGTTGGGCACAACCACGTCGATTTTAGCCAAAATGGATGAGGTTGTGTAAGAACGTATTTCCAGTCATTGATTCGTTATTTTTTTCGTCGAATAATCGTCTAAATGAAACGTTTTATCGGGGGGTACGGTACCCTGCTTGAACTACGCACGTGATATCAAAGAATCGATGCTATTCCGGTCGTTATTGGAATAAATTATTTTCCTATATTGATGATATATTTAATGACTTGATTTGGTCATCAAAAAAAAATTGAAAATACTCGTTTCTAAGTTCAAATATGGATTAAAATGACGAGTTTCCTCAATGCGATTTTACTAAACGTTAATTATCAAGAAGTGAATAAGTCAATTGGACGAACGAGCTTGTTATAATCGTTAAATGGAATATATTAAGGATTTAATAGCCTCTAGTTGTTGTTTCGTTTTAATTGAGAGCGTTTCCTGCGTTTTTACTCGATCGAATTATCTTAAAATTCGTCCGGTTTTTATTTTTTTTACAATAAAATTTATTGTAATCGAGACAGCGACCTAACCACACGACCTTCAAAGCATAAACGTCATATTTGATTGAACCATATTGTCCCGGTTCTCGATTACGTCATAGTCGTCTTAGTTTTGCCCTGTTCTATCATCTTTATCGCATTCTCTACCTCCTATACTTCTTCTATTTCTTTATTTGTTCTTTTTGTTTGAAAATGTTGTACTTGCTGTACCAATCCGTTATTACTATGGCCAAAATTAATTAATTAAAGTTGGAATTTCTACTTCAAGCACTCTAATCGACAGATTTGGCCCCATTGGATTATTTTCTGTTACCAAACTTGAAAAAAATAGCGAAGATTTTCCAATAATGAAGAATCGACGTCGGCGGTTAGAGCTAAAAAAATATTACTTTTCGAACCATCCTCGTATGTCGTTTTCTTTCCACGTCGCATCATTTTTCTTTTATTTTCGGCGTTTTCTTAATAAATATCACTTCGAAGTTAGTAACGCCATCTTTTGGGGAAATTATCTCTCCTAACGCCATCTATTGGTGTAATTTTTATAACAAGTGTCGTATAAACTGTTCTTCACTTTTTCTTTTATTTGGTGGAATATTTTGGCCTCTATTTTTAACGGTGGGGTATTTTATCCGTTAGTGTTCGTTGGAAAATGTTGTGGTGGAATGTTTAGGTCATTCTATGAAAAAAAAAATGCGTATATTAAATACAAAAACCAACAAAATATTTCGATTATTATTTTTTATGGTGGAATATTTCGTCCAAGATTGCTTACGTCGTTAAACATTATTTTGTTTTGCTTTTTTTTGGTGGAATATTTCGTCCAAAATTGATTACGTCCTGAAACATTATTTTTTTTGGTGGAATATTTCATCCAAAATTGATTACGTCGTTAAACATTATTTTGTTTTGTTTTTTGGTGGAATATTTCGTCCAAAATTGATTACGTCGTTAAACATTATTTTGTTTTGTTTTTTGGTGGAATATTTCGTCCAAAATTGATTACGTCCTGAAACATTGTTTTGTTTTTTGCTGGAATATTTCATCCAAGATTGCTTACGTCGTTAAACATTATTTTGTTTTGTTTTTTGGTGGAATATTTCGTCCAAGATTGATTACGTCCTGAAACATTGTTTTCTTTTGTTTTTTGGTGGAATATTTCATCCAAAATTGCTTATGTCGTTAAACATTGTTTTCTTTTGTTTTTTGGTGGAATATTTCATCCAAAATTGATTACGTCCTGAAACATTGTTTTTTTTTTGGTGGAATATTTCGTCCAAGATTGCTTACGTCGTTAAACATTATTTTGTTTTGCTTTCTTTTGGTGGAATATTTCATCCAAAATTGATTACGTCCTGAAACATTGTTTTTTTTTGGTGGAATATTTCATCCAAAATTGATTACGTCGTTAAACATTATTTTGTTTTGTTTTTTGGTGGAATATTTCGTCCAAAATTGATTACGTCGTTAAACATTATTTTGTTTTGTTTTTTGGTGGAATATTTCGTCCAAAATTGATTACGTCCTGAAACATTGTTTTGTTTTGTTTTTTGCTGGAATATTTCATCCAAGATTGCTTACGTCGTTAAACATTATTTTGTTTTGTTTTTTGGTGGAATATTTCGTCCAAGATTGATTACGTCCTGAAACATTGTTTTCTTTTGTTTTTTGGTGGAATATTTCATCCAAAATTGCTTATGTCGTTAAACATTGTTTTCTTTTGTTTTTTGGTGGAATATTTCATCCAAAATTGATTACGTCCTGAAACATTGTTTTTTTTTTGGTGGAATATTTCATCCAAAATTGATTACGTCGTTAAACATTATTTTGTTTTGTTTTTTGGTGGAATATTTCGTCCAAAATTGATTACGTCGTTAAACATTATTTTGTTTTGTTTTTTGGTGGAATATTTCGTCCAAAATTGATTACGTCCTGAAACATTGTTTTGTTTTGTTTTTTGCTGGAATATTTCATCCAAGATTGCTTACGTCGTTAAACATTATTTTGTTTTGTTTTTTGGTGGAATATTTCGTCCAAGATTGATTACGTCCTGAAACATTGTTTTCTTTTGTTTTTTGGTGGAATATTTCATCCAAAATTGCTTATGTCGTTAAACATTGTTTTCTTTTGTTTTTTGGTGGAATATTTCATCCAAAATTGATTACGTCCTGAAACATTGTTTTTTTTTTTGGTGGAATATTTCATCCAAAATTGATTACGTCGTTAAACATTATTTTGTTTTGTTTTTTGGTGGAATATTTCGTCCAAAATTGATTACGTCGTTAAACATTATTTTGTTTTGTTTTTTGGTGGAATATTTCGTCCAAAATTGATTACGTCCTGAAACATTGTTTTGTTTTGTTTTTTGCTGGAATATTTCATCCAAGATTGCTTACGTCGTTAAACATTATTTTGTTTTGTTTTTTGGTGGAATATTTCGTCCAAGATTGATTACGTCCTGAAACATTGTTTTCTTTTGTTTTTTGGTGGAATATTTCATCCAAAATTGATTACGTCCTGAAACATTGTTTTGTTTTGTTTTTTGGTGGAATATTTCATCCAAAATTGATTACGTCCTGAAACATTATTTTGTTTTGTTTTTTGGTGGAATATTTCGTCCAAGATTGATTACGTCCTGAAACATTGTTTTCTTTTGTTTTTTGGTGGAATATTTCATCCAAAATTGATTACGTCCTGAAACATTGTTTTTTTTGTTTTTTGGTGGAATATTTCATCCAAGATTGCTTACGTCGTTAAACATTATTTTGTTTTGTTTTTTGGTGGAATATTTCGTCCAAGATTGATTACGTCCTGAAACATTGTTTTCTTTTGTTTTTTGGTGGAATATTTCATCCAAAATTGCTTATGTCGTTAAACATTGTTTTCTTTTGTTTTTTGGTGGAATATTTCGTCCAAAATTGATTACGTCCTGAAACATTGTTTTGTTTTGTTTTTTGCTGGAATATTTCATCCAAGATTGCTTACGTCGTTAAACATTATTTTGTTTTGTTTTTTGGTGGAATATTTCGTCCAAGATTGATTACGTCCTGAAACATTGTTTTCTTTTGTTTTTTGGTGGAATATTTCATCCAAAATTGATTACGTCCTGAAACATTGTTTTTTTTGTTTTTTGGTGGAATATTTCATCCAAGATTGCTTACGTCGTTAAACATTATTTTGTTTTGTTTTTTGGTGGAATATTTCGTCCAAGATTGATTACGTCCTGAAACATTGTTTTCTTTTGTTTTTTGGTGGAATATTTCATCCAAAATTGCTTATGTCGTTAAACATTGTTTTCTTTTGTTTTTTGGTGGAATATTTCGTCCAAAATTGATTACGTCCTGAAACATTGTTTTGTTTTGTTTTTTGGTGGAATATTTCATCCAAGATTGCTTACGTCGTTAAACATTATATTGTTTTGTTTTTTGGTGGAATATTTCGTCCAAGATTGATTACGTCCTGAAACATTGTTTTCTTTTGTTTTTTGGTGGAATATTTCATCCAAAATTGATTACGTCCTGAAACATTGTTTTTTTTGTTTTTTGGTGGAATATTTCATCCAAAATTGCTTATGTCGTTAAACATTGTTTTCTTTTGTTTTTTGGTGGAATATTTCATCCAAAATTGATTACGTCCTGAAACATTGTTTTTTTTTTTTTTTGGTGGAATATTTCATCCAAAATTGATTACGTCCTGAAACATTGTTTTGTTTTGTTTTTTGGTGGAATATTTCGTCCAAGATTGCTTACGTCGTTAAACATTATTTTGTTTTTCTTTTGTTGGAATATTTCGGTCGCTAAATTGAATCTCATCGATGTTTAAATTCCTAATTGTTTTCTCACGATTGATATTATCACGAACACGCGACTTGCACTACTTGAGAAAGTGTCTATAGTCCTGTAAATATATTTATACGAAACGACGTTAAAACAAAATAAAGTTGTGTGGTTTTTACGTAATTTACATACTAAACAATCAAGTTCGCTTATAAATTAATTATTCATTTAACGATTTGAATGTTTTCATAAGCGTTTTATTGAAAGAACTGGCAACATCGTAAAAAAATATGTTAACTGATTTGGTGCGCTTCTGATAGAGGGCGCTAGCTGTAGACTTAGTTATTAAAAATTTTGTGATGTAAATAGTTTTTAAAGAAGGAAATTTTTGAAGAAAAAAAATACAAGAATTCGTGGTTTTTAAAAGATAAAAAACAAGGTAAAAGTGTCTAGGATAATTGAGATACGATAAAATTTCGAAAAATTCTCTATGGGGCAAACATTTTTTAAATTAAATATTTTGGGGATCAGAAAACTTTGGAAAAGTGTCTAGACAACCCAAATTTTCCGAAAAAGTGTCTAGAAACCCAAAATCTTCAATAATAATAATTTCTAAAGAGAAATTTTTTTCGAAAATTGTCTAGGCGGCAATGTTTTTCTAAGAAAAAGTGTCTAGGAATCCACATATTTCCAAAATAGTGTTTAGACCCCCAAAATCTTCAATAATAATTATTTTGGAACCGAAATTTATTTTGAAAAGTGACTAGGTGGCAATTTTCTTTTAAAAAAAGTGTCTAGAGAACCCAAATTTTCCGAAGAAGTGTCTAGAGAACCCAAATTTTCCGAAAAAGTGTCTAGAAACCCAATATTTTCAATAATAATTATTTTGGAACCGAAATTTATTTTGAAAAGTGACTAGGTGGCAATTTTCTTTTGAAAAAAGTGTCTAGAGAACCCAAATTTTCCGAAAAAGTGTCTAGAAATCCAAAATTCTCAATAATAATTATTTTGGAACCGAAATTTATTTGGAAAAGTGACTAGATGGCAATTTTCTTTTGAAAAAAGTGTCCAGAAAACCCAAATTTTCCGAAAAAGTGTCTAGAGAACCCAAAATTTTCAATAATAATTATTTTGGAACCGAAATTTATTTTGAGAATTGACTAGGGGGCAATTTTCTTTTAAAAAAAGTGTCTAGAGAACCCAAATTTTCCGGAGAAGTGTCTAGAGAATCCAAATTTTCCGAAAAAGTGTCTAGAAACCCAAAATTTTCAATAATAATTATTTTGAAACCGAAATTTATTTTGAAAAGTGACTAGGTGGCAATTTTCTTTTGAAAAAAGTGTCTAGAGAACCCAAATTTTCCGAAGAAGTGTCTAGAGAACCCAAATTTTCCGAAAAAGTGTCTAGAGAACCCAAAATTCTCAATAATAATTATTTTGGAACCGAAATTTATTTGGAAAAGTGACTAGATGGCAATTTTCTTTTGAAAAAAGTTTCTAGAGAACCCAAATTTTCCGAAAAATTGTCTAGAAATCCAGAAGTTTCAATAATAATAATTTCTAAAGAGAAAATTTTTTCAAATAGTGTCTAGGCGACAATATTTTTCTAAAAAAAGTGTCTAGAGAACTCAAATTTTCCGAAAAAGTGTCTAGAGAACCCAAAATTTTCAATAATAATTATTTTGGAATCGAAATTTATTTTGAAAAGTTACTAGGTGGCAATTTTATTTTGAAAAAAGTGTCTAGAGAACCCAAATTTTCCGAAGAAGTGTCTAGAGAACCCAAATTTTCCGAAAAATTGTCTAGAGAACCCAAAATTCTCAATAATAATTATTTTGGAACCGAAATTTATTTGGAAAAGTGACTAGATGGCAATTTTCTTTTGAAAAAAGTGTCTAGAGAACCCAAATTTTCCGAAAAAGTGTCCAGAAAACCCAAATTTTCCGAAAAAGTGTCTAGAGAACCCAAAATTCTCAATAATAATTATTTTGGAACCGAAATTTATTTTGAAAAGTGACTAGGTGGCATTTTTCTTTTGAAAAAAGTGTCTAGAGAACCCAAATTTTCCGAAGAAGTGTCTAGAGAACCCAAATTTTCCGAAAAAGTGTCTAGAGAACCCAAAATTCTCAATAATAATTATTTTGGAACCGAAATTTATTTGGAAAAGTGACTAGGTGGCAATTTTCTTTTGAAAAAAGTTTCTAAAGAACCCAAATTTTCCGAAGAAGTGTCTAGAGAACCCAAATTTTCCGAAAAAGTGTCTAGAGAACCCAAAATTCTCAATAATAATTATTTTGGAACCGAAATTTATTTGGAAAAGTGACTAGATGGCAATTTTCTTTTGAAAAAAGTTTCTAGAGAACCCAAATTTTCCGAAAAATTGTCTAGAAATCCAGAAGTTTCAATAATAATAATTTCTAAAGAGAAAATTTTTTCAAATAGTGTCTAGGCGACAATATTTTTCTAAAAAAAGTGTCTAGAGAACTCAAATTTTCCGAAAAAGTGTCTAGAGAACCCAAAATTTTCAATAATAATTATTTTGGAATCGAAATTTATTTTGAAAAGTTACTAGGTGGCAATTTTATTTTGAAAAAAGTGTCTAGAGAACCCAAATTTTCCGAAGAAGTGTCTAGAGAACCCAAATTTTCCGAAAAATTGTCTAGAGAACCCAAAATTCTCAATAATAATTATTTTGGAACCGAAATTTATTTGGAAAAGTGACTAGATGGCAATTTTCTTTTGAAAAAAGTGTCTAGAGAACCCAAATTTTCCGAAAAAGTGTCCAGAAAACCCAAATTTTCCGAAAAAGTGTCTAGAGAACCCAAAATTCTCAATAATAATTATTTTGGAACCGAAATTTATTTTGAAAAGTGACTAGGTGGCATTTTTCTTTTGAAAAAAGTGTCTAGAGAACCCAAATTTTCCGAAGAAGTGTCTAGAGAACCCAAATTTTCCGAAAAAGTGTCTAGAGAACCCAAAATTCTCAATAATAATTATTTTGGAACCGAAATTTATTTGGAAAAGTGACTAGGTGGCAATTTTCTTTTGAAAAAAGTTTCTAAAGAACCCAAATTTTCCGAAGAAGTGTCTAGAGAACCCAAATTTTCCGAAAAAGTGTCTAGAGAACCCAAAATTCTCAATAATAATTATTTTGGAACCGAAATTTATTTGGAAAAGTGACTAGATGGCAATTTTCTTTTGAAAAAAGTTTCTAGAGAACCCAAATTTTCCGAAAAATTGTCTAGAAATCCAGAAGTTTCAATAATAATAATTTCTAAAGAGAAAATTTTTTCAAATAGTGTCTAGGCGACAATATTTTTCTAAAAAAAGTGTCTAGAGAACTCAAATTTTCCGAAAAAGTGTCTAGAGAACCCAAAATTTTCAATAATAATTATTTTGGAATCGAAATTTATTTTGAAAAGTTACTAGGTGGCAATTTTATTTTGAAAAAAGTGTCTAGAGAACCCAAATTTTCCGAAGAAGTGTCTAGAGAACCCAAATTTTCCGAAAAATTGTCTAGAGAACCCAAAATTCTCAATAATAATTATTTTGGAACCGAAATTTATTTGGAAAAGTGACTAGATGGCAATTTTCTTTTGAAAAAAGTGTCTAGAGAACCCAAATTTTCCGAAAAAGTGTCCAGAAAACCCAAATTTTCCGAAAAAGTGTCTAGAGAACCCAAAATTCTCAATAATAATTATTTTGGAACCGAAATTTATTTTGAAAAGTGACTAGGTGGCATTTTTCTTTTGAAAAAAGTGTCTAGAGAACCCAAATTTTCCGAAGAAGTGTCTAGAGAACCCAAATTTTCCGAAAAAGTGTCTAGAGAACCCAAAATTCTCAATAATAATTATTTTGGAACCGAAATTTATTTGGAAAAGTGACTAGGTGGCAATTTTCTTTTGAAAAAAGTTTCTAAAGAACCCAAATTTTCCGAAAAATTGTCTAGAAATCCAGAAGTTTCAATAATAATAATTTCTAAAGAGAAAATTTTTTCAAATAGTGTCTAGGCGACAATATTTTTCTAAAAAAAGTGTCTAGAGAACCCAAATTTTCCGAAAAAGTGTCTAGAGAACCCAAAATTTTCAATAATAATAATTTCTAAAGAGAAAATTTTTTCAAAAAGTGTCTAGACGACAATATTTTTCTAAAAAAAGTGTAAATCCCCAAAATTTTTAATAATAATTATTTTTAAAGAGAAATTTTTCTCGAAAAGTGTCTAGGTGACAATGTTTTTGTAAAAAAAGTGTCTAGAAAACCAGAATTTTTCAAAAAATTGTTATAGTAACGAAAATTCACTATTTACAAACAATCAAGTACATTATTAATAAAACTTGTTCTGCCTCTCATAGAGGACACTAGTTGCATTAAACCGAGATTCGCTCGCATATAATTCAATAATTCATAACGTCGTTTGTTGATTGTTTATTTTTTTTTTGTTCTTCAAGTTATCAGACGAAGTGAATCGAAAAAAAGGCGAATATCAAAAATATTTAGAACTTTATAAACAGATGAGATGTAAATTCGAAGAACATTACATAAAATGTAAGTAATTTTCATAATTTACAAACGAATAATCTTTTGAATACTTTTGGAAGCCCCCTCATACATTTCCTATTCACCTCGTAGTAATTCGATCAAGGATTTTCTTAAATTATTCTATGGTCTTCTAAAAGAATTCACGAGATGAATTAAAATAGAAAAATATCCACGAAAAAATCGTCGGACAACTTTGTAATTGAAACGAATCGGGATTTGAAATACGGGGGATGCGCTAAAGTTAAAAATATCGTCAAGGCTTTCGCTCAAACGCTGTTAAATTTTGTTTTAATTCGTCCTGTTGTTTTTTATCTTATCTTTTTGGTTGATATAAAATTTCCAACAACAATTGGTAATATAAATAATTTTACGATATTAAATATATTTTTTAATATTCCCCGTACGATAATTTAAAGATTAATCGAGGAAAAAATTAGAGTATTTCATTTATAATTAATTCATTATTTGTCAGATTTTCATTAACAATCGACGTTTTTAAAATTTTCCATTTGGAAAATGGAATGTTGTTATTAACGTTAATAATTTACGAACGTTCCCCCGTATATCGATGTGTCTATTTTTACAATTGTTTACGTAGCTGGTCGCGGAGGTAGAAAATTGGATGATGTCAGGGACAAATACCAAAAAGCCTGTCGGAAACTTCATTTAACTCACAACGAATACGTTTTATTGCTTTGCGAAGCCGTAGAATTCGAAAAGGACTTCAGAACGGTTTTGCTACCGGGGCTATTGGAATATCAACAATCCCTACAGGAGGCCTACATTTCGACGTGGTAAGCTTGAAATTTTAACGATAATTTTTGTTTGTTTTGCCAGTTGAATAGTTCGCCAAAAACTTCGTATTAACGTAAAAAAAATTATTGTATCGGTAAAAATGTGTAGATGATATGCAAAATTTGGAAAAAAAGTTGATAAAAAACGTGAATTTTGGAAAATAATTTCGAAAAAGTGTCCATGGTACCAGAATCTTTAAAAAATGTGCCTGGAATGACAGGAATTGTTTTTTTAATGTGGAAAATTCGACAAAGTTTTTAAAAAAGTGTTTCTAGGAGGTAAAAATATTTTGAAAAAGACATCTGGAATCAAAAAAACTTCAAAATAGTGTTAAGAGAACCGAAATTTTTGAAAAAACGTGTCCAGGGTATCAGAATCTTTAAAAAATGTGTCTGGAAAGACACGAATTGTTTTTTAAATGTGGAAAATTCGTGGAAATTGTGAAATATGTGTCTGGAAACACAGTAATTGTTTTTTAAATCTGAAAAATTCATGGAAATTGTGAAAAATGTGTCTGGAAAGACAGTAATTGTTTTTTAAATGGGTAAAATTCGTGGAAATTGTGAAAAATGTGGTTAGGAAATCAAAATTTTTCAAAGAAAATGGTTCAGGAAGCAAGAATTTTCAAAAAAATTGTTTTGGATGCAGATATTTTTTTCAAAAAGTATCTAGGAGACTGCTGTGGCAATACAAAGTGTCAAGAAGGCAAGAAAAATATCAAAACTGGTTAGAAGATCAAAATTTTTTATAGAAAATTGTTCAGGAAGCAAGAATTTTTGAAAAAATTGTTTTGGATGCAGATATTTTTTTCAAAATGTGTGTAGGAGTCTGCTGTGGCAATATAAAGTGTCTGGAAGGCAAGAAAAATATCAAAACTGGTTAGGAAATCAAAATTTTTCAAAGAAAATGGTTCAGGAAGCAAGAATTTTCAAAAAAATTGTTTTGGAGGCAGATATTTTTTCAAAATGGGTGTAGGAGTCTGCTGTAGCAATACAAAGTGTCTGGAAGGCAAGAAAAATATCAAAACTGGTTAGGAAATCAAAATTTTTCATAGAAAATTGTTCAGGAAGCAAGAATTTTCAAAAAAATTGTTTTGGATGCAGATATTTTTTTCAAAAAGTATCTAGGAGACTGCTGTGGCAATACAAAGTGTCAAGAAGGCAAGAAAAATAGCAAAACTGGCTAGAAGATCAAAATTTTTCAAAGAAAATGGTTCAGAAAGCAAGAATTTTCAAAAAAATTGTTTTGGATGCAGATATTTTTTTCAAAAAGTATCTAGGAGACTGCTGTGGCAATACAAAGTGTGAAGAAGGCAAGAAAAATATCAAAACTGGTTAGAAGATCAAAATTTTTCAAAGAAAATGGTTCAGGAAGCAAGAATTTTCAAAAAAATTGTTTTGGATGCAGATATTTTTTTCAAAAAGTATCTAGGAGACTGCTGTGGCAATACAAAGTGTCAAGAAGGCAAGAAAAATATCAAAACTGGTTAGAAGATCAAAATTTTTCAAAGAAAATGGTTCAGGAAGCAAGAATTTTCAAAAAAATTGTTTTGGATGCAGATATTTTTTTCAAAAAGTATCTAGGAGACTGCTGTGGCAATACAAAGTGTCAAGAAGGCAAGAAAAATATCAAAACTGGTTAGAAGATCAAAATTTTTCAAAGAAAATGGTTCAGGAAGCAAGAATTTTCAAAAAAATTGTTTTGGATGCAGATATTTTTTTCAAAAAGTATCTAGGAGACTGCTGTGGCAATATAAAGTGTCTGGAAGGCAAGAAAAATATCAAAACTGGTTAGGAAATCAAAATTTTTCATAGAAAATTGTTCAGGAAGCAAGAATTTTCAAAAAAATTGTTTTGGATGTAGATATTTTTTTCAAAAAGTATCTAGGAGACTGCTGTGGCAATACAAAGTGTCAAGAAGGCAAGAAAAATAGCAAAACTGGCTAGAAGATCAAAATTTTTCAAAGAAAATGGTTCAGAAAGCAAGAATTTTCAAAAAAATTGTTTTGGATGCAGATATTTTTTTCAAAAAGTATCTAGGAGACTGCTGTGGCAATACAAAGTGTCAAGAAGGCAAGAAAAATATCAAAACTGGTTAGAAGATCAAAATTTTTCAAAGAAAATGGTTCAGGAAGCAAGAATTTTCAAAAAAATTGTTTTGGATGCAGATATTTTTTTCAAAAAGTATCTAGGAGACTGCTGTGGCAATACAAAGTGTCAAGAAGGCAAGAAAAATATCAAAACTGGTTAGAAGATCAAAATTTTTCAAAGAAAATGGTTCAGGAAGCAAGAATTTTCAAAAAAATTGTTTTGGATGCAGATATTTTTTTCAAAAAGTATCTAGGAGACTGCTGTGGCAATACAAAGTGTCAAGAAGGCAAGAAAAATATCAAAACTGGTTAGAAGATCAAAATTTTTCAAAGAAAATGGTTCAGAAAGCAAGAATTTTCAAAAAAATTGTTTTGGATGCAGATATTTTTTTCAAAAAGTATCTAGGAGACTGCTGTGGCAATACAAAGTGTCAAGAAGGCAAGAAAAATATCAAAACTGGTTAGAAGATCAAAATTTTTCAAAGAAAATGGTTCAGAAAGCAAGAATTTTCAAAAAAATTGTTTTGGATGCAGATATTTTTTTCAAAAAGTATCTAGGAGACTGCTGTGGCAATACAAAGTGTCAAGAAGGCAAGAAAAATATCAAAACTGGTTAGAAGATCAAAATTTTTCAAAGAAAATGGTTCAGAAAGCAAGAATTTTCAAAAAAATTGTTTTGGATGCAGATATTTTTTTCAAAAAGTATCTAGGAGACTGCTGTGGCAATACAAAGTGTCAAGAAGGCAAGAAAAATATCAAAACTGGTTAGAAGATCAAAATTTTTCAAAGAAAATGGTTCAGAAAGCAAGAATTTTCAAAAAAATTGTTTTGGATGCAGATATTTTTTTCAAAAAGTATCTAGGAGACTGCTGTGGCAATACAAAGTGTCAAGAAGGCAAGAAAAATATCAAAACTGGTTAGAAGATCAAAATTTTTCAAAGAAAATGGTTCAGAAAGCAAGAATTTTCAAAAAAATTGTTTTGGATGTAGATATTTTTTTCAAAAAGTATCTAGGAGACTGCTGTGGCAATACAAAGTGTCAAGAAGGCAAGAAAAATATCAAAACTGGTTAGAAGATCAAAATTTTTCAAAGAAAATGGTTCAGAAAGCAAGAATTTTCAAAAAAATTGTTTTGGATGCAGATATTTTTTTCAAAAAGTATCTAGGAGACTGCTGTGGCAATACAAAGTGTCAAGAAGGCAAGAAAAATATCAAAACTGGTTAGAAGATCAAAATTTTTCAAAGAAAATGGTTCAGGAAGCAAGAATTTTCAAAAAAATTGTTTTGGATGCAGATATTTTTTTCAAAAAGTATCTAGGAGACTGCTGTGGCAATACAAAGTGTCAAGAAGGCAAGAAAAATATCAAAACTGGTTAGAAGATCAAAATTTTTCAAAGAAAATGGTTCAGAAAGCAAGAATTTTCAAAAAAATTGTTTTGGATGCAGATATTTTTTTCAAAAAGTATCTAGGAGACTGCTGTGGCAATACAAAGTGTCAAGAAGGCAAGAAAAATATCAAAACTGGTTAGAAGATCAAAATTTTTCAAAGAAAATGGTTCAGAAAGCAAGAATTTTCAAAAAAATTGTTTTGGATGCAGATATTTTTTTCAAAAAGTATCTAGGAGACTGCTGTGGCAATACAAAGTGTCAAGAAGGCAAGAAAAATATCAAAACTGGTTAGAAGATCAAAATTTTTCAAAGAAAATGGTTCAGGAAGCAAGAATTTTCAAAAAAATTGTTTTGGATGCAGATATTTTTTTCAAAAAGTATCTAGGAGACTGCTGTGGCAATACAAAGTGTCAAGAAGGCAAGAAAAATATCAAAACTGGTTAGAAGATCAAAATTTTTCAAAGAAAATGGTTCAGGAAGCAAGAATTTTCAAAAAAATTGTTTTGGATGCAGATATTTTTTTCAAAAAGTATCTAGGAGACTGCTGTGGCAATACAAAGTGTCAAGAAGGCAAGAAAAATATCAAAACTGGTTAGAAGATCAAAATTTTTCAAAGAAAATGGTTCAGAAAGCAAGAATTTTCAAAAAAATTGTTTTGGATGCAGATATTTTTTTCAAAAAGTATCTAGGAGACTGCTGTGGCAATACAAAGTGTCAAGAAGGCAAGAAAAATATCAAAACTGGTTAGAAGATCAAAATTTTTCAAAGAAAATGGTTCAGGAAGCAAGAATTTTCAAAAAAATTGTTTTGGATGCAGATATTTTTTTCAAAAAGTATCTAGGAGACTGCTGTGGCAATACAAAGTGTCAAGAAGGCAAGAAAAATATCAAAACTGGTTAGAAGATCAAAATTTTTCAAAGAAAATGGTTCAGAAAGCAAGAATTTTCAAAAAAATTGTTTTGGATGCAGATATTTTTTTCAAAAAGTATCTAGGAGACTGCTGTGGCAATACAAAGTGTCAAGAAGGCAAGAAAAATATCAAAACTGGTTAGAAGATCAAAATTTTTCAAAGAAAATGGTTCAGGAAGCAAGAATTTTCAAAAAAATTGTTTTGGATGCAGATATTTTTTTCAAAAAGTATCTAGGAGACTGCTGTGGCAATACAAAGTGTCAAGAAGGCAAGAAAAATATCAAAACTGGTTAGAAGATCAAAATTTTTCAAAGAAAATGGTTCAGGAAGCAAGAATTTTCAAAAAAATTGTTTTGGATGCAGATATTTTTTTCAAAAAGTATCTAGGAGACTGCTGTGGCAATATAAAGTGTCTGGAAGGCAAGAAAAATATCAAAACTGGTTAGGAAATCAAAATTTTTTATAGAAAATTGTTCAGGAAGCAAGAATTTTTGAAAAAATTGTTTTGGTGGCAAACATTTCTCTCAAAAAAGCGTCGAAGTGTCTGACATAATATTAATAAAAACTCTGGAAGGCAGGAAAAAAAAACGAAACAAACGAGAAAACCAAAATTATCCAAAAAAATTGTTAAAGTTGAGTTAGAATTTTGGATAAAAATTGTTGGGGGGGGGGGGTGGAATGTTTTCAAAATTGTCTCTAGAAAGCTAAGGCCTTTTGAAAAAACTATAACAGAAACAAAAAATTCTTAAAAAAGTATCTAGAAGACGAGAATTTGCCAAAAAAATGTACATGATGCCGAAGTTTTTCGAAAAAAAAGATTTAGAGAAGAAAATATTATTCGAGGACCAATAATTCAAAAAAATATGTATGAAAAACCAGAATTTCGAAGAAAAAAAGTTGAAAAGTGTATAGGTGAGGAAATTTTATCAAAAAAACATCTAAGGTGTCATAATTTTGAAAAAAATATTTCCTTTCAACATCGATCCTCAATTCAATCATGTCGTGGCACATTTTAGGAAACAAATTCTACAGGACGTTGCCATAAATTCCGATTTAACTTCCGAGAAGTTCAAGGACATCCAAAAGAAAATAATAAACAGCATCGAAAGCCTCAAACCAAGCGAGGAATATAAAGATTTCACCGAAAAACACAAGTGAGTGGTAACTCGAAAAAAAAATGCACCTTCAACTCTAATTATTTCATTTATTGGTAGAACCACGCCTGCGGAACCAGTGAAATTTGTTTTCGACGAAAGCCTCGTGGAGGATTCCGCTGGAAAATTGCTTCCCAATCAATTGACAGTCGATAATTTGACGGTGGAATGGTTGAGAACGAAACTGAGTGATTTGGAGACGAATATAAAAGAGATACAAGAAAAACGAAACAACATTAGCACCACCGAAGGTTTGGTTAATGGTAAAACTTCCAACACCAACGATACTAATAACAGGTGAGTGAAAAACTGCCACTTTATTATACAAAAACTGTCAAATTTTATTCAAATTACTTGTTTTTAACATACAGTAAGAATGTCATCAACTTAAATTTTCTAAACCTTCTAGAGTAGAAGTTTATAATTGAAATCATTCGAATTAGGGTTTATTTATATGTAAACTGTCAAATTTTGACATCTTTCGAACCATTGGATTTCGAGATACTGCATCTTGAAGTTAACTTTTAATATAAAATTGGCGTCATCCTCTATTTTGGCTCCTATTACCTGAATCGATTTAAATAGCAAGTTATAAGTAGATCCATTCGAATTAGGACTTATTTATATGTAAACTGTCAAATTTTGACATCTTTCGAACCATTGGATTTCGAGATACTGCATCTTGAAGTTAACTTTTAATATAAAATTGGCGTCATCCTCTATTTTGGCTCCTATTACCTGAATCGATTTAAATAGCAAGTTATAAGTAGAATCATTCGAATTAGGACTTATTTATATGTAAACTGTCAAATTTTGACATCTTTCGAACCATTGGATTTCGAGATACTGCATCTTGAAGTTAACTTTTAATATAAAATTGACGTCATCCTCTATTTTGGCTCCTATTACCTGAATCGATTTAAATAGCAAGTTATAAGTAGATCCATTCGAATTAGGACTTATTTATATGTAAACTGTCAAATTTTGACATCTTTTGAACCGTTGGATTTCGAGATACTACATCTTGAAGTTAACTTTAATATAAAATTGACGTCATCCTCTATTTTGGCTCCTATTACCTGAATCGATTTAAATAGCAAGTTATAAGTAGATCCATTCGAATTAGGACTTATTTATATGTAAACTGTCAAATTTTGACATCTTTTGAACCGTTGGATTTCGAGATACTACTTCTTGAAGTTAACTTTAATATAAAATTGACGTCATCCTCTATTTTGGCTCCTATTACCTGAATCGATTTAAATAGCAAGTTATAAGTAGATCCATTCGAATTAGGACTTATTTATATGTAAACTGTCAAATTTTGACATCTTTTGAACCGTTGGATTTCGAGATACTACATCTTGAAGTTAACTTTAATATAAAATTGACGTCATCCTCTATTTTGGCTCCTATTACCTGAATCGATTTAAATAGCAAGTTATAAGTAGATCCATTCGAATTAGGACTTATTTATATGTAAACTGTCAAATTTTGACATCTTTCGAACCATTGGATTTCGAGATACTGCATCTTGAAGTTAACTTTTAATATAAAATTGACGTCATCCTCTATTTTGGCTCCTATTACCTGAATCGATTTAAATAGTAAGTTATAAGTAGATCCATTCGAATTAGGACTTATTTATATGTAAACTGTCAAATTTTGACATCTTTCGAACCATTGGATTTCGAGATACTGCATCTTGAAGTTAACTTTTAATATAAAATTGGCGTCATCCTCTATTTTGGCTCCTATTACCTGAATCGATTTAAATAGCAAGTTATAAGTAGAATCATTCGAATTAGGACTTATTTATATGTAAACTGTCAAATTTTGACATCTTTTGAACCATTGGATTTCGAGATACTGCATCTTGAAGTTAACTTTTAATATAAAATTGACGTCATCCTCTATTTTGGCTCCTATTTCCTGAATCGATTTAAATAGCAAGTTATAAGTAGAATCATTCGAATTAGGACTTATTTATATGTAAACTGTCAAATTTTGACATCTTTCGAACCATTGGATTTCGAGATACTGCATCTTGAAGTTAACTTTAATATAAAATTGACGTCATCCTCTATTTTGGCTCCTATTACCTGAATCGATTTAAATAGCAAGTTATGAGTAGAATCATTCGAATTAGGACTTATTTATATGTAAACTGTCAAATTTTGACATCTTTCGAACCATTGGATTTCGAGATACTGCATCTTGAAGTTAACTTTTAATATAAAATTGACATCATCCTCTATTTTGGCTCCTATTTCCTGAATCGATTTAAATAGCAAGTTATAAGTAGAATCATTCGAATTAGGACTTATTTATATGTAAACTGTCAAATTTTGACATCTTTCGAACCATTGGATTTCGAGATACTGCATCTTGAAGTTAACTTTTAATATAAAATTGACATCATCCTCTATTTTGGCTCCTATTTCCTGAATCGATTTAAATAGCAAGTTATAAGTAGATCCATTCGAATTAGGACTTATTTATATGTAAACTGTCAAATTTTGACATCTTTCGAACCATTGGATTTCGAGATACTGCATCTTGAAGTTAACTTTTAATATAAAATTGACGTCATCCTCTATTTTGGCTCTTATTACCTGAATCGATTTAAATAGCAAGTTATAAGTAGATCCATTCGAATTAGGACTTATTTATATGTAAACTGTCAAATTTTGACATCTTTTGAACGATTGGATTTCGAGATACTGCATCTTGAAGTTAACTTTTAATATAAAATTGACGTCATCCTCTATTTTGGCTCCTATTTCCTGAATCGATTTAAATAGCAAGTTATAAGTAGAATCATTCGAATTAGGACTTATTTATATGTAAACTGTCAAATTTTGACATCTTTTGAACCATTGGATTTCGAGATACTGCATCTTGAAGTTAACTTTTAATATAAAATTGACGTCATCCTCTATTTTGGCTCCTATTTCCTGAATCGATTTAAATAGCAAGTTATAAGTAGAATCATTCGAATTAGGACTTATTTATATGTAAACTGTCAAATTTTGACATCTTTTGAACCATTGGATTTCGAGATACTGCATCTTGAAGTTAACTTTTAATATAAAATTGACGTCATCCTCTATTTTGGCTCCTATTTCCTGAATCGATTTAAATAGCAAGTTATAAGTAGATCCATTCGAATTAAGACTTATTTATAAGTAAACTGTCAAATTTTGACATTCTCTAAACCATCGGTTTCCGAGTTACAGTATCTTAAAGTTAATTATAATATGAAAATTACACTATCCTGCATTTTGGCTCATATTTCCTAAACTGATCAGAATAGAATTTTGTAAATAAAATAATTTAAATCAGAACTCAATTCTTCCGAATCTGTCAAATTTTGACATTCTTTAAACCATCCGTTTCTGAGATACGGTATCTGAAAGTTAACTATAATATAAAAATAACAATATCCTCTATTTTTGCTCATACTTCCTAAACCGATCAAAATACAAATTTTGTAGTAAACTCTATTGAATTAGGACGAATTTATTTAGACATTGTCAAATTTTGACGTTCTACAAACCACCGGTTTCCGAGTTACAGTATCTTAAAGTTAATTATAATATGAAAATGACACTATCCTGCATTTTGATTCATATTTTCTAAACTGATCAGAATGGAATTTTGTAAATAAAATAATTTGAATCAGGACTTAATTCTTCCCAATCTGTCAAATTTTGACATTCTTTAAACCATCGGTTTCTGAGATACGGTATCATGAAGTCAAGTTTTATTATAAAATACGATCAAAATAAAATGTTATAAATGAAATCGTTCAGTTGCAGAAATATATTGAAAACCACCGTTTCATTTCCCGTTTCTTCTTCTTTTTTCACAGTATAAATAATGAAAATTTCCATTTAGATTATCATCTATAAGTATAGACACGTGCAAGAAGGAAATAAACGAATTAAAATGCCAGGAAAGGAAGATGCTAAAGCAGACCGAATTAATTCGGAGCGCTCTGAATGAATTGGGTTGCGAGGAAGCCCCGACGGCCTG
The DNA here is from genome assembly GCA_026230145.1 of Diorhabda elongata. NCBI lineage: Eukaryota > Metazoa > Arthropoda > Insecta > Coleoptera > Chrysomelidae > Diorhabda > Diorhabda elongata. The sequence continues at coordinate 38,894,316 of CM047930.1, forward strand.
CGACCTATCAATAGACAGTCAAAATTCCTTCAACGGCAACACAGAAGAGGTAAAAAAACAATTCGGAACGTTTCGAATGTCGTTTTTTGTAAAGTTCGAATATTCCAATCGATTTTTATCAAATTATCTCGTAATTCGATTCGATCTTTACAAAAACCGAACGTTCCGTCTTAGTTACGGTGTTGGTTATATTTTAACGCGGTATTACTAATTTTAGGGTGATGGTACAAATAGCACGCATTCTAAACGTAGTATTTTCGAACCCCAGAAGATAGTTAAAATGTTACGTAAACCTTTTAGACGGAAATCTGCCCCTTCGTCACCCGTTCCTCCTCCTCGAAGGAGGAAGGATTCAGCTTCGTGTAGTGAAGGGGGAGAAACTAGTGTAGGTCTTTTTAGGCTTTTGGGTTTGCTTTTTATAACAATGCACGATGTAGTTGTTGTTTTTAATTTCTACGCTTGAACATAATGCATATAAAATTCACTTCTTTTCATTATTTATCGATATTTTAACCGAAAAATTACCATCTGTTGTTCATATACTCATATTTCTACCAACTATTGTTTATATAGCTTTTTAACCGAGAATCCATTGTCTACTCCTCGTATATCGATATTTTAACCGATAAATTATCGTCTATTTTCCATATATTATTAATTCAACTAAGAAACTACTCAGTTTTATCGAAAAATAATTGTTTGTCCATCGAATAACATCATTCGGACCGAGAAATTTCTGTCTACACCTCGTATATTCAAATTTTAACCGACAAATATTTGCCTAACCCTCATATATCGCTATATTAACCGATAAATTATCGTTTATTCGTCTTTTGCACCGAACAATTATTGTCTGCTCATCGAATATTGATATTTAGACCGAGAAATTTCTGTCTACTCCTCGTATATTCATATTTTAACCGACAAATATTTGCCTAACCCTCATATATCGCTATATTAACCGATAAATTATCGTTTATTCGTCTTTTGCACCGAACAATTATTGTCTGCTCATCGAATATTGATATTTAGACCGAGAAATTTCTGTCTACTCCTCGTATATTCATATTTTAACCGACAAATATTTGTCTAACCCTCATATATCGATATATTAACCGATAAATTATCGTTTATTCGTCTTTTGCACCGAACAATTATTGTTTGCTCATCGAATATTGATATTTAGACCGAGAAATTTCTGTCTACTCCTCGTATATTCATATTTTAACCGACAAATATTTGTCTAACTCTCATATATCGATATATTAACCGATAAATTATCGTTTATTCGTCTTTTGCACCGAACAATTATTGTCCGCTCATCGAATATTCATATTTAGACCGAGAAATTTCTGTCTACTCCTCGTATATTCAAATTTTAACCGACAAATATTTGCCTAACCCTCATATATCGATATATTAACCGATAAATTACGTTTATTCGTCTTTTGCACCGAACAATTATTGTTTGCTCATCGAATATTGATATTTAGACCGAGAAATTTCTGTCTACACCTCGTATATGCATGTTTTAACCGATAATTAGTTGTCTACTTCACGTATATCGATATATTAACCGATAAATTATCGTTTATTCGTCTTTTGCACCGAACAATTATTGTCTGCTCATCGAATATTGATATTTAGACCGAGAAATTTCTGTCTACACCTCGTATATTCAAATTTTAACCGACAAATATTTGCCTAACCCTCATATATCGCTATATTAACCGATAAATTATCGTTTATTCGTCTATGCACCGAACAATTATTGTTTGCTCATCGAATATTGATATTTAGACCGAGAAATTTCTGTCTACTCCTCGTATATTCAAATTTTAACCGACAAATATTTGTCGAACCCTCATATATCAATATATTAACCGATAAATTATCGTTTATTCGTCTTTTGCACCGAACAATTATTGTCTGCTCATCGAGTATCGATATTTTGACCGAGAAATTTCTGTCTACTCCTCGTATTTTCATGTTTTAACCGACGATTAGTTGACTAGCCTTCGTATATCGATAGCTTTTTGGTTAGAAAACTAATTTTTTTTCAAATTTTCTCTGTTATTTAGGTACATATCACTACAAATAAATCACTGGTGGACGAAGAGTGGTTTCACGGGGTGTTGCCTCGGGAAGAAGTCGTCAGATTGTTGAGGGAAGATGGCGATTTTCTCGTCAGAGAAACGACAAGAAACGACGAAAGTCAAACTGTTTTATCGGTTTGTTGGGGCGGCCACAAACATTTTATAGTACAAACTACTATTGAGGTGATTATTAAAATCGATTATTTTTGGCTTCCAGATGCTTCCTTTTCGTCTAATTTTGATTCTTAATTAGATTCACATCCCAAAAATCACTTTAAACGTCAAATTATAACTCTTGAAGCAAATATTGGCGGGAAAACTTCATTAAACTGCGCAAACTCGTTCGAAAACTATTGACATTTGACGTATAAAGACAATTGACAATTAGAAACTAACCTAACCTAACATATACGCTACTTATACAGCGGTTGTGTGTTTTTATCCAAATAATTTCAATTGTTTCCTGAATTTGTGTATAAATTTTGAATTTTCGACTAAATCCACCTCCTAAATGAGTCAAAAATCACTTTGGACGTCAAATTATAACTCTTGACGTAAATATTGGCGGGAAAACTTGATCAAGTGCGCTAACTCATCCGAAAACTATTTACATTTGACGTACAAATAAAATCGACAGTTTGAATCGAACTTGATGTAGTTATACGGGGGTTGCGCGTAAAATATCTTTCATGGATTCCAGTAAATCGGTAATTTTTCAATTTAGGGTCATTTTCGATTCGAGGGACCGGCTTTTCCGAGCATCAGAGAATTAATTCTATATCAATACAACAGCGAATTACCCGTAACGAGTAGATCAGGTGCCATATTACGTAACCCGATACCGAGAGAAACCTGGGAACTGAATAACGACAACGTGGTACTATTAGACAAAATAGGAAAGGTACCGCCGTTAAAATGACGATTTTCATTATGGTTTTAATGATTTTTCTATGTTAGGGTAACTTCGGGGACGTTTACAAGGCTCAGTTGAAGAACAGCAACACCATAGTGGCGGTTAAAACGTGCAGGGTGACTTTACCCGAAGAACATAAAAAGAAATTTTTACAAGAAGGGAGGATATTGAAGCAGTACGATCATCCGAATATTGTTAAATTGATCGGTATATGTGTACAGAAACAACCGATTATGATCGTCATGGAATTAGTACCAGGTAAATGGAATTTACTTAATTCCTTATTAATTTCAATATGACCCTGTATATTTTCTTTCCACATAGTCGAATTTATGCATTCATAACTCAAAATTGGGATAAAATCAAAATTTGGCAACGTTGTAACTATAACCGAATTATAAATAATCGATGATTCAAGTTTTTTGGTAATTTTTATATGACCCTGTATATTCTTAATTATTTTATGCAATTCTAGGTCAAAACTGCGACATATCTATAACTTGGCAACGTTGTAGCCATAATCGAATTACGAATAATCGATTGTTCAAATCTCTTAATTGTTTTATGTAATCTCAATACGACCCTGTATATTTTCTTTCCATATTACAGTGGAATTTATCCATTTAAAAGTCAAAATTGCGATAAAATAAAAATTTGGCAACGTTGTAACTATAACCGAATTATAAATAATCGATGATTCAAGTTTTTTGGTAATTTTTATATGACCCTGTATATTCTTAATTATTTTATGCAATTCTAGGTCAAAACTGCGACATATCTATAACTTGGCAACGTTGTAGCCATAATCGAATTACGAATAATCGATTGTTCAAATCTCTTAATTGTTTTATGTAATTTCAATACGACCCTGTATATTTTCTTTCCATATTACAGTGGAATTTATCCATTTAAAAGTCAAAATTGCGATAAAATAAAAATTTGGCAACGTTGTAACAACAATCGAATTATGAATAATCGATAGTTCAAGTCTCGTGAGTTTTATTATGACCCGGCCCTGTATATTCCTTTCTTAACTCCCTATAATATTTCTTGATACAACTTTCGTATTAATTTTGATATGACCCTGTATATTACTAAAAATTATCTAAATTCGATTTTAAAGTAAATTATTTCCGGATACAGACAAATTGTATCGATAATCATACAATCGATTGGACAACAACTAATGAATGAAAGTAATTGTAGTTTGACCCTCGTAAACTTTTAGGTGGATCTTTATTGACATTCTTGAGAAAAAAAGCGTCTACCCTTATAGAAAGTCAATTAATGAAAATGTGTCTGGATACGGCTTCCGGAATGAAATATTTAGAATCAAAAAATTGTATACACAGAGATCTGGCAGCTCGAAATTGTTTGGTAGGTGAGTATCTTTTCCATTTTTTATATTTTTAACGGAATTAAATAATCAACTTACACGGAAACGCCATCTGTAGGGTTAACGCGATAATGTATTACATTTTCCTACTATGACACCTATCGGACAATACAGAAACATTATATTTTAAATAAATAACAATTTTTCAATTAATTTCCATTTTAATGGAAAATAATAACTATTATAAAAACATACATTAATCACTGGGTATAAAATCAGGACGAAATGGTTGATGTTAAAAATTTCAGTATCCTTTTGTTTATTGATTCTTTTTTTTTTGAGGTTATAATAACGTCGTTAAGATATCCGATTTCGGAATGTCGAGAGAAGAAGAGGAATATATAGTTTCCGACGGTATGAAACAGATACCGATCAAATGGACGGCGCCGGAAGCTTTAAATTTCGGTAAATACACTTCCTTGTGTGACATTTGGAGTTACGGCGTTTTGTGTTGGGAGATATTTTCGAAAGGCGGTACACCCTATAGCGGCATGAGTAATTCCAAAGCTCGAGAAAAAATCGATAGCGGTAAGATATCGAATCTATCATATGTAAACCGTTTTATGATTCAGATCTGTCATTTGTCGAACGTTTTATGATTAAGATCTGACATTTGTAAACCGATTTATGATTCAGTCTGTCATTTGTCGAACGTTTTATGATTCAGATCTGTCATTTGTCGAACGTTTTATGATTCAGATCTGTCATTTGTCGAACGTTTTATGATTGAGATCTGTCATTTGTAAACCGTTTTATGATTCAGATCTGTCATTTGTCGAACGTTTTATGATTGAGATCTGACATGTGTAAACCGATTTATGATTCAGATCTGTCATTTGTCGAACGTTTTATGATTGAGATCTCTCATTTGTCGAACGTTTTATGATTCAGATCTGTCATTTGTCGAACGTTTTATGATTCAGATCTGTCATTTGTCGAACGTTTTATGATTGAGATCTGACATGTGTAAACCGATTTATGATTCAGATCTGTCATTTGTCGAACGTTTTATGATTCAGATCTGTCATTTGTCGAACGTTTTATGATTGAGATCTGTCATTTGTCGAACGTTTTATGATTCAGATCTGTCATTTGTCGAACATTTCATGATTGATAAATGTTTCTAGGTTATAGGATGCCGGCTCCGGATAACACTCCGGACGAGATGTACCGTTTGATGTTGAGATGTTGGGAGTACAAACCGGAGAATAGACCGAATTTCGAACAAGTTTATAGCGTCGTAGATACGTTATGCGCCGCATACAGGGTGACGTTTTGTTAAAATAATACAATTTTTCATTATCAAAGTAACTGTGATGAAATTTCGCGTTAATAGACACACGCGTCTTAGAATGTCTACTTCGAGCGGAAGTGACGAGGAAATCGTGAGGAAATAATTGTTTCGATAAATAAGTAAAGTTGGCAACATTGCATACGGTTGTTGTTTGTCAAAATTTCTATTCGAAAACTGAATTATCGATAAACTGTGTCACGGTTTTTAATCATTTCCTGTAATTTTCATGTTTTTTTTTTTAAATTGTAGATTGACAGTTTTTTACTTTGCGATTTTATTTTTTTTTTCCATAATTTGTATTCTATTATCTGTAATTACGATTTTAATTGGATATCTTTATGTATTAGTAAAATTCGCGCGTTGAATAATAAAAATTATACAAATAGAACAAAAAAATTTGATTTACCAAAAAAAATCCAAAAAAATCGACCCATTTCACACCACCTCCCCATCCCCAAAACCCTGTACTACCACAACTTAATCGTTAAAAGGGAACTTCTAAAAGTAATTACTGGTTGTGATATTTGAAAAAAAAAAACTATTTAAATTTATTTTAAATAATAAAAATAATTTATATACATAAAAAAGGAATTGACGATTCAATTCTTATATTCTTGTTGGACGCTCCGCCACTTTTCCACCAATTGCGACACTCCTTTTTTCTTCATACCTAAATTCGATATCAGCTTCACCTAAAAATTTAAATTACATTACAATTCGTACGACCCCTGTAAGCAGAACCAAATTTTCGTTCATATCTACACAAAAAACAAATTCCAAACTCACTTTTTTCTTTTTCTTTACACTTTCGGCTGGTATTTCGGACAAAACTGGTGCAACTGTAGCAGTTACCCGATTAGCTTCTTCGGGTTGAGGTAAAGGCGAACTAATAGCAGCTATATCCGAATAAAAAGAATCCAACGCCGAATTCAAACTGTCCTATAAAACAATTCAAATTAACAATTAAAACATACCCAGTAGACACGATTTTTTCGAACTTCTTGTTAATATCTATCCCATAACAACAAAAAAAAACATCAAATAAATATCACAAGTGTCTAAGTCTGGACAAATAGAAGGCACGAACACAAGACACTCCTTGTTAGAATCCCCCTGATGGGGGAGAGGGTATTAGTCAGTAAAATCCGACAACTATACCGGGTGTCCATGAGGATTTCTCCCAACCTAACCTAATCATACCCGATGGGTTCAAAGACGAAAACCGAAATGATGTTGAGAAAAGAAAACGAAGAAATAGAAAAAATTCCGGATGGTTGGAGAATCGTTATTAAGCTGAAGGGGTGAGAAGATACTCCAAAATGGTAACGCGAAGCTTTCCGCACAATGGAAGGCGTATTATTGTTGTATTGAGACTAAACAGAACTCGATAATTTATGTAAGATTGTAAATAAGAGTTTCTACATATCCTCGACGTTCCATCGAAGTATAAGACTCTGCAGAACGATCTAGAGGGTAGAAGGCAGCTCCAGCTACCCCGTTGCATTATTGGGTTTCCCATATACGTATTTATGGATTGCGAATAAAGTCTCACTTTTTCTTGAGGTAATTGTACAGTTTGTTGTGGAGGTGCGGTAGCGACATCAGCCGGATCGACGCCCGGAGGTAGAGGTTGACCGTTCAATTCGACTTTTTGAGAAACTAATTGGACAGCATCGACGTCTAAAGGTACGTCGTAATCTGGAAAATACAAAATTTTTAATACAAATTGAAATAATAATAAAAAAAGTTATTTACTTGGTAAAGGAATTTCGGCTGCGTCGTCTATACTGATTATAGGTGGTGGCGGCGGACTGGGACTGCGTAAAACTGGCGGTAAAGGCGGTGACAATTCTTCCGGTTCGATATCTAATACTGGAGGCGGCGTAGTCGATATATCCATGGCTACGTCGTTGGTATTAGTATCCGGTTGGGGATATTCCCATTGACTGGTACCGTTTTGTTTATTTTGATAAAAGTACCTTCTATGTATCCTGAAAATATGAAATTTTTGGGATTATAAGACGTTTGGATTTTGATATAAATTGTATTTACTTGTCCCATTGTAGTACCCAACCGGTCGGAGCTGCCTCTTTTTCTAATTTTTTCATTTCGGAACACGTGTCTTCCAACCACTTTTTAATATAAGATCCTTTCAACGCCCCATCGTTTAAAGCAGTCATTAATGTCTGAAAATATAAAAAAGATTAATGATTTTTCATCAAAAATATGTTTTGTTAACTTACTTCGGCTTGTATCACCATGGATTGTACCGAAGATAAAGTTGGTCGACCTTCGTTTAAGAATAACAATTTGTCCTTAAGGATCGAATACATATTTTCGATTTCCTCAGTTTCTTTGTCGTCTTGAGATTTATTTACAGAATTTTCTTCAACGTTATTCACCAGAGGATTCAAGACGTCGGATTTTACAAATTCGACGCCCCCTTAAAATTAATTAAAAAAAAAATTACTTTTAGTTTGACTCGCCCTGTATTAGATTTATGATCAATCAACTTTTTATGATCAAATTTTCCAAACACCTTGTATAATACTTTATATTTTGTGTTAGGGAGCACGTGAATGTGACATTTCAACAAAAATACAGGGTGTTACAAGAATATTTACAAATAATATATCTGGGAACAATAGAAATGTTTAAATAGCATCTGGGGCACTAGAATTTGAAAAAAAGTGCCTGGAACTGAATTAAAAAAAAATATTTAGGATCTTACTATTAAAAAAACGATCAGAAAAAAATTTAAAAAGTACCTAGGACATCAGGAAGAAAACAAAGTTTGTGGAACAGAATTTTGAAAAAGTCTTGGAATGAAAATTTATCGGGGAAGTATTTGAACAGCCTAGGATCTTATAAAAGTGTGAATCGAAAGTAAAAAATTGAAAAAAAAACGGTAACTTTCTGAACCACGTTTTATTATTAAGAAATTATGCTGAAAATAAGATTTTTCAATAGAAAATGTCCTAAAAATATAGAAAAGTGTCTAAAAACCCAATATTTACAAAAAAAATGTGTAAATGACGATTTTTTTGGAAAAAAAACTTCTAGATCCTAATAACTTTATTAGATCCAATAGGACATGTGTCTTGGAGATAACAAAAATTTCAAAAAGTGGCAGGAAAACCGAAAATTAATTTCAACTTTTAACGAAACCCACAACAAATTGTTTTCGACTCACCCTGTATTAGTTTTATGAAATATTATCCGAATAAATCATATTTATGAATCACGATAATCAATTTGACATTGTTGTACACTTTTTTTTTCAATTATACAAGGCGTTACAATTTTTTTATCCACTATTGAATAAATTTTTGAAATACCTCGTATAACTTATCGTAATTTTGTGATAACGAGGAAGTGAAAAAGTGAAAATTGAACTAATATAGAAGAATATTCACAAGGCAAATGTATTTGGGGTCTTAAATATAAAAAATGTGTCGAATAATGAAGTTTTTTGAAAACTCTTCGGGGGCAACTTCAAAAAAGGCAAAGTTTTTCGAAAAAAAAGTGTCTCGGAATTAATAGAGATTCTAGAGAAGCGTTAAAGGCACCAAAAGTAAAAATATATATATAAAGCAGAATTAAAAAGGGCCTGAGACACTAGAATTAAGAAAAAGAATAGAATTTAAAAAATTTCCAAGACACCAAAGTTTAATAAAAAGGATCCAAAACAGATTAAACAAACTTTTTATGACAATAGACTTTTAAAAACGTCCATAATAAAATTAAAAAAAAGAGTCTAGGAGACGAAAATGTTGCGGGAAAGTATTTGGAGGGTTTGGATCTTAAAAAAAATGAAAAACATTTTAAAAAAAGTCAAAAAGAAGAGAATTTTTGTATAATACTGTAGAAACCAAATTGTTCAATAGAAAATGTTATAGAAAAATCAAAAAGTATCTCAAAACTCCAATATTTACAAAAAAAATTTATAAATAAAGATTTTTTTGAATAAAAAAACTTCTAGGTCCAAATAACATTATTAGAAAGATCCAATAGTACATATATTTTAAAAAAATATGTCTTGGCGACAAAAAAGATTTCAAAAAGTGGCAGGAAAACCGAAAACTAATTTTAACTTGTAACGAAACCCAAAACAAATTGTTTTTTTTAATTCACCCTGTATTAACTTCAACAAATATTATCGAAAATTTTCAAAAACTATAACTACAATGTTCTAAGCCTTTTTCAATTATGAAAACCAATGAATTTAATGTATAATCGAATAATACTTTTCAAATACCCCGTATAAAATATTATTGAATGAGTCATTCACCCCGTATATGTAATCAATATTAGTAAAATCATCAAATTCACCTTTCCTAAATCCCAGATACATCCCGTTACTATTTTTTTCCGTAGATTTATTTTCCTTATCGTAACCCAATCCTTTCCTGGATTCACCGTCCTGATTATCCTTTTTTACAGGACCAACGAACAGGACGGCTATTTTCTTTTTCCTTTTGAATAATTTCGCATCGAAAATTTCGGTTTTATCAACGTCAGGTGTACGATCGGTATTTAAATCAGGATGTGGTTGGACGAAATCCTTAACGTTTATCGGTTTGGTAACTGAAATAATTAAAAACAAATTATAAGATTAAAAAAAAAAGTTGATTGTTTAAATATTTACTTGGGAATAGAGTGCTGTGGGAAACTTGTACCGGTTCAGGATTATTCGGGAATATCTTTTTGATTTCGTCGTTTTCTTCTTCGCTGTCGCTACAATAACTGGCGACTAATGAAGGACCGTTCTTCGGTACTTCCAGGAGTTCTCTTTTCGACGTTTCGACTACTTCTTTTACTTCGACGGGAATATCTCCTCCTAGTTCTTTCAACTCTTGAGCTCTCTTTTGAATTTTAGCTAAAATATCAAAATCGTCGTCTTCTTCGGAATTGTATTTGTCTGAATCGACAGACGTTTTATCCTAAAATGAAAATTAACTTTTTTTCATAAAAACGCTCCTGAAAAAATAAATTCGGGGATAATACAATATTGTAATAAAAATAAAAAATGTTTTGAAAGAAAGGAAACCAAAATTTTTTTCAAAAAAAGGATGTAGGATTCGATGTCAATATTAAAAGTAGCTATAATCATAATCGATAATTTTTCAAAAGAAGTGTCCAGGGACCCTAGAAATTATTAGAAAGTGTGTAATATATAAGTATATTTAAAAAAAAAGTGCCTCAAAAAAGAAAGAATTCAAAAAAGTATCTGGAAAACCAGAATTTTTCAAAAAAAGTGTCCAGGATACCAGAACGATATCAGAAAGTGTTTATTAAGTGACAAGGATCTGTAAAAAGTACCTCAAAGGCGATGCAATTTAAAAAACGTGTCTATGTAATGAGAATTTCAAAAAATGTAGCAGAAGTTTTGAAAAAATATCTAGAAATACAAGATTTTTTTTAATATCGATTCAAAAATACATTAAAAACTCATTAAATCATACAAAAAGTGTCTAGGATCAGAAATATCTAGCAGACGATGAACTTTTGAAAAAAAATTTTACTGCATCAAATATTTTTCAAAAAAAGTTCCTACAAAGCCAAAATTTGAAAAAAATTGTACAATAACTTAAAAAATGAACAGAAATTTTTGAATTTGTACTCAAATAATGGATGCAAATGTCAAAAAATCCTCAGCAACTGTGAAATCTCCACAATGATAAATACATCGGAGATCTCTAACAGCAGCTCATCATCGGATTAAAATGAGCATTTCAGATTGAAAACTTACAATCATTTAATGCCTAAAAAAGGCAAAATCATAAGTTCCTGTCATCATTAACACCACATTAAATGCAACATTGATAAACCGGTTATAATAAAAAACTTACTTTTTTAGCTTTTTTTGTATCATCTTCCGATTCAGAATCTGTACCATACGATGATATCAACACAATTTTCCTTAAAAATAAACTTTTTTACTTAATACTAATGCCATTAATTCAAAATCTGACTTACTCATCATCCGAATCGTCTCCCTTTGGATATTTCCTCTTCGTTTGCTTTTTGTCTAATTTTGACACGGGTTTTTTCGGCATCTGTTTCATAGTTTCTCCAACTGAATATATTTTTATCAAATCTTTCGGAACACTGTTGGAACTAGGGGGTCTAATTTCTTTATTCAATATATGGTTCTTATCAGGTGTGATTTTAGATGGAGGTTTATAGTTTTTTTCAAAACTTTTTGGCTGATTCCAAGTGACTTCATCAGTATTTTTGTTCCAGTAATACGGATAACCGGTCAGTTCGTCGAAACATTGCTTCCATACTAAAAAACAAACAAAGGAACGTGATAAATTATTAATTCCTAAAGAGAAAATATAAAAAGAGTTATAAAAACATTGATATTATACGACCAATCATTTTGGTCATAATAACACGTTGCAAATAATATATTTTACATATAGAAATTTTGAACAAAAAAATCTATTTTATATCGATAAATTACATAATTGAGCTAAAATATAAAAATAATAAAAACAAATTTTAAATAATTTAATATATATATAAAAATCATATCATACTTACCCTTTTGGCCAAAATGATGATCATATGATATAAAAAAAATGACTTTATTTGCCAAAAAAATAACAACTAATAGTCATTTTAATTAATTATATTTTCAATGTTTTATTACTGTTAATAATATTGGGTTAAACCCTATGAAATTACCATTAACAAATTTAATCCACCATTGAGGCCATTGAGATGTTCTTCAACATATTTTCTTCGTTTTAACACCATCAACGTCGGTACATACAAATCTGCTACATTTTGATTTTGGCTCGATTTATTGGTTTCTCAAACCTGTTCTTCAGCTACATTTTCCAAAATATCTTAACTTGGTTCCTGCTATAGGGAGTACTCTACATTTACGCAATTGAGAACAAAAAAAGCGACAGAAAAATTGTTTTTATTTACATGACGATAGGAAAAGTAATTAAAGAAATTTACATACGGATTTTTTCAAAAATCCTAATTATATTGATAGAAATACTCCAAAATTTGAAATCAAAATTAAAGAAGTTACGAAAATTTCCAATTTCTAACCACGCTAGAAGTTAATGTTATTTTAAACAGACACCGTATCATTTATTCCAAGTTATTATACCATACTAATAAATATTTACTCAAGTTCTTTACCACTCATATATACAGTCATTTCTTATAAGTACGTAATCACATATTTTTCGAAAAACTCAGTTCTATTAAAAAAAATTAGTAAATCCTAACTAGACCTTCAAAAAATCATTATTTAATTGTAGATTAATGACATTCGCCAAAAAACTAAATAATTTTGATCCAGTTTTTATGTAAATAATATAAGTTTATATTCATATCCATTTAAAGGAAAAATAATTGATTATACAAAAATTTGTTGCGGTTAATACCTTCGTCCTGATCTGCATTTGATGGCGGAGGAGCTATTTCATTGATTTCGTTTAAAAAATCGTTAACTTTACATTCCATGTTTCGTTAAGATTTTTTTAACACATAATTTTCGGCGTAATAATAGCTTGATTGTACAAAAAAACCAGAAAAACACTTAAAAATGCGAACACATTCACTTATTTTAGTGAAATTATTATTGACAACGGTTGGCTAGACTTGCTAACGTCAACGTCACATGTCATTTCACAGAGCAATGTGTCAAAAATTTTTCGTGTTACATGTCAAAAGTAATCAATTAGCTGTCTTTAATTGAGGTTTATATACATCCTTTGGTGTAGGCTAAGAGATTAGTGCTAAACGTAATTTCTTTAACTGAGTAAGTAAATATCGAATTTAATATTAATTCATTACTTGATTATAACTGTATAGAACAAAATTAACAATATAATTATTTTAATACAAAATCTGATTTTAATCAACATGATAAGCATTTTTTTTGGTAGTGACTATTAAACTTATGGACGTCATATTAACTTTGTACGTATTTATTATATCAAACTAAATTAGTTGTAATCGAATTCGAGAAAAAAAATATTTTGTGTTTTACTGTAGAAATAAACTAGAAATCATGCCAGCTGGAGGTGCCTTATTTGGAAGCGCGGCTGCTGGTCCCGGTTCCACGGGTGGAAATAAACATTTAATCGAAGTTAGGGCCGGTAAAATGAATTTAAAAGGTTCGTTAACTCGATAATTTAGTTTAAAAAATAATCCCTAACGGAAATTTTTTTCAATAGGTCGCATAGTATACCCAGATAAACGTAAAGGCTTATTATACGTGTACCAGAGCGACGATTCCCTTATGCACTTTTGTTGGCAAGATAGGACATCCGGTATAGTCGAGGATGATCTAATTATTTTCCCAGACGACTGCGAATACGTTAAAGTTCCTCAATGTACTACAGGTCGGGCTTATTTGTTGAAATTCAAGTCGTCCAATAAGAAATTTTTCTTTTGGATACAGGTATTTAGTATTAATAATCGTTTATACAATTTTTTGATACGATGATCAATTCAGGAACCCAAAACTGATAAAGATGAAGATAATTGTAAGAGGATTAACGAATTGCTTAATAATCCGTCTAGCGCTGTTCGAAATACATCAAATCCCGATCAGGATATACAGTCTTTGCTGAATAACATGTCTCAATCTCAATTGATGCAGTTATTTGGTAGCGGAGTAGGTCAGATGGGAGGTTTATCAAGTCTTCTTGGAAATATAAGGTATTTAAATCAAATTAAACATAGATTAATTATGATTTATTGTTTTTTTTTTAATAAGGGGACCTAATAGTGGTAGCGCGCGTACTTGTACAACTCCAGCTATAACGCACAGAACCACTGTACCGACAACTCCGACGACAACGACAGGTACAAATTCACAAAGTAACACGACTACCGCACCAGGTACAACAACGCCTCAAAATCCTACGTCTACAGCAACTCCGGATGCTCCGAAAGGAAAAACAGGTAACGAGAAAGCGCGGGACGGTGATTCTGCATCTTTTTCAACTTTGGAATTGGCAGATTTACAGAATTTTCTGTCGATTATCACTCCGCCTACTGGTGGTAACGGTGCATCCGCCGCAACACAACCAGCAGGTATTATTTAGGTGTCGTTCACACGTATGATTGATTAATTTTTATGTTTTCAGTTGATCTGTCTACTGCTTTGACTAGCGAAACTCTAGTGGGAGTATTAAATAATCCGGAAACCGTTCAACAGCTTCAAAGCCATTTGCCTGCAGTAGACGAAAACGCCCAAGAAGCTTTAAGATCCACACTAGCTTCTCCGCAATTCCAACAGGTCAGTTATCTATTTAATTAAAAAAGAAAACGATTTTTCTATTTATTTATTTTTTTTTTTTTTCGTTTTAGGCAGTTTCTCAATTTTCTAGCGCTTTGGAATCGGGTCAACTGGGACCGATAGTGTCTGGTTTGGCGGTTAATCCGGAAGCGGTGGTCGCAGCCGCTCAGGGCAGTATGGCGGAGTTTGTGAAAGCTTTGGAGAAGGGTGGATCGTCGGGAGAGGCGGCGACTTCCGACGACAAAGATAAGGAAAAATCTGAGGGAGATAAGAAGAAGAAGGATGACGAGGATCAAATGCAATTGGATTGAATTCCGAAGCTAAAATTTGAAATATGATATTTAGTGTGCTTGAATTTGCGCTCAATACATATTTGCTTGCTTTAGATATTTTTGTTTTATTCAAAAATTCCCCCTTCATATCGATTTACGAATAAAACTAATTTTTCTATGGAAAACTAGTGTTTGAATCAATAAAAATTCAATTGCGGGGTTTCCAAAAGTTGAAGAAAACCAGTGTTCCATAGTTTTCCAAAAATTATTAGTTTTGTACCATTTCGGATGTAAAACTAGTGTTTGAATACCTCAATCTCTATATTTCTCAACCTTTACACTACTATATAAAGAAAACTAGTGGATGAATGGCTAAATTTTTTCAATTTCTAGATTTACAACAAAAATTATCAATTTCATAACATTATGGCTATAAAACCAGTGTTTGAATACTCCTACTTCTGCAATGCGTAACCGAAAAGTGTATTTTTCATGTTTTTTTGTTTAAAACTAGTGTTTTGTTTATATAACTAGACTTTTCCCACCTCTAGATTTTCCAAAAATTGTTAATTCCACAAGAGATTCTAAAGAAAATCAGAATTTGATTATTTCCATCTCTATTTCCGAAAAAATTCAATTTCTTACCATTTTGTAAATAAAACCAGTGTTTTATATCTTTACCTATACATTTCCCGAACACTCTACGATTTTGTAAATCAAACTAGTGCTTGAATATCCAAAAAATAAATTTTTTTGTTTAAAACTAGTGTTTTGTTTATGTAACTAGACTTTTCCCACCTCTAGATTTTCCAAAAAGTGTTTGAATACCATTTTTTATTATATGTGAAAAACTGTACCTGAAAATTTTTCAAAAATCTGTTAATTTCAAATGAAATTTTAGGGATAAAGGATAAATTATAGTAAGGACTGTCGGGATTATAATTTTTGAAAAAAAAAATGAAACAACAGTTTACTGTAACATTCTAAAGAACACCATGGTAATTTATTTATATTACAGTGATTCACAACACGTGGATTTATTATCGAGAAATAAAATTAAATTGTCAAATACTACAAATAGAAAACTTAAGTACATAAAACGTACCACGAAATACCTTGGCACCCCACATTAACACCTAGGAAATTTTCAAGTCATTCTACAAAGTCGAATCAATGTGGGAAGAGTCCCGACGAATCTATATTGAAGAAAAATATGATTTCTTCTGTCAATTTCACAAAAAATTTGATTTTTATTAAATTTTCAAAATATTAGTGACGTGTATTAGGATGGTACATACTAGAATTCAGAAATTCGGAAACAATACTTTAAAACATGATTATTTTTAACGTATCGAGTGCAATTTGTGAAAAATATTTTTTTTGTTTATAAATTAAATTCTCCAGCATTTAAATGCAGAAAAAAATTTAGATACTGGCCTAAATAAGTGGGTAATTCGAAATACGGTTCGATTATTTCAACTTACTGAGTGCAATTTGTGAAAAATTACCTATTTTCAATCAATTAAAGGATTTTCCAGTTTTTTATGGCAATTAAAAATTGAAAAGTAGATATGGACAAAGGAAAAATTCCAGATATTGGCCTAAAAAGCAACAGAACCTTCGAAATACTTCAATAATGTGTTATATAGGATTATTTTTAAATTATCGAGTGCAATTTGTAAAAAAATATCATTATTGTTTTTCGAAATTAAAGAAAAAAACCGAAATTGGAAAATTATGACCAAAATAATTCAGATACGGGCCATAAATGGTAGAGATTTGGAAAAAAATTACTATAAATGTGCCATATAAGATTATTTTCGAATAATTGAGTGCAGATTGTGCGGACTAACGTTTTTTTTTTAAATAAAACTTCACATTTCTCAGTTTTTGTAGTGGTTATAATGGAAAAAACACTACAGCTGATGGAAATAGACTTTCCATATCACACTCAAGCGGAAATTGACTCCCAAACAAAGAAAAAAACTACCAAAAATGTTACTGAATATTAATTTTGAATTATCGAGTGCAATTTGTCTCCTACCTAGAGAAAAACTGACCAAAAACAGTAATCAAAGATTATTTCGAAATATTGAGTGCAATTTGTCGAAAATGTCGCTTTTCTCAAGTAAATTTTATATTTTCCAGTTTTTCTAGTGGTTATAATGTAAAAAACACTACAGCTGATGGAAATAGACTTTCCGTATCACACTCAAGCGGAAATTGACTCCCAAACAAGAAAAAAACTACCAAAAAGTGTTACTGAATATTAATTTTGAATTATCGAGTGCAATTGGTCTCCTACCTAGAGAAAAACTGACCAAAAACAGTAATCAAAGATTAATTTCGAAATATTGAGTGCAATTTGTCGAAAATGTCGCTTTTCTCAAGTAAATTTTACATTTTCCAGTTTTTCTAGTGGTTATAATGTAAAAAACACTACAGCTGATGGAAATAGACTTTCCGTATCACACTCAAGCGGAAATTGACTCCCAAACAAAGAAAAAAACTACCAAAAATGTTACTGAATATTAATTTTGAATTATCGAGTGCAATTTGTCTCCTACCTAGAGAAAAACTGACCAAAAACAGTAATCAAAGATTAATTTCGAAATATTGAGTGCAATTTGTCGAAAATGTCGCTTTTCTCAAGTAAATTTTACATTTTCCAGTTTTTCTAGTGGTTATAATGTAAAAAACACTACAGCTGATGGAAATATACTTTCCGTATCACACTCAAGCGGAAATTCACTCCCAAACAAAGAAAAAAACTACCAAAAAGTGTTACTGAATATTAATTTTGAATTATCGAGTGCAATTTGTCTCCTACCTAGAGAAAAACTGACCAAAAACAGTAATCAAAGATTAATTTCGAAATATTGAGTGCAATTTGTCGAAAATGTCGCTTTTCTCAAGTAAATTTTATATTTTCCAGTTTTTCTAGTGGTTATAATGTAAAAAACACTACAGCTGATGGAAATAGACTTTCCGTAACACACTCAAGCGGAAATTGACTCCCAAACAAAGAAAAAAACTACCAAAAATGTTACTGAATATTAATGTTGAATTATCGAGTGCAATTTGTCTCCTACCTAGAGAAAAACTGACCAAAAACAGTAATCAAAGATTAATTTCGAAATATTGAGTGCAATTTGTCGAAAATGTCGCTTTTCTCAAGTAAATTTTATATTTTCCAGTTTTTCTAGTGGTTATAATGTAAAAAACCCTACAGCTGATGGAAATAGACTTTCCGTATCACACTCAAGCGGAAATTCACTCCCAAACAAAGAAAAAAACTACCAAAAAGTGTTACTGAATATTAATTTTGAATTATCGAGTGCAATTTGTCTCCTACCTAGAGAAAAACTGACCAAAAACAGTAATCAAAGATTAATTTCGAAATATTGAGTGCAATTTGTCGAAAATGTCGCTTTTCTCAAGTAAATTTTATATTTTCCAGTTTTTCTAGTGGTTATAATGTAAAAAACACTACAGCTGATGGAAATAGACTTTCCGTAACACACTCAAGCGGAAATTGACTCCCAAACAAAGAAAAAAACTACCAAAAATGTTACTGAATATTAATTTTGAATTATCGAGTGCAATTGGTCTCCTACCTAGAGAAAAACTGACCAAAAACAGTAATCAAAGATTAATTTCGAAATATTGAGTGCAATTTGTCGAAAATGTCGCTTTTCTCAAGTAAATTTTACATTTTCCAGTTTTTCTAGTGGTTATAATGTAAAAAACACTACAGCTGATGGAAATATACTTTCCGTATCACACTCAAGCGGAAATTGACTCCCAAACAAAGAAAAAAACTACCAAAAATGTTACTGAATATTAATTTTGAATTATCGAGTGCAATTTGTCTCCTACCTAGAGAAAAACTGACCAAAAACAGTAATCAAAGATTAATTTCGAAATAGTGAGTGCAATTCGTCGAAAATGTCGCTTTTCTCAAGTAAATTTTATATTTTCCAGTTTTTCTAGTGGTTATAATGTAAAAAACACTACAGCTGATGGAAATAGACTTTCCGTAACACACTCAAGCGGAAATTGACTCCCAAACAAAGAAAAAAACTACCAAAAATGTTACTGAATATTAATGTTGAATTATCGAGTGCAATTTGTCTCCTACCTAGAGAAAAACTGACCAAAAACAGTAATCAAAGATTAATTTCGAAATATTGAGTGCAATTTGTCGAAAATGTCGCTTTTCTCAAGTAAATTTTATATTTTCCAGTTTTTCTAGTGGTTATAATGTAAAAAACCCTACAGCTGATGGAAATAGACTTTCCGTATCACACTCAAGCGGAAATTCACTCCCAAACAAAGAAAAAAACTACCAAAAAGTGTTACTGAATATTAATTTTGAATTATCGAGTGCAATTTGTCTCCTACCTAGAGAAAAACTGACCAAAAACAGTAATCAAAGATTAATTTCGAAATATTGAGTGCAATTTGTCGAAAATGTCGCTTTTCTCAAGTAAATTTTATATTTTCCAGTTTTTCTAGTGGTTATAATGTAAAAAACACTACAGCTGATGGAAATAGACTTTCCGTAACACACTCAAGCGGAAATTGACTCCCAAACAAAGAAAAAAACTACCAAAAATGTTACTGAATATTAATTTTGAATTATCGAGTGCAATTGGTCTCCTACCTAGAGAAAAACTGACCAAAAACAGTAATCAAAGATTAATTTCGAAATATTGAGTGCAATTTGTCGAAAATGTCGCTTTTCTCAAGTAAATTTTACATTTTCCAGTTTTTCTAGTGGTTATAATGTAAAAAACACTACAGCTGATGGAAATATACTTTCCGTATCACACTCAAGCGGAAATTGACTCCCAAACAAAGAAAAAAACTACCAAAAATGTTACTGAATATTAATTTTGAATTATCGAGTGCAATTTGTCTCCTACCTAGAGAAAAACTGACCAAAAACAGTAATCAAAGATTAATTTCGAAATAGTGAGTGCAATTCGTCGAAAATGTCGCTTTTCTCAAGTAAATTTTATATTTTCCAGTTTTTCTAGTGGTTATAATGTAAAAAACACTACAGCTGATGGAAATATACTTTCCGTATCACACACAGGCGGAAATTGACTCCCAAACAAAGAAAAAAACTACCAAAAATGTTACTGAATATTAATTTTGAATTATCGAGTGCAATTGGTCTCCTACCTAGAGAAAAACTGACCAAAAACAGTAATCAAAGATTAATTTCGAAATATTGAGTGCAATTTGTCGAAAATGTCGCTTTTCTCAAGTAAATTTTACATTTTCCAGTTTTTCTAGTGGTTATAATGTAAAAAACACTACAGCTGATGGAAATATACTTTCCGTATCACACACAGGCGGAAATTGACTCCCAAACAAAGAAAAAAACTACCAAAAATGTTACTGAATATTAATTTTGAATTATCGAGTGCAATTGGTCTCCTACCTAGAGAAAAACTGACCAAAAACAGTAATCAAAGATTAATTTCGAAATATTGAGTGCAATTTGTCGAAAATGTCGCTTTTCTCAAGTAAATTTTACATTTTCCAGTTTTTCTAGTGGTTATAATGTAAAAAACACTACAGCTGATGGAAATAGACTTTCCATATCACACTCAAGCGGAAATTGACTCCCAAACAAAGAAAAAAACTACCAAAAATGTTACTGAATATTAATTTGGAATTATCGAGTGCAATTGGTCTCCTACCTAGAGAAAAACTGACCAAAAACAGTAATCAAAGATTAATTTTGAAATATTGAGTGCAATTTGTCGAAAATGTCGCTTTTCTCAAGTAAATTTTACATTTTCCAGTTTTTCTAGTGGTTATAATGTAAAAAACACTACAGCTGATGGAAATAGACTTTCCATATCACACTCAAGCGGAAATTGACTCCCAAACAAAGAAAAAAACTACCAAAAATGTTACTGAATATTAATTTGGAATTATCGAGTGCAATTGGTCTCCTACCTAGAGAAAAACTGACCAAAAACAGTAATCAAAGATTAATTTCGAAATATTGAGTGCAATTTGTCGAAAATGTCGCTTTTCTCAAGTAAATTTTACATTTTCCAGTTTTTCTAGTGGTTATAATGGAAAAAACACTACAGCTGATGGAAATAGACTTTCCATATCACACTCAAGCGGAAATTGACTCCCAAACAAAGAAAAAAACTACCAAAAATGTTACTGAATATTAATTTGGAATTATCGAGTGCAATTGGTCTCCTACCTAGAGAAAAACTGACCAAAAACAGTAATCAAAGATTAATTTCGAAATAGTGAGTGCAATTCGTCGAAAATGTCGCTTTTCTCAAGTAAATTTTATATTTTCCAGTTTTTCTAGTGGTTATAATGTAAAAAACACTACAGCTGATGGAAATATACTTTCCGTATCACACACAGGCGGAAATTGACTCCCAAACAAAGAAAAAAACTACCAAAAATGTTACTGAATATTAATTTTGAATTATCGAGTGCAATTGGTCTCCTACCTAGAGAAAAACTGACCAAAAACAGTAATCAAAGATTAATTTCGAAATATTGAGTGCAATTTGTCGAAAATGTCGCTTTTCTCAAGTAAATTTTACATTTTCCAGTTTTTCTAGTGGTTATAATGTAAAAAACACTACAGCTGATGGAAATAGACTTTCCGTATCACACTCAAGCGGAAATTGACTCCCAAACAAAGAAAAAAACTACCAAAAATGTTACTGAATATTAATTTTGAATTATCGAGTGCAATTTGTCTCCTACCTAGAGAAAAACTGACCAAAAACAGTAATCAAAGATTAATTACGAAATATTGAGTGCAATTTGTCAAAAATGTCGCTTTTCTCAAATAAATTTTATATTTTCCACTATTTATAGTGGTTATAATGGAAAAAACACTACAGCTGATGGAAATAGACTTTCCATATCACACTCAAGCAGAAATTGACTCCCAAACAAAGAAAAAAACTACCAAAAATGTTACTGAATATTAATTTTGAATTATCGAGTGCAATTTGTCTCCTACCTAGAGAAAAACTGACCAAAAACAGTAATCAAAGATTAATTTCTAAATATTGAGTGCAATTTGTCGAAAATATAAATTTTCGTTGGAACTCTCGAATAATAAATGAAAAAATTTTCTTACGTACTAACTTTTTTCTTAAATTCTTGTTTACACACACACATACATATATAGATATTTGTAACATTTTTATAAAAGCGATAAAAAACTATTTTTTTTTTATACAACACGGAAGCTTTGTACTATTTCTTATTGTTATAGATCTTTTTGTTAACAACAAATAAGTTTTATCAGTGTATAAATATATATTCTTAGAATAAGAAAAGAAATTTATAATTAATAATTCGAGATTTAGTAGAAAATAATAAAAAGGGCAGTGTTAGTTTTAATTATTATTATTGTATGGAGAGAAATCGAAGTGGACGTGACGTAATTTATATTCGAACCACGTCATCTGCAATACCTCCCACCGCTTGATATGTTCGACAAAATTTTTTTCATTTATCATCGAGACTTTGTAGAATGACCAACAGACAAGAAATTTTTCCTTTCTAAATTGTGCAACATCAACTAAAAAATTAAATGCAATTTTTCTAAAATTACTCGTTATATGTAAATAAAATTCATGTCGAACGCCAGGGACGGTTTTTCATAATATATCCACACAACTAGACCCTAACGTCACACATTATTCAATTACATACATTTATATATATATATATTTATAAAAAAAAACGTTAGAAATTGTTTTGAACACAGATTTTTTTTTAAATAGAATTGAAACTTAAGCTTCTACTTCTGCGTCTGTTTTTGCCGATTCCGTTGGTTCTTTTTCGTCCAACTTGGCTTTCTTTTCCGGGGTAGCAGTTTCTTCTTTACCTTCCCCGTCGGTGGCGTCATTAGCTGCCGTCGATTTCCTTTTCACAGCAGGTTTTTCTATAAACAAAAACCGAATCGTCCTTATCCTGTCACCTTCAACTGTCATTTTACTTACCTTCAGATTCTTCGCGTCCGTTCTTTTCCGCCGATTTTTCGTCGCCGTTTTCCTTTTCGTCTTCGTTTTCTTTGACGTCGCCATTTTCGACCGTTTCCGGTTTTTCCACGACCTTTTCCTCCTTTGTTTTCTCAACTTCCTCGGTGATTTCAACGCTTAAAAAAATATTACTTGCAAAAATTTTTGCTACGCCCATGTTTTTATAAAAATAAATTATCACGAATCGTGGGAAACTCGATATATATTTTTAGACGGATCATCATAAAATTGTTACAACGTAATTTTATTACATACAAGAAAAAATATTTCCACTGGGTATATTTATATGCCGACGTATCATAATTCTTATTTTCTGTGTCATAAATACGATAATTTTTTAAATAAACACATACACGACAAAAAACAATTTTTCCTTCAACTCAAATAACGCTAAATAATGTTAATGAGAAAATATATTTTCAACCGTAAAATCAGGTTATAATTTTATAGAATCGAGATTATTAAAATAGCTTCAATGTCTAAAGCGTTGTTGCCAAATTTTCTCTACAAACAACACGATTCAATTTTCTATATAATTTTTAGATAAAATTCACAATAATTTAATCATACAATTTTCCAAAATCAATCAAGTTACTATTCAAAAACTGAACAAACATTCAAGTCAAACATTTAAAACCATCCCACATTCTAGACTTTTTAAAAGGAGTGGGGTTAAACACTGGAATCCCCAGAAATAAGGACAGGATAGATCCCAATATACAATATGGGACCAAACGGGCCTATCGGAAGGGCTTTGTGATTGGGTACGTCCATAAACCACGTAGTTCGGTCAAGAGGGAGGGGGTTAGTTCAAATACTACGCTGAGCCACGTGACGCAGGGGAGGAGGTATTAACAGATGAAATTTTGTTAAAAAAAATAATTTTATTTGGAGTACAAATGCTTATTTTTCAAGAAGAATCATGAATACATTGTGAGAAAATAATTCACTATCAATAAATTAATTTTTGACTACATAGCAACAGACAGGGGGGAGGGGTTACGGAAAAGGTTACGTGGGAGGAGCTCTAAAAGGAGTATAATATGACCACGTGGTTTATGGACACTCCCTAACGCATTATTCATGGTAAAAAGTCTTTATTGCTGTCAAGTTGTGTCAGTATTCGACTAAGAAGGTTTAAAAAGTTAAATTTTGAATATATGGTCGTTAAATGGAAATGCAAACCATCAAAAATCTTATTTGGAGTAATTTGGAAATTATTAATAAAAAAAGCCGTTATAAAGTCGACAAATCGTGCGGGTAATAAATTTTTATATCAGTTCGTGGAAATATAAAATATCTTATCATTTCCGGTGTCGATTTTAGCTATATATTAGAATGAATATACATCCGAAACATTTTAATTATTGAACAACAGGAAATTTATTATTCATCCTGTATATTTATTCAAGATCCGTTTATAAAGAAACAAAAGAACACCTAAATATGAAATTGAATTCACGTTATATATTCACGTGAATGTGAAGTAATAATCGAAATGAAAAGTTGGTTAAATAATTTAATAATTTATACGATTTCGACAACAATTGCATAAAGTTCAAAGACACTACAAGAAACTAGAAAATGATTCGATGCGTAACAACATAACGACCCCTTATATCCGGTTATTGTCATGCCATTGGTTTCTATACTATGAACAAGGTTAACATCAGTGCGACAGCCGAATGTTTTTCTAGATCATTTAGAAAAACTTATTTTCATAAATTTTAACCAATGGAAAATTTTGAATCAGTTACTTTAGTTTCTATCGCGATTAAAATCTGCCAAATACATTAAATTAGTTTTTATTTTTTTGGCAAAATGCCTCGAACTATTTCACTCGTGAAAATAATCTACTGAAGAAAATAATAACTGAATATAGACTGAAAAATTTCCATATTAAATAAAAAATCTCGACTTTATTTAAAGATAATGATGAAACTGAAATATAGCACGCCACTGGTAATATCTTGTAACCGCCAAAACTTACAAAAATTTAGTTTACATTTAATAAATACAAACGATCGAAAGTAAGAAGCCTCGAGTTTAAAACTGTAATTAACAACTATATTCCTATTGGTTATTGCAATAATTATAAATACAGAAAGTGACGTAATCGGTTATACTTGGTTGTTTGAATACCGGCTTTCTAAGGAAAAAAAGAAAAAATGTGTTTCCTAATTAATAAAATATGATTTTTGAAGAGTTTTCGAATATAACTATAACTAAAAAACGGAAAGAAATGTATAAAATAAACTAAACTTTAAAAGTTTTGCAAATTGTATATCGGCGTGCTTTCAAATATGTAACTATAAAAAAAGTTTACATACAATAACCTGCAATTTCATAACTTTCAACTACAAATGTATTTAATGATGTATACTTTTTCCTTTCACCCTATAAACTAAACGTATTTTAGCAAGTTATATTACTCGTGTTATTTTCTCTCCCGCCATTTTAAAAACCGCTAACCGCTGCCGCCCTGGATACTACATTTTTTTCGTAAACTCACATTTTAATATCAAGAATTGCAAAAATTATTATATACAATCACTTACCTGGACTTTTCTACTTTATCAGTCATCTTTGCTGTTTTTTAACTGTTGATTTACAAAAAAAAAACGACAAAATCGAAAGCGTGCCACACTATGTACTTGAAAGATTTGGCGAGGTCTTTTAATCGGCGTTGTCCGTTAAGTGTGTCAATCGATGATAGCGCTATCCTCTTCCAATGCTCGATAGAAAACAACGATAGAACGAACGCTTTCTGCTGTTCATGTTTTTCCTACCTGAATATTAGTTGTTCCGGTATCAGGTAGAGATAGCTCTCGGCCAGTAAGAACTCTCTAGACAGAGATAGAATGTTGACGTTGACAGATATAAGTGAATCAACAGATTGGATTA
Source organism: Diorhabda elongata (assembly GCA_026230145.1). NCBI lineage: Eukaryota > Metazoa > Arthropoda > Insecta > Coleoptera > Chrysomelidae > Diorhabda > Diorhabda elongata. The sequence continues at coordinate 38,920,522 of CM047930.1, forward strand.
TGAGAATCATTCGTTGTAGAGGGGATTCGAAGAGTGGAATTTTACCTTCAAGCCGTTTGCACCAACATATAAAATTTAATTAGAGGTCGTTCAAGTCATTTACACACGATTAAATATTCAATTAAATTTATTTTTCTTCTTTTCATAGAAAACCTCGCATACTAATAATGGTGAGTCTAAAAAAAACTCGCAAATATTTGTGATGACACATCACAAAATTGGATATTGGAGGGGAGTACGGGGGATGATGTTATTATTTTGTTATTGTTTATTGCAAAACTTCAAATCCATAACTATACCTCTGGATAATAGGATTTTAAATTAATTTTTATTAAACTGATAAGAAACATAATAATTTTATCATAGATTAACAATGTAAGTTTTACTTAATATAATACAGGTATTGTTATAAAAACATAATTTAATATAACTCATAAAAAAGAAGAATTGTTACGTCGAAATAACACGATGTATTACACTGAGAAAAGTTTTTTATTCTTACAATGTTATAAAATATGTGTTTAACTTAGCAGTATGAAATAATTAAGTTTTCATGTGATATTATGAAAGTTGACGAAAATCTTAGGGACAAACAAATATTGTTCCTTTTTAATGTCTATACATTTGAAATTAGGGAATATTTATTTTTCTAAGTGAAGCTTGTTCTTTCAGTGTACTTCTTATATGCCTTTTCTGATGTAAGAAAATGTAGGAAAGGTCGGGAAATGAGGTTTCTAATATCTACTTTTGGTTATTACAGTGAAAAAAAATGAAATTATACACACATTTATTTATAAAGCTAATTATATATTTCAATGTATCACATAAGGCTACAAATTTAAAGCTGATTTATATTTATATATATTTTTTAAAAAGGAGCTACTGCAGATTTATCGTAAACTTTTTGTAAAGTGTTTATTTCTTCTTTTTAGATAAATAGTTCGAAACGAATCAATAAACACTCGCTAAATAGAATACTTCGGACTAGTGAAATCTATCAACATTTACATAACCAATTAATAAGAAAAATAGAACTTGACGATGTTAATTTTTCTTTTAAAAATAGGTTTCTATATAACTTAAATGATTTTCTGTACACACCGATCTTTACTTATTTTTTTTTTCTGCTTAGTTCCTACTTTTCTTATAATATCAAGTCGATCTGAGTGAACTGATCCAATTTGACAATTGACATCTTAAAAAACATAAGATTTATTTCGCTACAACGTGGCAACTATGTAAAACACGTGTCGTATTCCTGTATACTTATACGTAAGGTATTGACTCATAGGTAAAATATTTTCAATATTACGATTAATGATATGATATTTTTTTAACGAAATATTGAATGAATTGAATATAAAAGTCACCGAGACCGACTTTTTTGTATCTTTTAAATAAATTCAGATCATATCCTTAAATTTCTTTGAAACAAAACACTGACAGACTACCACATATATAGTAACATAATAACACGTAAAAGATTACCTGAAACTAAGGCATACCAAACATTTGTTTTTTACAATAATATTGTAGGAATTTCGTAAAATTTGGGGGGGTGAAAATGGAGGAGGGATACGACACAGTAAATTTTATACTAAAACTAAAAAATTCTCATTGTCATTTTAAAAATATTCGATAAAGTAGGTACATAGAAATACTTGTAGTACTTTAAAAGTCAAGATATACTCGAGGGCTTTTATCAGATATTATTTTTAAATTTATGAATGATCATAAACTGGAATTGTTAAAAAATATTTTTAGACCAGGGTAGAAGCCTTTGAAAATAATAAAAAGTGAAAAAAAAAATAATAGTACGGGCGATATGTGGTCGGTAAGGCAAAGGGGGCGTGTTTTTAAGGGGAAAAACGATTTCCGGTAAAACTACAAGAGCTATGGAAAAAAGTTAAATAGCAAAGTTGTAGGTAATAAGAAGATCTACAACTTTTGTATTTATACTTTTCTCACATAACCTCAAAATTCATGTGAAAAATTCAAAAAACCGAATTTTTCGTTTTCAATTTTCATCTTTTACAAAAAACATTTTTTTTCGCGAAATTTTGTGAAAAGTTACTTTTGTATGTCTCATATACAATGTAATTTATTTGAAATATTCATTTTTTCACGTTATAGCGCCCTAATTTTGAAACGAAAATTATCCCCTCATTGTAACAGATTTTTTAAAAAAATTGGGGAGTGTTTTATTCGTTGAAATCTCTATTTTCTTATGGTGTAAAAAAATATTACCATCACCATGGTAAATTTTCACAGAAAAGGCAAAAAAATGAAAAAAAAAATTCGCACACGAAATTTTTTTCAACATTATGTTCAGTTTTTAGATATTTATTAAAATATTTCACTTTAATTACTTATATTTATCGATGTAACATGGAATCTCACATTTTTTGTGTAATTAGAGTGGAAAATTTTAATAAACAACTTAAAATTGTACATAATTAAAAAAAATCTTTTTTTACTTTTCATGGAAATATTTTTTGGATCCATCCAATGAACAAAAATCTCAGCGACTTTTTTTTTTAAACTTATACCTTGAAGGGAGAATTTTCGTTTCAAAATTACGGTGTTTTTTCGATATAATGTCAAAATAAGTTGAAAAAAATGAATATTTCAAATAAATTACATTGTATATGGGACATAGAAAGGTAACTTTTCACAAAATTTTGTTTAAAAAAAGTTTTTAGTAAAAAACAAAAATTAAAAACAAAAAATTCGGTTTTTTTAATTTTTCACATAAATTTTGAGGTTATATGAAAAAAGTGCAAATACAAAAGTTGTAGATCTCGTCATTACCTACAACTTTGCTATTTAACTTTTTTTCATAAGACTTGTAGTTTTGCCGGAAATCGAGAAAAACTGTTTTTTACCTTTAAAAACTCACCCCCCTACCCTTCCCGACATCAAATCACCTGTAAATTATTTTTCCTTCCAATTTTATTATTACCTCCTCTTTTATCAATATTTTTTTTTATTTTGAAAACTATCAACTCTGGTTTATTAGTAAAAACGTAATAGTGGACTATAGGAGTGTTGACGTCACACACCGCCATTGTTAGGGCATGTCAAGGATCACTTTCCAAACAAAGTTTTTACTACGTCGATCATCGTAAACATATTAAAATATCTTCTAATACAAAACACATTACCATATTATACAACAATAAACTAATTGAACATTTTTTTTAAATAACTTTAAAGACACACACTACCTCACAAAATTTGTTTCGAAAGCGGACTACAACAATATGACGGTAGTGACGTCACGCTCCCTATCGAGTCGATCACATTGTTGCCAGATTTAAAAATTCTTCCTGGCTGTTTTATACTAAGTGAAATTGAATACTCACAATAAATAATTAAAAATACATTTGATAAATAAAAAAATATGTAGTTTTAGTATAAATTTATCCATGGTAAATTGCTTAGTTTCTTAAAAATTTACTAATTGAAAGACGTGAAGCATATTTATAAAGGCAGCCATATATATATTTAACTCTTATGATATTTATCTAATTTCTTAAATCTAATAGAAGATATTGCGATAATTTGCCCTAAGGTAATGCCTTACTTTCACAATGATCCCCATTTGGTACCTCTGCACTTATTAAGAACTAAAAAAAATGAACAAGTTGGGACACTATTTAATGTAAATAGTGCAAAATATGATACAATATTTACAATAAGTAATAAATAAAATTGTTTGATATATTTTTTATAGAATATGTGTATATCAACGTGCAAAATTGTATTTTTTCCTTTCAACAAATTAATTCACATAGTTTGTTATTATTAGGAAATTTCCCATAGAAAATTATAGAATAAGACCAATTCCTTCTGTTGTTGTTAGTAAAACGGTACACTGAACAATATTAATTCCATAATATAGAAACATCTTAGTGCAAAAATTGATTAAATTTACGAAATTTCGAAAAATAACTATAAATATACAGAAAGCAAATACACGTTTCTGTATAATACAACTATGGACGACGGAAGTAGTTCCGCCATCTTGGCTACATTCGTCACGCAACTAGTTTGCGCATCATGTATACAGTGGAGTGTTGAAATGCAATTGAAAATAAAGCTACGAAAGAAATTCGAGTTTTGTTAGTGAAAAATCAAATATATGCAAAACGTCTATCAGAATTCCTGTACGTCATACTGTATTGCTACCGTAAATAAATATTTTCCAATAGATAATCCATATTTACAACATTAGGGAATTAACCTTTTGATCTTAATCTATAAATTATTGGTTGTTTTTCAAAGTTTTAATCCAATTCAAAGTTGCATTAATTAAATATTTCAAAATATTTCTAGAACTTGATGTACATCCCTCGTATTGGTAATTAGATAATATCCCATACAAATGACTTTCGTAGTATTGTAGAGCTGACACTGAATGGCGAATTTATTTATTACAAAATTTTAGTTTGAAAATTATTCATTTTTTTCATATAAGTTCAAGATAAAATTGCATCATTTTGAAATTTTAATGTTACTTTTATTGAGGGATTTCAAATTTACCAATTTTAAATATGAATTTTTGAAATAATGAAACTGTGATATGTACGAGGTATATTCATAAAGTTATATATTTCAATTACATTAACTGTTGATTGGCATATAGGAGCGTTCGTTTGAATTGACTAGAAATCACGCCCTATACGAAATTCGATGATTTTTTTATGACAAACGGAAGATTTAAAAGAGGTTAGGATATTAGACATGTTGAAAATAAATTTCTTTATTGATTGACTGCACGGAGCGATAGGAGGTTGAAAAAACAAACAGTCCTCGTATATATATGAAACAATTTGTTCAATATAGAATGAAAAAAAATCGGATATACGTTGATTATGATTCAATTGAAAATTTCAGTGTCGATACTACAAGTCGAGTGTTGATTTTGAAGATAACATCATTTGACAACATTTTCAAGTAGTTTTTTTTATATTGAAGTTATTTTTGTATGGGTCAAGGTCTTTGAGCTCAAGTTTGAGCTCTTAATTTCAATTTTAAGTACTTATAATTTGAATATGAACTTTTTTTTTCAAATTTCTAATATGCACTTTTTGCAATAACGAAAATCAATTCGATGGACCTAGTGGGGAATTTTGTGCTCTTGGAAATCGCTTTAAAGTTTTTTTTTGCGTAACTCGCACTGGAGAAAAATTTTTTTTCAAAAACTGTGCTTTAACGACTACTATTGGCGAACCAGTGCTCTAAAGCGATTTCGAATAGCATCAAATTCCCCTAAAGATAGAAATTTGAAAAAAACATGCATTTCAAATGGTAAAAATTCACTTAAAATTGTTATTAACAGTTTAAACTTGACGAGAATCTTTTTTTCTGAGTGTAGATGAAAATTTTTAATTTAAAACTGCTAATATAGCAAAAATATAATAAAAAGATAAATAATTCACGTTAAAAGGGACATCCATAAATAACGTCACAAGAATTTTTAAACCCCTTTACACGACGTCACAAGTTTTCACATTTTCATAATCCTCCTGACTCGATTTTTCACTTAGGATTTTTGTTGAAACATCTAATAAAAGCAACATAAAATCCACATTTCGGTGATAAAAGTTATAGTCCTTTCATTCATCAAAGTAATTCCATCAAATTCCAAAATAGAAGAAATCAAGTTATAGTCCATTCATTTCGCCTACTAAGTAACTTCACTGAACTCAAAAATGAAAGAGAATAAATTATAGTCCTTTCATTCATCAAAGTTATTCCATCCAACTCCAAAATAATAGAAAATAAGAGTTATAGTCCATTCATTTGGGGAACTAAAAACTCTACAATTGACATGTGACATAATATATGGATGCTTATAAAGATATTTTGATTGTACATTAAGAAAAAATGAAATTTAGAGTTTAATATATAAAATAGGTAACTTTGAAACTCCGTTATAATTTTTTTTTGAAATATACCTCATGATGGCAGTAACCTTCTACGGTAATTATATTTGATTAAAACAATAATAAAAAACTGAAGTTACTACAAAAATTCTACCTCGGAAGCTAAAATTGATTGTTATATTCTATTCTACATCCTATTAACATCCCCACATTAGCAAATTTAAAATATTTATAGGTTTATTAAAAGGAGGTAATTATTTTTTGCATTAACTCTAGTTTTAATAAAATAGTACAGAGGACCAATCGAGCAAGCACGAACCAGTTATTGGAAGAGCCCCTGGCAGCAGTCTGTCACTAGCCTGGGACAGTGGCAAGGCTACTTACATAAATTATTTCATGATAAACCATTCAGAATTCGGCGAATTCTTTGGCGCATTTTTCTGTAGAGGAGATGCGCAAGGCTTCTTCTTCGTAATCGTCGAAATTACTAGTGTCGCCTGGTCCTTTGCATCTCGGTATAAATGGAGCTTCTATCTTCTTTTGGAAAGTGGAAATCCAATCTGTGGAAGCGAACCATTTGTGACCTTTAATATCGTTCACTCCCGCTTTTAAGTTTCCGTATCTTTTTGTTAAATCGACTTGTAGCAAATTACGGAGTAGATCTTTGAGATCTGAGCCGAAATGAGATGGAAAACGAACTTTTCCAGATACAATTTTCTCGTAAATCTGTATAGGTTGATCAGCGAAGAATGGAGGGTAACCGGCTGCCATTTCGTAAACTAATACTCCTAGAGCCCACCAATCAACAGCTTTGTTGTATCCCTTACTGAGGATTATTTCTGGAGCGAGGTATTCAGGTGTACCACATAACGTCCAGGTACGACCTTTGACTTTTTTGGCAAAACCAAAATCGGTTACCTTAAGATAACCCTGAGAATCGATTAGTAAATTTTCTGGTTTCAGATCTCTGTAAATCAGATCTAGATAGTGGAGATATTCAAAAGCCAACACTATTTGAGCTGCATAGAAACGCGAGTGCGGTTCGGAGAAACGGCCGACTTTACGAAGATGAGAAAACATTTCACCGCCAGGCACATATTCAAGCACCATATAAAGATTCGAATTGTCTTTGAAATGGAACTTTAGACTCACGAGAAATGGAAAACTGATGGCTTGTAGAATCCGCTTTTCGTTTAGAGTGTGCTCCACCTGCTTTAATTTCACCACTTTTTGTTTGTCTAATATTTTCATTGCATAATATTCTTTAGTAGGTTTATGCTGCACTATCATAACTCGGCCGAACGAACCCGTTCCGAGGGTTTTAATTCGTTCGAAATCATCTAGACCTGCTGTATTTGTCGGATTCCGCTTCCACTTTTCTTCAAAATCTTCTTTGGCCTGGTCCAGGAACTCCTTTACGCTCTCCGCTGAATCTACTTTTTTGTTCGCCGTAGCGGCATTGTTGCCCATGGTTTGTACTTTTAAGCCTTCCAGGGCTCCGACTTTAATAGTACACTCCGCCTAAAGCACCTAGTTTAGCGGAGGACACGAATGTCACTAATACTACGATGTCAACACACCTTACTCATCTTAATTTTTTAAGTCTACTTTTATTTAATCCTTAAAATTACGAGATTCCACACTTTAATTATGAAATATTGAAATACAACTAAATTTATTATTACAACGAAACTATTCACGATTAGAATGACTTTTAAATATACTTTGGAACCTTAATTGTAAAATGGCCGATGACTGACGAGCTCTGTTTTCTTGTTTTATCCGGATTGATTTCGCACCAAGAAAAATATGAAAATATCGTCACGTGATTATTAAACGCCAATGGCGATACGGTTACAAATCGCTTAGAACTACTTCGAATTCCGAGTAAAATAACTAAACGCACCATAGATAAATTACACTTTCAAGTTATATAAGAAGTTTTCTCACTCTTTTAACGCAAATAAAAGGAGATAACAAAAAAAGCGAATTACACTTTCTAAACGTAGCGTTCGAATTGACGTTATAAATAAAAAGTCGCCAGTGACTCGCGCTATCTATACAAACATATTAATACTAAATAAAATTGGAATTTTAAATATCGATTATATATTGTGGTAAACAATTATATATTAGAATGATTAGATAAGGGAAATTTATTTAATTAGAGATATCAATATCTATCGAAACATATCGGATATTCATAACTTAGTATTATCGTTTTTATGAAATTCATAGATATATAATTAAGATAGTTCACAATAATTGATTAAATTAGAATGAGCGCCATCTAGGTGTATATACTACTAATTACGCGTCTGTCAAAAATTACCGGCAAATTTGATTGTTAAAATTGACGTACTTCGCACAAATATATTTTCTAAATAATTTTTTACTTAAAATATACCTCTACGGTGCATATTTAAGGTATTTTATCACAAAATAATGAAATTTCGAGAATTCAATGCAAATAAATATTTTTTCCGTCAGATTTAATGTGACTTTAATTCAAAATTTTGGGTTAATTTCTTGAAATTTGCGACTTTTTTGCTAATAGAAAATTGCCAATAAAGAAATTTATATAAAAAACTCAATGAAATGAAGGTTACAGGAAAAAAAAACTCGATTTAGTCAAAAATTTTTAATTTCTTTAATTTAATACGAAGCACAAACTTAAGCAACCAAAGCAGACGCCGTGCTTGATTCGTATTTCCAATTTGGAGCGAGTACACTTTTGGTTTTGTAGTATCTGGCCAAACGGTGGATACGCGATTCTACCAAAATCAACCTGAATTTGCTGTCTTTATCTTTTCTGTTACGTTCCAAATGTTTACGAATAGCTACTGCCTTTTTAATCAAATGATATAAATCTTCCGGTAGATCGGGAGCGATTCCCATAGATTTCATAATACGTAAAATTTTGTTACCGGAAACAAATCTTACTTGCGCCACTCCGTACGAGTCCCTAAGGATAACACCTGAAAGAAAATAAAACACCAAATATAATCCGATAACGTCACGATAGTCGGAAGTGAATACCTATTTGGGATGGAGTCATTCCTTTCTTTCCTAATTTTAATATGTGATCTTTTACTTCCTCAGGTGTTACTTTCAACCATGTAGGAACGCTTCTTCTGTACGGTAATGCCGATTGGGCAATACCTTTTCTATAATAAGATTAAAATTTGTAAAAACGAGAACAATATAATTACCACATGGCAACATAACCTAAGTAATGTTTACATTAAAAACCCATCGATAATTGGTAATTGAACAATTTTTACAATTATTAAACGTATGAAGCTGAAGAAATTTAATAAAAAACTTACCCTGGTGCGTGCATTCGACCCATATTTAAATATTTGAAATTAAATTCACCACAAATGTACCGATTAAGTATTTGCCAAGATGGCTTCACGAGAAAAAGGATATTACAACGTTGTCAGGCTGTTTGATCAAAACGTATATCATACAATTTAAAAAAAATAGATTCTCTTATTCCAAGTAATTTAACATAATTATATCGATAATCTTCGATTTAAATTACCAATAACTAACTAAAATGATTAAAATGTACGTAATATCTTTTGTGTACCCAAAAGAAGTTTCAATTTTTCGAATATTATATTGAAATATCGTGTGTTTCATGATGAATATATAAAAAAAACGATTAAACATAAAATCAAACGTTTTAGTCGAGAATGATTGATATAATAAAACTATATATTATTTATATTATTTAAAAAAAACCTCAAATATCCAGAATTAGTTTTTACACCGGCAACATTGTACGCACTGACGTAAATATGAAGTTTGACAGATCATACAAAACCAATAGAATACATATTGAATTATTTTTATTGAATTCAGTAGATAATTATTTTTTTTAGTATACTGAAAACCATTGGTATCTATTTAAAGTGTATTCACACTTATTTGAAACTCACATTCAGTGCAATTGATATATAATGATTAAAATTTTACTGATAATTATCAGATTGAAATGATTCTTTGAAAATATTAAATGATGACAGAAAAACCAATAAAGGAGATTGTTATTTGACGTTTATGTCATGCAAAGTAAAGTATCGTGGGATTTGGAAGATAGTTGAATCTTTTTATAATTTGCAAATTTCCCGTGTCTCGTTGTAAATAAAGTTGTTAATAGATATATTTAGGTAGAACGTAGAAAAATAAATTTGAACCCATCATGTCCACACCTGCCCGAAGACGTCTTATGAGAGATTTCAAAAGGTTAGTGATTCATTGCTTTTCATTACCATCTTAATACTATAAGTTTTAAGTATATATCTTATGTGAAAAGGACGAGAATGTAAGGATATGAAATAGTTAGCTTAAAACGTTTAATTAGGATTACATATTTATCAAGTTATTTGTAACCGAGAAATAAAATTAGCGATGTTATAATTTCGAATGTAGTTATTTTAGAACATTCGTATAACAAAGAGTTTTTGTTAATTGGTAGATTAGATTGAAATTTAAAAATTTAATTGGCTATTTTATGTTTGATAAACATATATCAAATTTTAAGTAAACAATATATTTTGAAGGTTGTTATATTGTTTGGGAATCATTTATTTATTGAATACCAGAAATGTTTTGACTAATTATAGCGAATTATATCTTCATATTAAAGATTACAAGAAGACCCGCCTACGGGTGTAAGTGGTGCTCCTACAGATAATAACATAATGATATGGAATGCAGTAATTTTCGGACCTCACGATACCCCTTTTGAAGATGGAACTTTCAAGTTAACCATCGAATTTACGGAAGAATATCCCAATAAACCACCGACAGTTAGATTTGTAAGTCATATGTTTCATCCCAATGTCTACGCAGACGGCGGTATATGTTTAGATATTTTACAAAACAGATGGAGCCCTACTTACGATGTTTCCGCTATATTAACCTCGATTCAAGTAAGAAATCGAAAATGTCATGTTTGAAAGGAATAATATCTGTTTGAAATTTCAGTCTTTGTTGAGTGATCCGAATCCTAATTCTCCGGCTAATTCAACAGCTGCGCAACTATACAAAGAAAATAGAAGGGAATATGAGAAGCGAGTTAAGGCGTGTGTAGAACAAAGCTTCATCGATTAGCATTTTAAACGTATCTGTCAGATTATTTATATACATATATATATATATTTGAAACTGGTTCTTATTATCGTGCTTCAAAATTACAGCTACACCTTCCGCCTTTACAGTAATTAGTGTTAATCTTTTTTTTCTCTCTCTCTATCTCTCCATTGACTATTATTTGGAATAAAATTTATTTAAAACAATAACGGCTTGGATCTTTATACAGGTATACCTCGGAAAGTTTCTTTAGTATCGGATCTTTTGGAACATCCTGAATTAATTTATATTTAATTTTCGACTGTTTAATTTTATGAAATGCAGGTACAAACGGTCGATTAATAATTTTTCGTTGGGTGTGATTAATATATATGTTGAAAAAAGATTCAACATAATTTAATTTTTTAAGGAGAATTTAATTGTAATTTAAACCTCCTTTTTAAAATTAGTCGAACAACAAATGAAATAGTTTTTTGTGTGAAATGTATTTTTGTATGAAGCTACTGGGAATTAATTTTTCGATTTTTTTTTAATTATATTCTAATACAATTTTTTTTGTTTTTCTTGTATTAAATCGCCCACTGTTTCCGTACTGCCTATTTTCAGTTTCATTAGGTAGTTAGATGTGTTATAATTAAAAATACTTAAATAAATTATTAAAATTGATTGTTTGTTTTTTTTATTCCCGTATCTGCCCCGTTTAGAATAAAAAAACTCGCCAATTTTTTGGCGTTTTCGAGGTCGCAGAATCCATTTATCGACGTTATTGTCAACTGAGGTCGCTTTGTAGCGTTCAATCGATAATGGAGGTCAAAGAGTTTGTCATCTATCATTTAGGGCCATACCGGCCCTGTCCGCCTAGTACTCCTAGAGAGGAAGGTGGGAGACTAGTAGTGAGTGAACTACCAGGCAAAATTTAAAATTTTCCAAAATATTTATAAACTTGAACAGAAATAAAATCAAATAAATTACTCAATCAAAAAGAAAATACCAAAAAATTGAATACATAACCTCAAATACATTAAAATTCTGACGTTATCGCTTTATAAATTTGCCGTTGGTAAAATGTCATGTCAAATGTCACTCTTTTGGCGTTTTATCAATAAGCAGGAGCGTAGTTGTCATTGCTGATTACTACTAACCACTGTTTTGAGAGAAAATACAATAGAGATAATATTAAAGATAGAGAGAGCGAGTACAGGGACTAATTCAGGCAAACCAGAACAACTTAGAAAGAGGGACACAAAATTCTGCATCTCTCTCTACTTTATTCCCATTGGATCACACTGACGTTGATGTTTTGGAAGGTGGGAACGCCAAATGAGAAGATTAATAAGTTGAATTTGATTGGCGGATAGAGAGAGGCAAACCTATACTCTTTCTCTCACTTCCGATAGTACAATCCCACTTACATGGTGTTCTCTCTAATTTTAATATTAACTCTGTGAATATTTTTATCATTTAGTTGATCCATCACTAAGAAGTGATATTTAAAATTTTTGTCGTGTTAAAATCTCTCTATAAATTCTCATACACTAAAACAATTGGTTGCCTATTTAATGTAGAGCTATCTGATGCCAAGATGGCGGAGCTAGTCCCGCCCACTCTCGCGTAACATCTAAAAGTTGGTTACTTATTGAACAGCCCTCGTATTTATATATCTCTTGTGATAATTCAAAGTTAATTTTCGGAATAGTGAGGAAGGGAAAAAACAAAAGATTATTATTTGTAGCTGTAGACTACAACAACTGGTTGCCTACTTAATGTAGAATCATCTGTTGCCAAGATGGCCGCGCTAGTCCCGCCCACTATCGCGTCATACTAAAAAGTCGTTTACTTATTGAACAATACTCGTATTTATAAACGTGATTGTTTAAGTTAATTTAGGAAATGGGGAGGAAGGAAAAAAACAAAAGATTATTATTTGTAGCTGTAGACTACAACAACTGGTTGCCTACTTAATGTAGAATCATCTGTTGCCAAGATGGCCGCGCTAGTCCCGCCCACTATCGCGTCATACTAAAAAGTCGTTTACTTATTGAACAATACTCGTATTTATAAACGTGATTGTTTAAGTTAATTTAGGAAATGGGGAGGAAGGAAAAAAACAAAAGATTATTATTTGTAGCTGTAGACTACAACAACTGGTTGCCTACTTAATGTAGAATCATCTGTTGCCAAGATGGCCGCGCTAGTCCCGCCCACTATCGCGTCATACTAAAAAGTCGTTTACTTATTGAACAATACTCGTATTTATAAACGTGATTGTTTAAGTTAATTTAGGAAATGGGGAGGAAGGAAAAAAACAAAAGATTATTATTTGTAGCTGTAGACTACAACAACTGGTTGCCTACTTAATGTAGAATCATCTGTTGCCAAGATGGCCGCGCTAGTCCCGCCCACTATCGCGTCATACTGAAAAGGCGTTTACTTATTGAACAATACTCGTATTTATAAACGTGATTGTTTAAGTTAATTTAGGAAATGGGGAGGAAGGAAAAAAAAACAAAAGATTATTATTTGTAGCTGTAGACTACAACAACTGGTTGCCTACTTAATGTAGAATCATCTGTTGCCAAGATGGCCGCGCTAGTCCCGCCCACTATCGCGTCATACTAAAAAGTCGTTTACTTATTGAACAATACTCGTATTTATAAACGTGATTGTTTAAGTTAATTTAGGAAATGGGGAGGAAGGAAAAAAAAACAAAAGATTATTATTTGTAGCTGTAGACTACAACAACTGGTTGCCTACTTAATGTAGAATCATCTGTTGCCAAGATGGCCGCGCTAGTCCCGCCCACTATCGCGTCATACTAAAAAGTCGTTTACTTATTGAACAATACTCGTATTTATAAACGTGATTGTTTAAGTTAATTTAGGAAATGGGGAGGAAGGAAAAAAACAAAAGATTATTATTTGTAGCTGTAGACTACAACAACTGGTTGCCTACTTAATGTAGAATCATCTGTTGCCAAGATGGCCGCGCTAGTCCCGCCCACTATCGCGTCATACTGAAAAGGCGTTTACTTATTGAACAATACTCGTATTTATAAACGTGATTGTTTAAGTTAATTTAGGAAATGGGGAGGAAGGAAAAAAAAACAAAAGATTATTATTTGTAGCTGTAGACTACAACAACTGGTTGCCTACTTAATGTAGAATCATCTGTTGCCAAGATGGCCGCGCTAGTCCCGCCCACTATCGCGTCATACTGAAAAGGCGTTTACTTATTGAACAATACTCGTATTTATAAACGTGATTGTTTAAGTTAATTTAGGAAATGGGGAGGAAGGAAAAAAAAACAAAAGATTATTATTTGTAGCTGTAGACTACAACAACTGGTTGCCTACTTAATGTAGAATCATCTGTTGCCAAGATGGCCGCGCTAGTCCCGCCCACTATCGCGTCATACTGAAAAGGCGTTTACTTATTGAACAATACTCGTATTTATAAACGTGATTGTTTAAGTTAATTTAGGAAATGGGGAGGAAGGAAAAAAAAACAAAAGATTATTATTTGTAGCTGTATATATATATATTTTTTTATGGTTCATTTCTACAAGGTTGTTTTACATTACATGAAACTTATGGACTAAACGAATTTTGTTTTATTTTTTACAGCAAATGTTTATTTAAATGAAACAGGTGTTTATGGCACCCATGAATGAGGCGATGAAAATATTAAAATGAAAAAAAAAATAATCTTAATATTATTATCGGAATATATTCGATCAGATCGTTCGAGAATGACTTTGGTAAGGATTATATACATCTTATACATTAAAAGTCAAGTATATACAAATAAATAATGACGAAAATGAAAAAAAATTGTACAGCCCACGACCATCGATTTATATTTTTCCAATCGGTTGATGATTATAAGGAAATTATTTGGTTTTTTTTTTCTTTTTGGTCATAGCTTGTACTGCCACACAAATGTCGAAAATTTACAATCAAAAAGGCCACCGTATCGAATATTTGGTAAATTTTACACAAATCACTGTAAGTTATATACGTTTATAATACTTCAATTATTAATAATATCCACTAGATATACAACAAGCGAAAACATTTTGAAAATTTACTATCACAATAAAGGGTTTCGATTATCGTATGCTCAGAAAAAAATCGTTTCAAAAATTTTGAGGTTATGTCAAAAAAAATTGATGAAATAACGAGAAAATGGCGTCACCTATATTTTGAGGATATGACGTATAGACGTATGACTATTAATATAGTGACAAATCACAGTAGTTTTTGAGGTTATGTCATAACAAATGATGGGACAGAGGTAAAACAAGATAATTTTCGAAAATAGTGACAGATTACAGTAGTTATGTCGTAAAAAATGTCTTAATAAAAAGAATATCTATGAATAAGCTGATAAATTAGAACGTTTTTTGCGGTTATGTCGAAAAAATGAAACAACGAGAAAATGGGGTCACATATTTTTTTCGAGGTTATGACGTAAAAAAACGTTGGGATAAAGGAAAAATAGGGTAATCTATTAATATATAACAGATTACAAAAATTTTGAGGTTATGTCGTTAAATAAAGAGAAAATGGCGTCATTTATGAATTAATTGATAGACTACAGTAGCTTTTGTGGTTATGTCGGGAAAAAATATGGTAACCTATTAATTTAGTGACAGATCCCAGTAATTTTTGAGGTTAGGTCATCAAAAATCATGGGATAGAGAAAAATGGCGTAATATTTAAAGATTTTGACAGTTCACAATAGTTAATGATGTAGAAACTGGTAAAAAAAAGAAAAATTGACGTCATGTATGACTCGATTGATAGATTAAAGCAGTTTTTGTGGTTATGTCGAAAAAAATTTGATGAAACAACGAGGAAATGTCGTCACCTATTAATCGGTGACAGATTCTCGGCAATATTTGAAGTTATGGTATGAAAAATGACGAAATAAGGGGAAAATTACGTCATCTGTCAATCGTTTGATAGATTTGAAAAGTTTTTGTGGTTATGTCGAAAAAAACTTGAAGAAACAAAGAGAAAATGTCGTCATCGATTAATCGATGACAGATTCTTAGCAACATTTGAAGTTATGGCGTAAAAAATGACGAAATGAGGAGAAAATTACGTCATCTGTCAATCATTTGATAGATTTCAACAGTTTTTGTGGTTATGTTGAAAAAAACTTGAAAAAACAACGAGAAAATGTCGTCATCGATTAATCGATGACAGATTCTTAGCAACATTTGGAGTTATGGCGTAAAAAATGACGAAATAAGGGGAAAATTACGTCATCTGTCAATCGTTTGATAGATTTAGAACAGTTTTTGTGGTTATATCGAAAAAAATTTGATGAAACAACGAGGAAATGTCGTCACCTATTAATCGGTGACAGATTCTCAACAATATTTGAAGTTATGGTATGAAAAATGACGAAATGAGGAGAAAATTACGTCATCTGTCAATCGTTTCATAGATTTCAACAGTTTTTGTGGTTATGTTGAAAAAAACTTGAAAAAACAACGAGAAAATGTCGTCATCGATTAATCGATGACAGATTCTTAGCAACATTTGGAGTTATGGCGTAAAAAATGACGAAATAAGGGGAAAATTACGTCATCTGTCAATCGTTTGATAGATTTAGAACAGTTTTTGTGGTTATATCGAAAAAAATTTGATGAAACAACGAGGAAATGTCGTCACCTATTAATCGGTGACAGATTCTCAACAATATTTGAAGTTATGGTATGAAAAATGACGAAATGAGGAGAAAATTACGTCATCTGTCAATCATTTGATAGATTTAGAACAGTTTTTGTGGTTATGTTGAAAAAAACTTGAAGAAACAACGAGAAAATGTCGTCATCGATTAATCGATGACAGATTCTGAGCACCATTTGAAGTTATGGCGTAAAAAATGACGAAATAAGGGGAAAATTACGTCATCTGTCAATCATTTGATAGATTTAGAACAGTTTTTGTGGTTATGTCAAAAAAAACTTGATGAAACAACGAAGAAATGTCGTCATCTATTAATCGATGACAGATTCTCAGTAATTTTTGACGTTATATTATAAAAAATGATGATACAAAATAATATAATCTTTAAAAATAGTGACAGTTCATAATAATTCGATATTTTTATGAAAAAATGCTGGAACAGAAGGAAAATGGCCTCATCTATGAATATATTTATGGATTAGAGCAATTTTTGAGGTTATATAGAACAAAATCTAATAGAACAAAGAGAAAATTGTATCAATTTTTTAGGTTATGTTATGGAAAAGTGTCATTTGTCAATCGGAGAACAGTATACGTCAGTTTTTGAGGTTAAATTTCGAAAACAAGACGGAATAAAGACAAAATGGCGTCATATATAAATATAATGATAGTGGTAGTATCGTAAAAACACACAAAATGAAAATTTTCTTCTAAAATCTATTCAAAATGTTAAAATTATAATCTCGGCTTGTTTTATTCCATAACCAAAAATGTTGAACATAAAAGGGAAGGTGATTTGAGCTGTTAGGGTCGAATCCTTGGTATTCTGCAAATACTCGGTCCACGCCAGAAGCTCTGGTGTGCGAAAAAATATCAAACAAAAGGTGTGCCAATCCACGACAGATTTTCAACCCTTCTCGAGTTAAAATTCCTAGTGAATTAATTTTTTTTGTCCAAAGCAGTTTTTGTATTGAATTCTAATGTAGTTCCACGTTACAGTTACACGTGCAAAGGAAAGGAAATCGGCGTGGCTGTGTTAATGAGAATTGAAATTACATTAGAATTCGAAGTGAAATCACATGTGAGATAATGGGGAAAGAAGAAGAAGGGAGAGGTTTGTTAGTAAAAAGTTATCCACCACCTCGTAATACAAAAACTAAATTTCTAATACTTGAAAATAAGAAACCCAACCACCGAGAATAAAACAAGCGAGATTTATTTGAAATCAACGATTTTTTTAAAAAATCACTCGGTATATGATGATGGTTTTCGAAAATTTATAGCAAAAATGTGGAAAAAAGATATTAGTGAAAATGTTTTATTTTATAAACACTCTGTAACTACCCAAATCGTGTTAAAAAAAATGGAAATTTGTTTAGTTTCACCCGGTATATATTGCAAATATCGCTGCAACTGCCAAAGCATGGAAGAATTTGGAAAAAAAGAAACAAAATAATCAATGACTTCAATATCACTCTGTATATAATGGAAAATTAAAATTTATTTTTGAAATGCCCGGTATAATAATGTAAATATCACTGTAACTGTCAAATTTTTAACCATTTTGAAAATTTTGTCGAGAAAATGTGGAAAAAAACATTAGAGAAAGTAAAAATAAATTTTTATTTTATAACCATTCTGTATATGATGAAAATATCATCGATAACCTCTCTACTGCAACATTCGAGTCAAAAAGTGTAAATATATTTAGTACCACCCGGTATATAATGAACTGTAACTGAAACAATTTGACAATTTTCCAAAAAAAAAATATTAATCAAACTCATAAATGAATTATTATTGAAAGATCACCCTGTATATAATGCAAACATTGATTTTGACACCTTCTACTGTAAACAGAGTAAAAAAATTAAAATTTTTTCAAAAAAATGTTTTATTTTATAACCACTCTGTATATGATGGAAATATCATCTATAAATTTGTGTATTTATACATAACATACCATATTCTGTACAAAATATATAATAAACGATATTTTTAGACTCACCCGGTATATATCACACTGTAACTTTTAGTTTAGACCCGCACTGTATGTAAAGATGTAAAATTTCAGATTTCTCTGTATCGAAATATTTTGCTGAACATACGAAATTACAATGGGACAAAGAAAAAAACTTCCTACACATTAAGTACCTATAATTTTTTTTTAATACTATATCACCGAAAAGGCAAAAAAAAATTAGTGTCTGAAGCCATTAATTATCATCACAATCAACAAGCAGCAACAATATGATGAATCTAAATCCTAATAACAAGTTACTTTTGAATATCCATGGTAGTATGTTACGTATATGACGAGTCGCCACCATTACAACAGCTATATGAGTAATTTAATCTTATTTTTAATAAAAAAGATTCTATTTATATGAAAAATATGCGTTAGAATTAATTAAAAATGAAATAATATTCAAAGTATAAAATTTTTGATTATGTCCGTGATTTATTACTTGTATGAGTATTGTATAGGTGGCGTCTTGTAAATAAAAATGGTCGTAATCATCACAAGTACAGTCTGTATAAAAATTTACAATTCTTCATTTACGATAAAATAAATCGAAATATTGGTAAATTTAACTTTATATTTAATCAAATTTATCAAATTTTCGATTTATTTACAATCAGAATCGTCCTTTATCGGCGATAACGGCCGATCTAGGTACCAAACCTTTTTGGGTACCCCGACAACATAGCAGCCATTTTTCGTCTACTTCCAAGACGACACGTAATTTCTCGCCTTCGTTGTAGGACAAATGGCCGCTTTCCGATGGTAATCGATGACTTACGGTTTTTACAATTCTAGAAAATTATAGTTTTTATATAATATCGAATATTTCTAATCAATTTCTTTTATTAATAAGCATATTCGTAAAATGAGATGTTAAACACGATTTAATAAATTCACGTAAACATTTTTGGCGAAATATGTAATACAGGGTGTTTTTAAAATAAAATAACGAATATTTTGTTTTATATATAAAAACACCTCGTATTGATGAAAATATATTATTACTTTTGTGATATTAATCGGCATAACACACGATATTGTTAAAAATTTACTCACTTAGGGACTATAGTAACCACCAAAAAGTCGATATGAGTCATCCAAGTAACGCGAATCAATTATTACCGTTAACCTAATTGCAATTTATACAAAAAAATTAATTTCCAAATTGTTTAAATAATAATAACTATTTTTAAAACCTTTTTTGTTAAACCGGATGAAAAAAAAATAGTAATAAAGGCAGAAATGTATTGACATCCATTTTTTTGAGGTTAGATAAGTTTCAAAAATGTAGAATTCACTTTTATACACATAGTTTGGTACACCGAGTACTTGTATTCGTACAAGGTGAAACAAAAAAACATCTCAGCTAAATATTAGGAACTAATCAAAAAATAAAATTCCATTTATAATTATATATATATTCAAGGTGGATTCCTATTACTCCAATCGTATACGTATAAGGGGATGCAAATAAACAAATCAGCTAAATATTGGAAACAAATAAATAATCATTTAGTTGTGGTACAAATCTTTAAAACTACATTCGGTTTATAACTTTGTATGTACAGGGTGAAATGTTCAATTATATATGTACGGGGTGGATGAAAATAAATAAATCAGCTAAATAATAGAAACACTCGAGTTGTGATACAGGGTGGACTAAAAAAACATTGGATAAATATTTAAAAAAACAAATCTTTGAAACCAAATACAATTTATAATTATGTACGTACAGGGTGGTTGAAAATAATTATTTAAGCTAAATTTTCCATGGAAATTCGAAGAAATAATTATTGATTTGTTATACAAGGTAGACGAGAAAGAGCGTCTACAAATCATTGAAATTTAATTTGATTTATAACTATATATTTACAGGGTGGATTGTTTTTAGACCAATTATAATCGTACAGGGTGGACGAATTTAAACAAGAGTTAAGTATTGGATAAAATTTTTTCAAAGAATCATTGTATCTATTGTGATACAGGGTGAACCAAAAGGAACGTCTCATAACTATATATTTACAGGGTGGATTGCTATTAGTCGAATTATAATCGTACAGGGTGGACGAATTTAAACAAGAGTTAAGTATTGGATAAAATTTTTTCAAAGAATCATTGTATCTATTCTGATACAGGGTGAACCAAAAGGAACGTCTCATAACTATATATTTACAGGGTGGATTGCTATTAGTCCAATTATAATCGTACAGGGTGGACGAATTTAAACATGAGTTAAGTATTGGATAAAATTTTTTCAAAGAATCGTATCTATTCTGATACAGGGTGAACCAAAAGAAACGTCTCGGATAAATACAAAAAATCTTTGAAACTAAATTCGATTTACAGGGTGGACGAAAATAATATCATTCAAACAATTTAGAACGAAATAAATAAAAGAATAGGTGTACAGGGTGGATCAAATAAACTAATATTAAGATTTGGAGACTGTAGTAAAAAATAAAGTTGAATTTGTGTAGTAAAAGTCCAAAAAAAAAAAAACTGAAAATGATAATTTTATCTTGATTACTCTGTGAAAAAACGAGATGATTAGTTTTTTGTGGCGGATATACTTACTTTGGTACGTTAGTTTGCGTTACGGGTCTTCTGCTCAACGAACTCGAAGCTGCCCTTCTGGGCGGGGTAATTTTGGTGGTTTTACCATTTTGTTGTGTCGGTTTACTGTACGGTAAACTGCTGGGTCTCTGCGGGTGTCTGACTATGTCGTGAGGATTGTCCAGCTGATCCACCCTACTAGTTCTGGAATAAACGTCCAATTAGAACCGGATCGTGTGAAACGAGCATTATCTAATCATTTACCTCGTATTTGGCGCGTTGTTTCTTTTCGCTGGGGAATTTTTGATATTAATAGCGACGTTTTTCGGTTGGGCGGTTATTTTCTTGCCGATTTTTGCGTTGGTAACTGGGATCGGTATGCCGGACGGTTTTATCGGGGATGTTATCGGACGCGGTATTTTCGATTTTACCGCGTGAGTGGGCGAAGACGGCGGGGATTCCAACGGATTATGTCCGCTCAATTTTTCCCATTTCTGTTGCAACTTTTTGAACCTAAAAACGCGACGTTTTATATATACATAGGTGACGGACGAAGAATTTTCGACGATATTTACCTTTTGCCGTTGATCGGTTTTTCGTCCGAAAAATTCGAATCGAGCGATTCCGGTTCGTCGTTTTTATCGATTTTAGTATTTTCCAAACTGTCTATATATTCCTCGTCTTCTTTTGCTAATTTATCGAAAGCTTGGTATAATTTCGAAGTCAAAGCGATGCCAGACCAACGTTTTTTCGCTATATCGTTAATATTTTCGCCTAATTTGAAATTGGGGTGAGCCGTACCGGCGCTTTCGACGCACGATCTAGGTCTTTCTAACCTCAATTTCGATTTAGATACGGGGGACGTATTTATAACGTCCGGAAGCTGTGATTCTAACGGCGAATAATTTTTCACGGTCAAAACTTCTTCTGATTCAGAATTCGATCTCGATCGAGATACATCCATTTTGGTAGAATTGAATTGTTTGAAATTAGGAGACGGGGAATGCTAAAAAAACGTTTACACGTCGAATAATTAACTACAACATAAAACATAACCTCAAATACGTCATTTTATTAATTTTGATTTCTTTCGAGGAGCCGACGTGGTAAAAAAATGTTTCATAACCTCAATTACAAATTATGACGTTTATTCGAGATGTAGCGGGGGAAATCACGTGACATAACTGCCAATTTGTGACGTCACTTCATAGTATTTCGAGTTTTATTGACGAAAAAAAAATTGGAAAAATTGTTTTATGTGTTAGATATAATATACGAGGAAAATAGGAAGTTTTTTTTACTAATTTTTACATATAAAATTTGTCACGTGACATTTGTCGTCTATCGAAACGCATGACGTATTAAAAAGTTTTGTCCTAACCTCAATTACAAACTGTGATGGTTATCCGAGAAGAAAATAAAAGTTTTATAAGTTTTAGCGGGAAAAATTTGAAATTGTAGACGTCAGTCACGTGACATAACCTCACAAATAACGAATTTGTGACGTCATTTCATAGTATAACGAATTTTTTTGACGAAAAAAATGTAAAATATTTAAAAATCTAACGGGTTTATGAATGAATGTAATATACGAGGAAAATATAGAGTATGAAAACAAACACTTTTTTTTATATATCAATATTTCCAAAAATATCCAAAATGGCAAAAAGATAAATCTTTTTTTGTTAAAATGTAACCTCAAATATGTTTTTTACTAATTTTGCTTGATAAAAAATTTCGTCCAAAAATCTATCCTTATTACTAAAATTACTTTATATTGAAGGAACTTTCTTAAATCTGGCAATAATGTACTAGAAATATGTGCGTGTATGTGAGCGAGAGAGAGATAAAGGTTCATTGTTGAGGAAGGGGTAAATTGGGTATGACATGGATTCTACATAAAAAAACGTTTCTTCCGAAGTTTGGGGATAGATTTTGTAATTTTTTTTCAATATTTTTTTGTTTATTAGTGTCGACGATTCGGCTGGTGAACCGGTTCGACGATAGAGAGATTGATTCAATAGTTATATTTTGGGCTCAATGAGGAAATTTTTTTTAAGAAGTTAGTATACGCAAGAAGTTTTTTTTTGTTTATTACTTGAGGGAGGGTACAGTTGCGCAGAAAACTTGAAATTCCGACGATTATATATTAAGGCAAATAGAACGGACGGAATACTGAACGTTTCCTGTCTGGCTACCACATAATCTCGATAGTAACTGTCAGTTTATTATTTTTACATTGTTGCCACGTTCAACTACGTAAATATAAAGTATGAAAACAAACACTTTTTTTTATATATCAATATTTCCAAAAATATCGAAAATGGCAAAAAGATAAATCTTTTTTTGTTAAAACGTAACCTCAAATATGTTTTTTTACTTATTTTGATTCCAATAACAACTTTAATATTTTTAATGGCGAAATAAAATAGTGACATAAATAAGTCACGTGAGATTGGCGCATAACAACATTGTCATAACCTCAATTAACAATTATGACGTTATTAGACAAGCGATGACATTTTTATAAGTTTTAGCGGGAAAAATTTGAAATTGTAGACGTCAGTCACGTGACATAACCTCACAAATAACGAATTTGTGACGTCATTTCATAGTATAACGAATTTTTTTGACGAAAAAAATGTAAAATATCTAAAATTCAAACGCGAGTTTATGAGTCGGAAAAGAAGAAAAATCTTTTTTTGGTCGAAACGTAACTACAAATATGTTTTTTTACTAATTTTGTTTCCAATGACAACTTTAATAGTTTTAATGACGAAATAAAATAGTGACATAAATCAATGACGTCAGATTGGCGCATAAGAACATTGTCATAACCTCAATTAACAATTATGACGTTATTAGACAAGCGATGACATTTTTATAAGTTTTAGCGGGAAAAATTTGAAATTGTAGACGTCAGTCACGTGACATAACCTCACAAATAACGAATTTGTGACGTCATTTCATGGTATAACTAATTTTTTTGACGAAAAAAATGTAAAATATTTAAAATTCAAACGCGAGTTTATGAGTCGGAAAAGAAGAAAAATCTTTTTTTGGTCGAAACGTAACTTCAAATATGTTTTTTTACTAATTTTGTTTCCAATGACAACTTTAATAGTTTTAATGGCGAAATAAAATAGTGACATAAATCAGTCACGTGAGATTGGCGCATAACAACATTGTCATAACCTCAATTAAGAATTGTGACGTTATTAGACAAGCGATGACAGTTACTAACATGACATAACCTCTCGAATTTATGACGTCATATCATAGTATAACGAATTTCGATATTGAAAAATCAAATATTCTTGTAAATATTAGTAATATACTGGATGAAAAGTATTAGAAAGTATGAAAACACTTAATATTTCAAAAGGAAAGTTTTGGAAAATTACCAAAATGGCGCTTACCTTGTGGGTGGGACTGAAAGATTGATTGTAAGAATCCATCCTCTTGAAACTTTGATGTAGTTGTTTAAATTCGAAAAGTAAATCGAATTGAAAGGGTAAAAAGGCGAGGGGTTGTAAAGCGGTGACCATAGTATCCAGCAGAGATCTAACGTTAGCACCTCCGGTATGCGACATCACCAATAGAGAATCGGCGGTGTAATGTTTTTTGAGTACGCTTTCTCTGGTTCTCAAAAAGCTGGTCCACGCGTCCAAAGATCTAACGTTGAGCAAACCGAAAACGAAAGCGTTGAATTTGACTAGACCTTCGGTAATTGCGTCTTCGCTGTTTATTCTCATTACCAAATCGTGTAGAGCTTTGGTGAGAGGTCCTTGTTGAGCGGAAGCCTCTACTACTTGCCACACCGAATTGTGTATAGCTCCGAAACTGGTTTCCAAATTAGGTTTTAATCCGTCGCTCAAAACGGCGTATAAAGCCGGACATAGCGTGGTTAGACACAATTTAGCGCATGCGGGGTTCGTACTCGAATCCCCAAGTGCGTTCAATTCCATTTGGTTGGATGCTAATGAGAAATGGTGCATTATTTGTTCGACTGCGTCGGTTACTGCGCTTATAAGCGATCGCTTTTGTATTAAATTATCGGATAAAGTTTTGTTTAGATGAATCGGAGTCGTTTGGGGGCTGGAGTAATTCGGACTGTTTTCGTTTTCTTCGCATATCGGTTGTTCGCTCAACTTTTTAGTCTATAAAATAAAAAATAAAATCTTTTTTACTTCTTACATCTTTTTATATGTTTTACATTGTGATTTATTCCGATTTTAGGTCTTTTTCGATCAAAATAATAAGTAAAAAATTCTAAGTTTCGACCTATTTCCAGTTTTTATCAAAACAAACCTAAAACCAATATGAATCGTAACGGAAATATTCAAAAATTCGTAAAAATCTAATATTCCAAAATTATCATATTTTAATATTTTTTTTTTTCAAAATTTATTGAAATAATAAAATGATAATGCACGTTTGTATATAAATTTTTTATTAAAAAAATAATACGTTAGAAAATTTTGATGAAAATATTTTTTTCCTATTAGCCCTGAAGTAAAAGTAAACGTGACAACGCCGCGTAATAATATTTAAACTACGTGCTTGTAGAATAGATTACTGGAGCATTGACGTCACACACCGCCATTATTAGCGCAGGTCAGGTATCAGTTTCAAAACAAAGTTTTTACTGCGTCGACGATCGTAAATTAAAATATATTCTAGTACAGAACACATTACAATCTCATACAACAGTAATTTAATAAAATATTTTTTTTAAATAACGTTAAAAACACGCACTACCTCGCAAAATTTGTTTGGAATGTAAACTATAAACATATGACGGCCGTGACGTCACGTTCTGGATGTCTACTTGGATGGTACGATTGACATAAATAAAAAAAAATATTTTAATATTGTTTTCTTAAATTATTTATTTCCGAATATGATTAATTAGCAAGAAATTTATGTTTATATGAGTAATAAAATCATATATAGAACCAGACGTTTCAATTATAAAAATAAAGTAATTTTTCTGCGGAAGCCATTTTGCCAACGAAACGTTTACATTACCGCAGTGTTGCCGGGTTATTTTACGATTTTTTCTTTTAATTAGTAACAAAAATGCTGCGAACAGGGTGGACAAAACAAAATATGAAAAGAAAAACTGTAATTTCAATTATATCTTTGAATAAACTAATAAAAAATTTATTTTGGAACCATTGACAGTGGCGTAACGAAAATATTGTGTTTTATGGTGAAAATATTTGTTTGATAAACGATTTTGTCTAAAAATCCAATAAAAATTTTTTGCGGAAGTCATCTTGTCAATGAATCGTGTTCACATCAACCCAGTGTTGCCAGACTTTTTTTTTACGAAACGTTTTTAAATGCGTATAATTAATTTATTATGGCATAACGAAAATGGAATATTCCGATAAGTTCAACGCGATTAATTTTTATAAAAATAATGATAAAGTGATTAAAAAAATTGCTTGATAAACAATTTCGTCCAAAAATCTATTCTTATTACTAAAAATACTTTATATTGAAGTAACTTTCTTAAATCTGGCAACAATGTACTAGAAATCTGTGCGTGTATGTGAGCAAGCGAGAGAGAGAGAAAGGTTCATTTTTGAGGAAGGGGTAAATTGGGTATGACATGGATACTGCATAAAAAACGTTTCTTTTGAAACTTGGGAATAGATTTTGTAATTTTTTTTTCTCAATATTTTTTGTTTATTACTTGATGGAAAGGAAGGGAGGGTACAGTTGCGCAGAAAACTTGAATCGACGATTATATTTTAAGGTAAATAGAACGGACGGAATACTGAGCGTTTCCTGTCTGCGCTACCACATAATCTCGATAGTAACTGACAGTTTATTATTTTTACATTGTTGCCACGTTCAACTACGTAAATATAAAGTATGAAAACAAACACATTTTTTTATATATCAATATTTCCAAAAATATCGAAAATGGCAAAAAGAAAAATCTTTTTTTGTTAAAACGTAACCTCAAATATGTTTTTTTACTAATTTTGATTCCAATGACAATTTTAATATTTTTAATGGCGAAATAAAGTAGTGACATAAATAAGTCACGTGAGATTGGCGCATAACAACATTGTCATAACCTCAATTAACAATTATGACGTTATTAGACAAGCGATGATATTTTTATAAGTTTTAGCGGGAAAAATTTGAAATTGTAGACGTCAGTCACGTGACATAACCTCACAAATAACGAATTTGTGACGTCATTTCATGGTATAACTAATTTTTTTGACGAAAAAAATGTAAAATATTTAAAATTCAAACGCGAGTTTATGAGTCGGAAAAGAAGAAAAATCTTTTTTTGGTCGAAACGTAACTACAAATATGTTTTTTTACTAATTTTGTTTCCAATGACAACTTTAATAGTTTTAATGGCGAAATAAAATAGTGACATAAATCAATGACGTCAGATTGGCGCATAAGAACATTGTCATAACCTCAATTAACAATTATGACGTTATTAGACAAGCGATGACATTTTTATAAGTTTTAGCGGGAAAAATTTGAAATTTTAGACGTCAGTCACGTGACATAACCTCACAAATAACGAATTTGTGACGTCATTTTATAGTATGACGAATTTTTTTGACGAAAAAAATGTAAAATATTTAAAATCAAACGCGACTTAATGAGTCAGAAAAGAAGAATCTTTTTTTTTGGTTGAAACGTAACCTCAAATATGTTTTTTACTAATTTTGATTCCAATGACAACTTTAATAGTTTTAATGGCGAAATAAAATAGTGACATAAGATGAGTCACGTGAGATTGGCGCATAACAACATTGTCATAACCTCAATTAACAATTATGACGTTATTAGACAAGCGATGACATTTTTATAAGTTTTAGCGGGAAAAATTTGAAATTGTAGACGTCAGTCACGTGACATTATATATTAAGGTAAATATAACGGACGGAATACTGAACGTTTCCTGTCTGCGCTACCACATAATCTAGTAGATAGTAACTGACAGCTTATTATTTTTACATTGTTGCCACGTTCAACTACGTAAATTTCGTTAAAACACAAATTTTATAATTATTTGTACCCACCTGATAATTTTTTTGTTGTATAAAAGCCGAAACGTTCGGCGAATTATTCGGCGGTATAAATTGTTTACTTTCCAAATATTTAGGTAAAACGTTAACCTTTTCGGCGAAACTGACGCACTTTTTCCCGCCGAAATGTTCGCCGTTCTCCTGATTAATTTTCAACGTTAAAAATTTACTGACGTACGATCGCAATTGTCCCAAATTTTTTTCGGTCAAATCTTCTTGATCCGTCGCGGAGATTCCGCTCAATTTCAAAAATTCCTCCAGTTGCGCCAATTCGTCGATGCTCATATTAGAGACGTCGGTGTGCGGTAGACTATCCGGATGCTCGTCCAAGCTGCTACTCGACGTTCCGGCGTCTACGCCTTCGTCTTCAGTTTCCGAAAAACGTTTATTCCGAATTAGATAATAGGGTTCCGGTAAAGATTTTCTTTTATAAGTCGGATCTTCGTTGGTTTCTTCTTCGCTGGTTTCGTACATGCTGTAACGCTTATTCGCTTCGATCTAAAACAATGAAATATCATACGGATTGTCCCTCTAAAATCTAATACTCACCTTTTCGATTCCTTTTCTTAGTATTCCCCTCGGAAGCGGAGGTCTCGGCGGTAGACATTCCTCCTGCGTTCTTATTTGAGCCGTTGTTGTTATACTGCGTTGTTTTTCGCTGTTTAATAAACTAGCTTCGGAGCTGGTTACGCTGTCGTACCGATAAACGAATAAGGGATTGGTGTTGGGTACCGGACTGTTTTGGGAATCGGTCAATAAACTGGAAGATCCTCTGTAACCTGAGCTCGGTTGTGTCGTAGTACTCGAACTAGATGATTGATTTATTATCTCGCAACTTAAAGGTCTCCTTTTGGGGAATTTGTTTTGTACGAACGAAGGTTTTTTGATATGTTGGGATACTTCCGGTATTTCCGATAGGATTTTACGGTATTCGTACGGTAGTAAGACGTTTAACGAATCCCAATCTTGTACGTGGGCGAAACCTTTTTTCTTTAGGGATTCCAAATCGTTGCAACTGAACGGTCTGCGTTTATTTGTTGCGACGGTCGGTTTTTGGGGTAACAAACGTAGTTCGGGTGATATGGTTTTGTCGTTGAGGAAATCCAAATTCGGTAAAACGTAATCGGGGTATAAAACGTACACCGGTTTTTCGACTTGGCCTTCTTTTTTTAATTTAGTCAAAAACGACGGTTCTATTATTTTTATGAATCTTTTAGCAGTATTGTCCGACGATTTTAATTTGTTAGCTTGTTTTAAATTCGTTATTTCGGAAAATTGCGACGTCTGTATACTTCTATTCATTTTTTCGTTATCGTTATTATTGTTGTTGATGTTTTTGTTCGTTTCCTCATTACCCAAATCGAGTTTAGATAAACTTTCCGCCAATTCGTTCATTATTTCGCAATTTGACGTTTTCGAAACGTCTCGAGCACTAATTTTCAAATTATCTTTAGATTCCGAATAACAACTTCCGCCCGATTGGCTTACGGGCCAATTTTCCGAAGAGGATAATTGGTCCATGGTGGTAGACATACCTTCGGCGCTCATACTTTTTTGTTTCATAAACAATTTCACGAGACTGAAGTTCGCGTGTTTGTTGTTGGCGTTATCGCTGAAAGTGACGTCGACGGAAGTCGCCATTTCGGATATACTACCGCTTCCGTTGCCGTTCGATTGATGTTGAATATCGAAAAGTTTAACGGGACGTTTTTTTATCGTGCAACTGTCGGTCTGAAATTAAAATCAAAAGTTAGAAACATTTTTCTCGGTGTAACTACATTTGATTCGAAAATTTGTATTTGAATCATAAATACTATGAAAAATTAATTCGAAATCGATATAACAACGTTAATACCAACTAAAAAAAATGAAAAGATTCAATTTTATACCGGGTGGACAAATGAAGCTGTATTTGCAAATATAAAATCAAAAGTTAGAAACATTTATCTCGGTGTAACTACATTTGATTCGAAAATTTGTATTTGAAGCATAAATACTACGAAAAATTAATTCGAAATCGATATAACAACGTTAATACCAACTAAAAAAAATGAAAAGATTCAATTTTATACCGGGTGGACAAATGAAGCTGTATTTGCAAATATAAAATCAAAAGTTAGAAACATTTATCTCGGTGTAACTACATTTGATTCGAAAATTTGTATTTGAAGCATAAATACTACGAAAAATTAATTCGAAATCGATATAACAACGTTAATACCAACTAAAAAAAATGAAAAGATTCAATTTTATACCGGGTGGACAAATGAAGCTGTATTTGCAAATATAAAATCAAAAGTTAGAAACATTTTTCTCGGTGTAACTAGATTTGATTCGAAAATTTGTATTTGAAGCATAAATACTACGAAAAATTAATTCGAAATCGATATAACAACGTTAATACCAACTAAAAAAAATGAAAAGATTCAATTTTATACCGGGTGGACAAATGAAGCTGTATTTGCAAATATAAAATCAAAAGTTAGAAACATTTATCTCGGTGTAACTACATTTGATTCGAAAATTTGTATTTGAAGCATAAATACTACGAAAAATTAATTCGAAATCGATATAACAACGTTAATACCAACTAAAAAAAATGAAAAGATTCAATTTTATACCGGGTGGATAAAAGAATCTGTATTTGCAAATATAAAATCAAAAGTTAGAAACATTTTTCTCGGTGTAACTACATTTGATTCGAAAATTTGTTTTAGAAGCATAAATACTATGAAAAATTAATTCGAAATCGATATAACAACGTTAATATCAACTAAAAAAAAATGAAAAGATTTAATTTTATACCGGGTGGACAGATAAAGCTGTATTTGCAAATATAGAATAAAATTTTTCAAAATTCGCGCCCTTCATATACGATAATCGAATTTTTCAATAAATTCTACGCTTTTTTGATTCAACAAGTTTTAGTCTATCTCTTCAAATAAGACGTGGGGGTGAGCGGGAAGATTGTTATCAAAAATTGCCTCTAAGTCCGGTTCTGTTTAACCGATTTTTATAAACTCGATATCGTTTCAAAGAACTTTTGTTCGGCTATACGAAATAAATAAATTTAATTAGCAACGTAAAAGCTAGAGGGCGTTATTACATATCTTTAAAATATTGCGATTTTTCTAGACAAATTTAAATAGAAGCGTAAAATTTTGAGTAAATAGTTCGAAATATAATTAAATTAGCATTAAAATAGCGAAAACCGCATGTCGATATCTTTTTTACGTTTCGAGATATATCAAGAAATTACTTATCGTGTCGAAGTTTATTTATTTCCTGATATATCTCGAAACATAAAAAAGATATCGACATGCGGTTTTCGCTATTTTAATGCTAATTTAATTATATTTCGAAATATTTACTCAAACTTTTACGCTTCTATTTAAATTTGTCTAGAAAAATCACAATATCGAAAATATATGAAATAGCGCCCTCTAGCATTTACGTTGCTAATTAAATTTATTGAAATTTATATTTTTCGTATTGCTGAATAAAAGTTCTTTCGAACAACATCGAGTTTATAAAAATCGGTTAAGCAAAACCGGACTCACAAGCAATTTTTGATAAAAAATTTCCCGCTCACCCCCACGTCTTATATGAAGAGATAGACTGAAATGTTTGAAACAAAAAATGCGCAGTATTTGTTAAAGAATTCAATTATCGTATATAAAGTGCCACTTAATTAGATAAATTTTGAAAAAATCAACATTTTTAACTTCATATTTCCAAATACGCCCTATAGCGGTGAACCTATGAGTCTGAAAATAATTTCTACGTGTTTTTCGTGGCCACTTTTATCACAAAATTTTCATCCCCCAAAAGCTGTAAGATACTCCATTTCTAAAATACGGCAGACTACCCACCCGGTACTAAAAATTATTTTCATCTCATACTTTTTTTAACGATTTGGCAACATCGCTAGAATATTAATGTTTCAAATGATTTACATACCGAACTATTTTTTGATTGCACACTAACAGCCGCCATATTCTTCAACTTCCTTTTGTACAGGTCCGGCATGCTTTGACTTTTTGCACCCGTATCGGTTAATCCTAAATGACTAGTTTCACTCGTCGAATTATTATTGTTTCCCGAAGGATGTTTTCTGAGTATATTTTCGCTACCGAGTTTCTTCAATTTGCTCCAAGTAGTAAAACTATTCGAATCAGATCGAGTCATAGCACCATCGATCACTTTCGTATTGTTCTTGACGTTACTCGGCCAAACAGAACTATCAGAATGATGAGAATTCTCAGATTTATCTATAAAAAGTGATTATTTTTCATTATTAGGAATATTTGTTTGTGTACAATGATCATTAGTCCATCATTAGTCAATATTTATTGTACCCCGTAGATTTTAATATCATTTGTAAACAAAAAGTGGAAATAAACATTTTTTGAATGATTATTGTGGAATTTAAAAATATAATTGTTCATTTCAATAATTTATTTGTTCATCTTTTATGAATTTAAATAAATTTTGATACACACTGTATGTAAAATATTTCTTATAACTTCAAATTACTTAACTTCGCTTATTGCTCACAATGAATATAAAGTATAATAATTTTCAATGCAAAAAACACTGCAATAAACTTTGGAGAAATAATTTATTATCATACCAATTAATATAAATAGTCAATTGAAATTCAATCCCATTTAAAGCAAATTGTCAACGTTACAATAAACAAATTTATTTTTTACTAGTTGCGCCATCTCTACTTCAGAAGCTGAACTAATAATATCAATTATCCCAGCGTATGGTAGGAAACTGTAAAATATGATTTCATAGGAAACTGTAAAAAATAATTTATTAGAAAACTGTAAATGATAGTTTGATAGGAAACTGTGCTATATAAAACATAATTCAATAGGAAAATGTAAAAAATAAATTGATAGGAAGCTATAAAATATAATTTGACAGGAATCAGTAGAATATATTTACGTTTGTAGAAATTCCTGCGTTGTCAAATTTAAATCGTACTTACCTTTATCGATGTAATCACTGTCTTCGGAATACATGGTAACTGATCCTTCGAAGGCTATGGTATAATTATCCTTGTTGGCTTGACAGGTTAACATCATGTCGTGCAAATCGCAGTCCAGTGAATCAACGCTGAAATTAACTGGTACCGGTGTTTCTTTCACTGGACTAAAGAGCAATTCCGATTTGCATATAGACATCGAATTAGAATTGGCCGAACATTCGTCACCTTGGGAACTACTGTGCGGACTGATGGAACTTTCCAGATCGAATTTCGCCATCATCGATCCCGATACGCTGGCGTAACATTCCCCTTGACGATTATTCTGGAAAGAAAACTTTTCGTATCGTATTTAATTCGAAACGGTGAATTTTTACCTCTTGACTTAAATGATCCGTGCACATTGGCGGTAAATTGGTCAATAGAGCGTGTATATCTTCGGTACGAAAACTTTCCATATCGGCTTCGGCCAAATTAGCGTCCATGTTTTTAGAAAAAGCGTCGTAGTAATTCAAATCGCCTGCTTCGTAGGATTCCGGCAAGGAGAGAATACTCGTGTGGTTGTTGGTGCCTCCATCTCTGTATCTGGAAACAATCGAAACGTTTAAATACATCCAGTTGGAACAACGCAAACTTCTTTACACTATAGATCAACCGGGGGCTCTTGTACTAGATCTACTAATCCAGAGCAATGGCATTAGACATATCGAAGGCTTTGATATACCAAAGAACATTACAATCAATACGAATACCATTCTGATGACGGGTGGAAAGAATTTGATTAGAGTTTGACATGAGGATGCTCGACTAAATATAGAAGAAAGTAATTTGACCCATTGACGATCCAGAGTTGATCAGGAACTTATAGATTAGATCATATAAGGGTCGATGACCTGACTTTGTTTTACTGATCAGGGTCATTCGTAAAATGAACCATATTCAATTTAAAAATGCCCCTATCTCCCCCATAACACAAATCGCATTTTTGTAAATAATATTATACAATAAATTATTTAAAATGTATGAAGTAATTAATATTTTTTTTTGGTATTAAAGTGATGTTATACCTTTTCTTACGAACCACGCCCATTAATCACTTTACACAACTTTATAAAACTACTAGAATTTTGAATTAAGGATATGATGCAGCTTCTCCTTATCAATGTAATGTGATAAAAAAACCAGTATTGTTCGAGCTAACCTTCGCAATCAAGCAAAATGATTCATTTTGTTTTCCATGTATTTTTAAGATTTATTATTAAAATACAGGGTGTACCACTTACCTAAATATCGATAAACATATTTAGATAAATAATTAAAAGTAAAAGGAAAAAAATATATAATTTGCGGTTTTTTTTTTAATTTTACTTACCCGTAATCGATAAACCATTGGTAATCGGAATTATCTTGTATAAAGTCGATGTCTTGGGAAGATGTATTACTAAGGTAACTGGATGATCCATGGTGGTTGCTATTGCAGTCCGAGTCCGGACTACCCCGGATTACCCCCACCTCGGTCATACCTTTACCTGCCAAGAAAATGTTTCATGTATCAACTACGGTTATCGTTAAATCGTTTTTTTTTTTTATTAAATTATGATAACAACAAAAATAGTTTCGAATCATATTTGTGTTGTTATCAGATGACATAACCTATAAATTATATAATTATTACATTACATTACTCACGTTTCAGCACATCGTATATAATAATTTTTCTTTAAACTATTCAATCAACCTCGTATATATATTTTTTATCTTTAAAAATATCCCAGATTCCAATCGACATTTAACCTCTTGTATATACATTCCATTTATATAGATTCTTTTTTTAGTTATCAGAAAATTTATTGTTTCGTAAAAAAAATTGAAAAAAATGACATCGTATCAGGAAATTGGGCATAAAACAACGTTTATATGCACGGTTTTTATTTTAAACAGAATCGACATATGGTATATGTAAAGAAACACCGAAAATATTTGTTTTAATGGTCGGAATTTATTTTTAAAACAGAATGTGTGATA
Source organism: Diorhabda elongata (assembly GCA_026230145.1). Classification (NCBI taxonomy): domain Eukaryota; kingdom Metazoa; phylum Arthropoda; class Insecta; order Coleoptera; family Chrysomelidae; genus Diorhabda; species Diorhabda elongata. The sequence continues at coordinate 38,955,887 of CM047930.1, forward strand.
AATACAATTTAGTCGCCATGTTTAACTAAAACTCGGCTGATTCAGGATTTGTTTTTCTCATAAAACGCTTATAAAATCGTAATTTATTTATAATCAAAAACTTAACAACACTTCAGTAGTATTTTTAACTAAACAAGAAGTATGAAAATAAAATGTTTTGTATCGTAGTTTGAGTTAAACGAGGACGCCATTTTATCTCTTTTTTAACGCCATCTCTACCTCGAACCACGAAGTTTTATTTCGTCACGTTATAGGAAACTGTAAAAACTATATTTAGTATTGTATCATATAGAAAAACTGATTCAATCTCTCGAGTTGATTTCATAAGTTTTTATGGGCGATTCGAGAAAATGAGGTCACTAATTATATTTCGCCATCCATCTCGCATTATTTTATTATCTTTTGGTTTGTTTTAGACTGAAATAAATATTTAAATTAAACTTATCCTATTTTTATTTCACATTAAATTCAATTAGGAACGCGGAAAATTCAAATCGATCGGGATTAAAAAATTGTCAAGTATTTTATATCGAAAACTGGATTACGTGACACGTGTTACTAAACAACTCCATCTATTTTCCGTTTCGTATTTTTTACACGGACCGACATAGTTGTTTTCGCGATATTTTTGGCAACGTGACAGAAAATGTATATAACTATACTTTTGTTTTACGAAAGCACGACTTCAGTATGCCATGTTGTTTTCGTTGTTATAAATTTCAATTTAACCGTGTTTTATATACCGTCTGCATTGTTTACGACGCCGCTTTAAACAGCAGTATTACCAACCACGAAACGGTTGTTATTATCAAAATAATTATACGAGGATTAGTCAAAAATTACGTACACATAAACTAAAATCAGTGTATAACAGAATAATTATTTTTTTAAATAGTCTACGCCTTTAGAAATTTAATTTTAAACAAACGATTCACTCCTTGACAGGTGTAAAGTCTGAGAGGGCGAGATCTGGGCTACAGGGAGGGTATTACCTGGTTTCAAACCATATTTTTTTATTGTTTTTATGGTATACGACTGGAAATTGTCGTGCAACAACAAAACCTACTTATTTTCGAAAAAAATTGTATATTTTTTAACTAGATTCGTATTATAGAGATAATTAGTACGACTTATACTTAAGATTATTATGTGTAAAATATTTCCTTAAAACTATGCTTTGTTAGTTCCACTTACGAAGCTGTTAGAAATTCCATACATTAAATTGAACACGCAAAAGTAATTAAAGAAGGTACTGACTACACAACCGCTAATTTATAAGCAAAAAATCGTCGATAAGAGGATATCCATTCATGAGAAACAACCAGACCGTGATATCTTCATTCTAAGCTGATTTTATTAATTTTTACACGCCATATCTGTACTTCTTCTACTTAAGAGCTTAAACAAGATGTATATGTCGTGTTGAAGAGGCGCCATAACACGAAAACCGGTCTGAAAAGTGAACAATTTACCGAATGAAACTAGTAGCTACAGGAATCAGTAGAAAGCGTAAAATCCAGGAGGAATTTGATTATTTTGATTAAACGATATCGATTTATGAGACTTTAAACACTCTTAGAAGCTAGACGACTATCTGAGAATGATTTAGAAGAAGAATTAATGACCTTCAAACATACCTTCTATTTTTTTATTCAATAAAGTATTTCTGACTGCTCGTAGTATGTAATAATTATTCTCAAACGACCCCCGTACATGTGGGTTCTATAAGATCGATTTTTTTTCGATAAACGACTATCTGAGAACGATTTAGAAGAAGAATTAATGACCTTCAAACATACCTTCTATTTTTTTTATTCAATAAAGTATTTCTGACTGCTCGTAGTATGTAATAATTATTCTCAAACGACCCCCGTACATGTGGGTTCTATAAGATCGATTTTTTTTCGATAAACGACTATCTGAGAACGATTTAGAAGAAGAATTAATGACCTTCAAACATACCTTCTATTTTTTTTATTCAATAATGTATTTCTGACTGCTCTTAGTATGTAATAATTATTCTCAAACGACCCCCGTACATGTGGGTTCTATAAGATCGATTTTTTTTCGATAAACGATTATCTGAGAACGATTTAGAAGAAGAATTAATGACCTTCAAACATACCTTCTATTTTTTTTATTCAATAAAGTATTTCTGACTGCTCGTAGTATGTAATAATTATTCTCAAACGACCCCCGTACATGTGGGTTCTATAAGATCGATTTTTTTTCGATAAACGACTATATGAGAACGATTTAGAAGAAGAATTAATGACCTTCAAACATACCTTCTATTTTTTTTATTCAATTATGTATTTCTGACTGCTCTTAGTATGTAATAATTATTCTCAAACGACCCCCGTACATGTGGGTTCTATAAGATCGATTTTTTTTCGATAAACGACTATATGAGAACGATTTAGAAGAAGAATTAATGACCTTCAAACATACCTTCTATTTTTTTATTCAATGAAGTATTTCTAATTGCTCGTAGTATGTAATAATTATTCTCAAACGACCCCCGTACATGTGGGTTCTATAAGATCGATTTTTTTTCGATAAACAACTATCTGAGAACGATTTAGAAGAAGAATTAATGACCTTCAAACATACCTTCTATTTTTTTTATTCAATAAAGTATTTCTGACTGCTCTTAGTATGTAATAATTATTCTCAAACGACCCCCGTACATGTGGGTTCTATAAGATCGATTTTTTTTCGATAAACGACTATCTGAGAACGATTTAGAAGAAGAATTAATGACCTTCAAACATACCTTCTATTTTTTTTATTCAATAAAGTATTTCTGACTGCTCGTAGTATGTAATAATTATTCTCAAACGACCCCCGTACATGTGGGTTCTATAAGATCGATTTTTTTTCGATAAACGACTATCTGAGAACGATTTAGAAGAAGAATTAATGACCTTCAAACATACCTTCTATTTTTTTTATTCAATAAAGTATTTCTGACTGCTCGTAGTATGTAATAATTATTCTCAAACGACCCCCGTACATGTGGGTTCTATAAGATCGATTTTTTTTCGATAAACGACTATCTGAGAACGATTTAGAAGAAGAATTAATGACCTTCAAACATACCTTCTATTTTTTTTATTCAATAAAGTATTTCTGACTGCTCGTAGTATGTAATAATTATTCTCAAACGACCCCCGTACATGTGGGTTCTATAAGATCGATTTTTTTTCGATAAACGACTATATGAGAACGATTTAGAAGAAGAATTAATGACCTTCAAACATACCTTCTATTTTTTTTATTCAATTATGTATTTCTGACTGCTCTTAGTATGTAATAATTATTCTCAAACGACCCCCGTACATGTGGGTTCTATAAGATCGATTTTTTTTCGATAAACGACTATATGAGAACGATTTAGAAGAAGAATTAATGACCTTCAAACATACCTTCTATTTTTTTATTCAATGAAGTATTTCTAATTGCTCGTAGTATGTAATAATTATTCTCAAACGACCCCCGTACATGTGGGTTCTATAAGATCGATTTTTTTTTCGATAAACAACTATCTGAGAACGATTTAGAAGAAGAATTAATGACCTTCAAACATACCTTCTATTTTTTTTATTCAATAAAGTATTTCTGACTGCTCTTAGTATGTAATAATTATTCTCAAACGACCCCCGTACATGTGGGTTCTATAAGATCGATTTTTTTTCGATAAACGACTATCTGAGAACGATTTAGAAGAAGAATTAATGACCTTCAAACATACCTTCTATTTTTTTTATTCAATAAAGTATTTCTGACTGCTCTTAGTATGTAATAATTATTCTCAAACGACCCCCGTACATGTGGGTTCTATAAGATCGATTTTTTTTCGATAAACGATTATCTGAGAACGATTTAGAAGAAGAATTAATGACCTTCAAACATACCTTCTATTTTTTTTATTCAATTATGTATTTCTCACTGCTCTTAGTATGTAATAATTATTCTCAAACGACCCCCGTACATGTGGGTTCTATAAGATCGATTTTTTTTCGATAAACGACTATATGAGAACGATTTAGAAGAAGAATTAATGACCTTCAAACATACCTTCTATTTTTTTATTCAATGAAGTATTTCTAATTGCTCGTAGTATGTAATAATTATTCTCAAACGACCCCCGTACATGTGGGTTCTATAAGATCGATTTTTTTTCGATAAACGACTATCTGAGGATGATTTAGAAGAAGAATTAATGACCTTCAAACATACCTTCTATTTTTTTTATTCAATAAAGTATTTCTGACTGCTCTTAGTATGTAATAATTATTCTCAAACGTCCCCCGTACATGTGGGTTCTATAAGATCGATTTTTTTTCGATAAACGATTATCTGAGAACGATTTAGAAGAAGAATTAATGACCTTCAAACATACCTTCTATTTTTTTTATTCAATTATGTATTTCTCACTGCTCTTAGTATGTAATAATTATTCTCAAACGACCCCCGTACATGTGGGTTCTATAAGATCGATTTTTTTTCGATAAACGACTATATGAGAACGATTTAGAAGAAGAATTAATGACCTTCAAACATACCTTCTATTTTTTTATTCAATGAAGTATTTCTAATTGCTCGTAGTATGTAATAATTATTCTCAAACGACCCCCGTACATGTGGGTTCTATAAGATCGATTTTTTTTCGATAAACGACTATCTGAGGATGATTTAGAAGAAGAATTAATGACCTTCAAACATACCTTCTATTTTTTTATTCAATAAAGTATTTCTAATTGCTCGTAGTATGTAATAATTATTTTCAAACGACCCCCGTACATGTGGGTTGGATAAATTCTATTTTTTTCCTATAAACAAATGTCTGAGGATGGCAGTTTATTACATAAATACGAAACACATAAAAAAATAATTGAAACTGGAATCTTGTTAACGTACTTATAGTTGGTTTATTAGTCACAACTTTTAGTAATCAGACCTCATTAATACAGAACATGCGATGCGTCGTGAATCATATTATACGAGGAGAAATCATAACAACGATTGTTTTGAATAATAATTACTTATGAATTAAGTACATTATTTGAAATTCCATATCGAATTATAAAAAAACTGTTGACATCTCCTCGTAGAAATTTTTGTCGTTTACGTACCTTTAAAAACGACGTTTCGTCTAAAATTGTCTGTTACTAGATGAAATGGGAAATGTTGGACCCCTCTAGGACGACGCATTTTATAAAACATTCCCGCTACTTGGTATTAGTCTATATATAGGGTACAGTTAAAACTACTCAACACAACACTTTAAGGTTAGTCACAAATTTTACATTTTCTATCACCACTATTATCAATTTACCCATATATTGATTGAAAAAATTATTGATTACAGCATTACGTATTATATTTAAAATTGTCTTTATGTTTTACGTAATGTTTCACAAAAAAGTTGGGTTATGTTCAAATATAGCATTAGAATTGATCTCGATTCTTTCGGGAAAATTCGTGTTTCTACGTAAATTTCATCGTTAGATTTATTTAGGTACCTCTAACTAGTTTAAATCCAAATAAATTTTCAATAACAAATGGAAAACCATCGATTTAACATGATAAAACTAACATAGTCCACTCTGTATATACCGAGTATTTCAGATATTTTTGATTTATTTTCTAGCGTCTACTTTTTACGTAATGAATTTCAATGTTGCATCTGTAGGCGTTTAATATCTGATTAGTTAGTTTCAACAATTTCAAATTTCATTTCCGTAAATGTATATATACGCACACAGGGTGTTTCAAAAAAAGGTTACGAAAATTTTTTACCGAACAAACCTCAAATATTTTTCTATCTATCCTTGAGAAGGGATCACTGTACAGAATGTCCCGTAAATTTATGTAATGGTAGGACCTCGTATATAAAATCAATTTATCTGCTGCACATCTGTTTAAAATTTAACCCTGCTTCATTTAAGACTGTCGTATTCTATAAATAACGCGAATGATATTCAAGCTAACAAAGGGCTCGTGTTTTAAGTGCGGTTGATGACCCATTATAGGAATAAATACTTTGAAATTTGATTTTGGAAAATGGTTATATTGATATGAGATTTTCTATTTAGTTTGTAAATATGATTATTATGGTCCATTCGTTCGTGAGTGACTCTTAATCAAATAAACTAAATAATACAGTCAACAACGACGTCAGAAAGGTTAAAGCAACAGCGCCTGATCAGGTTTTCAAAGGTCATCGACCTTGGGTAATGTCAAGCGAAGCACGACGGGCTTATCAAAAGATATAGGTGCTTAAAGACCCTCGGGAGCAAAGCAACAACAATAAAGTACCAAAAAATCAATTTTCGTTTCATCGAAAATGTCAAACTTTATGACAGCAATGTCAATTTTGACATATTCACATCAATTTATGTAGCAGCCCTCGTATATAGAAATCGCGACCTACTGATTTTTGTGATCTTTGACTCGAATAAATTATATAAACGTGAGAAATTTTTTTATACAACTTTCATAAAGTCAAAATAACGCCGTATACGAATTTATTACAATTTCTGATGATCAATATTTTTCTCGTTCCCTGTATAATTTTATATAAGTTATTCGAATCACATTCATATTTGAAACCTCAACTATTAATGGTTGGCTCGCTTATATTGATACTTTCTAGTTTATTGTGTGTTGACGAATACGAAAACGATTTGTTTTCATAATCTCTTCGATTACGATCGTGAAGAAATCGGTATATATATCTATTGACTTTCCCCTTTTTACATAATTATTTACTTTATATAGAAAAAAGTAATTGAAAGACATTTCATACAAAACATCCGTGTTTCAGATTAATAATAACATTAATTGGGAGATAATCACAAAATTTTTAATAACATTATATAAATCGTTTATGTTTTCACGACATACCATACACCCACAAAAAATCGAGTTTTTAACATAACCTAAATACAACAATATTCATTGCGTGAAAATATTAGTCTACTTATTTAGATATAAATCACTAGAGGACGCATCACTTGTCAATCAAGTGTCAGTACCTGCTACGGTTAAACCCAACAATTTTTTGAGGTTATGTCGTCGAAATTTAGTCAATAGCAGCATCTTCTAGAGCGAAGACCGAAGAGGCACTTTTTCAAGGTCGAATGAGTGAAATTCGTTAATAAAACCGTATGAAACGGTTCAATTTTATCAAATATCTAAACAACATTATGGTAGATGGGATAATTTGTAGTCAAATCTATGAGTTATATTTTGGGTGAAACAGTATAAGTAACGGTTACTGTTGAAATAAAAATTTGTACTACCATTTTGTATCGGGTTTAAAGTCGTAAAAAATAGAATGAAATATGATTTAAGAAAGATGCCAAAAAGTTGTTTCTACATAAAAACGTACCATAAATTAGATATTTTATATCTATTTCGTTGAGTTGGCAAATGAAATTATCTAATTCAAGTTTTTTTACGAATCCCCGCATTTTTCAAATTACAATTACAAAGATTCATCTAATATAAGCATATGCAACTTTTCTTTATAGTTGAATGACTTCCATTTTAAAAATCAAAAGATAATGCTTCATTAATAATATTTAAAAATATCATTAACCTTGATACTTGTATAAATTAGAATAAATTTTGTAAATTTGCAACCACAACAATAAAATATTACGCATAATCTATATGTGGGATGATAATAAAGGTGGTTTGAAAAACAAAAAACAATATTTAAAAATAGCTCAAAGTTATGTATTTTGATTATATCACCCTATATATAAATGCAGTTAATATGGTACATATTCGTCACATGATGTAAAAACTAAGGTGTGTTCTTGCAAAGCCGGATAGCCAATAAGAGGCCTTTCCCACTATCGGCCATATTGTCCTTCTGGCCAATCAATTCAACGCGGGAATTCGAATCTTTTAATTTGAGCAGCGAATGTGATACAAATTGAGCTTGGTTGAAAGTTATTTCAATAAAAACATTTTCAAATTATTAACGTGAATTCAATAAAGAATGTATATCATAAATTTTATCGTTTAAGTTTTGAGATATGGTCACAAAAATCAGTAGGTCACGATTTCTATATACGAGGGCTGCTACTTGAACAGATGTGAATATGTCAAAACTGACATTGCTGTCATATAGTTTGACATTGTTGTCACACGAATGTTATTGCAAGTTTCAGATCGAAAATAAATTGCGAGGTCAACAATTCTATATTGAATTATAAATATTTGTTTTTATTTGTCTAGATTTTCATACTTTGTTATAGTTTATACTTTTGATATGATCTGTTTATCTTCTTATAGTTCTCGCCTATTTTACTATAATCTGAATACTGTCATTTTGATGTAACTGCTGGTTACGTATTGATATAATGTTGAAACAACCAGTTTACCATTTGGAAATAAAAAAAAAATATTGCTACTAACAAATTTGGTATGTGGTGTGGGCAGTTTCCAACCCACATGAATGTTCATCAATCCAAATTGTTTATTATACCATCATTAATCTAGCAATGTAGCGGACGAAATATCCCAACGGTTTTTTTTTAATTGATGAAGGTCATTAATGTATATCGCTAACCTGCTCAAATTACAGAAAACTGTAATGAATTTTATAATGGTAAACACGTAGTTTGATTTTAGATTCGGGAAATTCCATTACAAATAATAAATATTTACAATATTTAATAGAATATTTTTGTTTTAATTAAATAAAATATGGTTTACGACGAACCGTATAAATAATACTTTGAACATTTGGCAAGTAATGGTAACAGCAACTAACAACCTTCACTTGAAGGTTAATAAGGATGCAGCCTATTTCAACAGAAACGTGAGTTGTTGATATTAAGTTGACGCTGTATCTAATAATGTAACACATCGTTAAATTGAAAAATCAGGTCTCTCTACGTGTATGTATATTCCAAAAATGGTACTCGCTTATTATTTATTCATATAATGCTTTTGAAATCAATAACATACCTACGTAATGATTTTTATTGAAAATATGAATGATTTCTTCCAAAATAAACCTATACGTACATCATTTATACCGGTTATAGTCTCGAAGATTCTATAGTCCAATAAAATATTGGGGTTCGCCAAAACTTTCCCCTGGCACTTCAGAGAATGAGTATTAAATTCTCTGAGGGTTTTCACCCTAGTCATCCACCCTTGTTTTGATGAAAAAAGAATATATCTTCTTTCACTATTTTCCCAACTAACCTAAGCAACTTTTTTTATTCATTATATTTGTACATCAAATTAAAAATTTACGAATGTGCAGAAAATTTAACAGCTGATTTGTAATTAAGGTCTCTATAAAGAAATATCTTAATCATACAGCGAAATATTAAAAAACTCTTTATAAAGATAAAAAAAGATCTACTACTATGGAAGTTCGAAATGCCGGTAGGTTTTTTTTATAATTAAAACTAAAAATAAAATAATAATCATAAAAAAAATTACCAAATATACTTTTTTTGATGTTATCTTGAATTAATGAAGAATTATAAATAATTAGCTAGTTTTGTTGAGCAGAAATAATATCAGAATAACAATCTTTATATATTATAATTAATAAAACGCGAGTTTGCGAATAATAAGACTTCCTTTAGATAATATCTGTAACAATATACAACCTACGTAATGCCATAATCAACAACTTATCGAATAATGAGGAATTAATTTATATTATCCATTTCTTTTAGTAATTGACCTCCCTGCTATAGATAAAAAATGTTACCCTTTCAATAAATATTATTCCAATAATCCATAGTAATAAAAAAGATCACTTCCACTTGAATAGAGTGAAAACAATTCACGTCAATTAATTCATTCACATTTTAATAGCGTTCGTCACATTTTTTAGACGAATATAACAATTGATCATTAGATTAACTTTAATTTTATCGAACAGATGATGATTTCACACAACAAAACGCGTAAATCCGAATTCCACTAACGCCGTACACTAGTTTGAGACTGACGCTCGTCTGGTCTATACGAATTACAGAAAGCGGAGTTGTCAGATTTTCTTCGTTATTAGAGAGATTTTTAAACAATAAATTAACTAAATTTTCTTTTTGTAATATCTGTAAGATATAGTTTATATGAAAACAGTAGTAGATGATTTTCGATTTATTGATAATAACAAATGAGTTATGAAATGAAAAATTACCTTAATTGACGTTTATTGTCATTTGATGTTGATAAATGTCTTATAAGGTCTATTGACGTCGATTCATGTCATTTGACGTCATGAGATCGTATTTTGGTTAATTTAATCAATTTTTCCTAATAATACCCAAAATTTTTTTTCGTTTCGATCCATCTACATTTAATGCAAAAATCCCGATATCGCTACAAGCTTCCCGTGAAGATATATCATTGCTACAGACAGACGGACTAATTCAAAATGAAAATCACGGTATGAAAAGAGTATTCAAAATGTCAATTCCTATTGTACTTTTTTCCGACATAAGCGAAATGTATGTAATCGTGGCAACATCGAGCTATATTTCACCACGTCTAATTGTAGGTTGGGGGAAGTGACTAACACGTGCTCGAGAAGCTTCTGTATTCCGCGTTGCCTATCTATTAGTAACCCCGCACGTATTTTTTGCATTGATCTTAATCTCTAGACGAAATAATTTGATATGATTCACTTTTTAAGCTAATATACATATGTTTCGAGATAATAATTATTTTATGAATGTAGTTATTGGTCAAGTCGAATATAATCTCACCTTTTCTTTTTCGTATGAAACGTTTTCTTCTTTTCCCAGTTGGTGTTACATTTACGGGCGATTTTCCCGATGAAATCTCCACCAGCTTCATTATACAACACAGCAGTACCGCTAGCATGGTTATAATGTTTATTAGGGCAAACCGCCCTTACGATATACAACCATTTTTATAATAAATTTATTATACACAAAAAACAGCTTTAAGAGTTCAAATATTCAACCCTCCGTTGAGAGTTCGTAAATCTAAATGTCCTAATTTTAATTGGGAGAGATTTTTAAATGAAAAAATATTTAAAACAGAAAAGTTTAAATTAACTGAACTTTAACCTAATGGTAAAATAGATCAAATTTTCAACCGCAACTCTTCAGTGAGTCATCCTCGGTAGTTTTATTTTGGCAGAATGACAGGTAAACGAAAATATCTCAAAAAAAGAAGATGAAAACAGTGCAAAAAGAAGCGGATAAGTGATTCATCCAACTATTAATGGCGTTACGGAATTTTGTAACCAAAATACAAAATAATAAAAAGAGCTGTTTAGAAAACAATGGAATGATTCGTGCTTATGTTGAAACGAGCAAGTTTTTGAGGTTTGTTGATTCGACGGAGAAAAAAAATAAAAGAAGCAGTTGAAATTATAAAGTATAATGGAATTCTATGTCGTAAAAGTAAATATTAGAATTTTTTAAATTAAACAGGAACACGTTACTATTTAATCTATGTAATCAGGTGTATCTTATCAACTCAAATTACTTCCGATTAAATAAGAAAAATAATTTTTATTGCGCTTATAAATTTAAGGATCATTGACCTATTTACAAACACGCCCATGACTATGTAGTTCATTTTAGGCAATTGAAATGATATTAAAATAGCATGCGGGCCTGCATCACTATGCCCTCAATAGTTAATTGTTTGATTCGTAGTTGAACGAATTGGTTTTGGACATTCATTTAATGATAAAAAGAATAGGTGAATATTTAAAACCTATAATTTTTTACGTTCCTTAAGTTTTTCAAATAATAAATTTAACAAAAAGTATCACTCACTGATCCATCAAAATTACAAATGATTATCAACTGATAATAATTTTTTTTTTCAAAATTAAAATTTAGCTCACCCTGTAAGTTTATAAAGATTTGACTCGTTACTTGAAAATACCGAAAAACAAGCTTTTTGGATCGTTTTTTGTTAATTAATGAATCAATTATTTATAATTAACAGTTTATATGAGAAATTTATTTTATATTCTACCTACGAAAAGATTTTATTGAATCGTTTTCGTGTAAATCATCCCGATCCCGCTAATTTCCAACACAACATCTTGTATTAAAAATCAAAGCAAACATATTTAAAAATCGAAAGTGATTAGATAGTGAATAACTTAAATTCGATTTGTATTTAAAAAAAAAAATTATCTATACGCATTGTTATTTTTGTCTATCAAATATCAAAATGGCTTCTGTTACTTCAAAAATCCCTCCAAATTAATTTTACCAAATGTTTTCACTTGAAGACACTTTGTTTTCACTTATTGAATAATCGTCTGAACGAAATCACTTAATTTTTTCATAAAAGAGTCACTGAACTGACATTTTTATTTAATTAGAACACAAAAAACAACATGGCGTGTGTACTATTTAAACTAACATCTGAAATGCCGCGATGATGATGGGATGCTCTCGGCACCAACGTTTCACCAAGAGAACTTTATCAACGACATACTGTTCCAGAATTGACGAATTTTATTTAACGAGAATGTTTTCTTAAGATCAGTACAGGGATAGTCAGAAGTATTTTACGTAAATTATTCACAAAAGAAAAGTAATTGTTGTCAAGATAAAACTTATTTTAAAAATACGCATGGAAGTAATACAAAATCTAAAATATATAGTAGAATAATTAAACAAGCATCTTTCATAATGTGTACAAGAAGTTAAATAAATATCGAAATTTATATTCTAATTATTGTTGAAATTGAATAAATGTTTTAGGGTACAATAAAAGTGTTTCTTAAATGATCAAAACACGTCCATCTGTTAGGCGCGTAAGTCGTAACTTATCGACTGGGATTAAGACCGAACTTTTTATTTCTTAAAATAATTATTCATAAATACGCATGTGTGCTTTCGCAGCGGGAGCGTGTTGTTATTTTTTTTTAATATATTTTCTGTTCAATTTCATTTCAACGTAGTTTGGATTATTTTTGGATTTGTGAATGTGTATACATAATATAAAATTTGAAATGTGTGTTTACGATGAGGTTATACGGGGGCATTTATAATACATACAAACGAGATCTGGAAACATGTAAACAACGGGGCGTTCCCTCAAGAATAATTAAATTACTACAATGAAAAAAAATGTACTTCAGATTAAACGGTACTTTTCCAATATATAGACGACTGGAAATGAATTTTCAATAACTAATTAGGATATTTCACTGAATAATTTTTCAATGAAACTTTTTATAAACAAAAATGACGCGTTGACGTATAGTCTGGAAGATTGTTGTGATAAACTTCGGTTAGTTTAGGTTAGGTATAAACGATTTGCATGATAGTCAGGTAGATTGTTACGCAAATTTTTTTTAATCACGTTGGATGCGTTTGATTTATAGTAACTTTGCAATTTCAAACATAATGAGGAATTTATAGAGAAGAGAAAATATTCTCACTTACCCAATATGAAGTTTCGTAGGTTATAGAAGTTGTTTGTCATCAAGTCCTGGAAAATATACGAATTATAGAATGAAAAAGTAGGAAAAAATTGGTAGATTTTGATATTTACCTAAAAATATTTTATCCACAGTCAATGTGAGGTAGCATGGTGCCTAGAAATGCATCTGAAACAGAAATTTCTGTTATGAAGTATTGCTTTTTGGGAAATAATTCAGATTTTTGCGGTTTTAAAATATAATAATGTAGGTAACGATCGTTTTTCTTGAAATTTTGTAACAACCTTGACCTTCTTTTATTCCAATTAACAATAAAAACAAAAAGCAGGTGAGTATTTAGCTTTTTTTCATTTTGTGGGTATTGGAAAACTATTTTTTTCAATATCATATTTTTCTCCGATTGTTTACAACGGGTACGTGTCTTCCTGATATCGATTGGAAATATTTTGCAACTGCTTTCTTGATATAAAACGTATCTTGACGATTACTATGTTTAAATTTATTTTCCATATTGTTATCTACATAATTAATGCAATAATATTTCGAATATATAGTTTTACACGTAAATATATTATAAAAAATAAGCAACTCACTCTTAACATACAATCGATACACTAAAACCAACACTAAACGACACTTTATTAAACCCGTATACAAATTCACAACCTAATCAATCTTATTAACTCGATTTTAATAATTATTCACATTTTCTTCGGGCGGGGTTGTTTTATTAGGAAAATTGTTAATTTCACGAGAAGCAAAATACGATTTTTAGAGCCCTCTAGTGCTTCGTTTGACACTACCCGGATGGGGAAAGAGATAGAGTGTTGGGTGTTATTGATTTTTATATATTCGGCGTACGGTATCATTTTTTTTTACTTCTAATTTAGGTTTTGCGTGAAACGTGTCAATATTGATGAATCTAAATATATTAAACGAATTAATATTCGATTAACTCTCTCTTATCTAAATATTTAGTTCTTGTAATTTTTCTTTCCCTTGTATATAATTTTTATTTATCAAGATTTTAACTAATAGGGAGTTTATAACCTCAAATTTATCATAGCGATAGGATATTGAGGTTTTTTAATGTAGTAGGTATAATTTTCTACATCAAACTTCGTCAAAACTGCCTATTATTACGAAATTGATACCTTCAGCCATTTTATATAGCACGACCATGTGCATAATTACAGAAAAATAAATATCAACTTTACTGACATCTAGTCATAAGTCTTGTAAATATTAGTTTCTGTTAGGAAGGAAACTTCTTGTGGATAATAGAATGTATGTTGATAGTACGTTAGTTGTATGATAGATGGCGAAACAATTACCGGTAGTTGAAGCTTATTTAGAACATGCTTGAAGTGTGGTAAATATACGAATTATATTGTCTTTTCTGTAATTTTAAATATATCGTATATCACGGTCAAATTCGATAATAGAAAATAATAAATATCAACTTTACTGACATTTAGTCAGAGGTCTTGTAAATATTAGTTTCTGTTAGGAAGGAAACTTCTTGTGGATAATAGAATGTATGTTGATAGTACGTTAGTTGTATGATAGATGGCGAAACAATTACCGGTAGTTGAAGCTTATTTAGAACATACTTGAAGTGTGGTAAATATACGAATTATATTGTCTTTTCTGTAATTTTAAATACATCGTATATCACGGTCAAATTCGATAATAGAAAATAATAAATATCAACTTTACTGACATTTAGTCATAAGTCTTGTAAATATTAGTTTCTGTTAGGAAGGAAACTTCTTATGGATAATAGAATGTATGTTGATAGTACTTTAGTTGTTTGATAGATGGCGAAACAATTACCGGTAGTTGAAGCTTATTTAGAACATGCTTGAAGTGTGGTAAATATACGAATTATATTGTCTTTTCTGTAATTTTAAATATATCGTATATCACGGTCAAATTCGATAATAGAAAATAATAAATATCAACTTTACTGACATTTAGTCAGAAGTCTTGCAAATATTAGTTTCTGTTAGGAAGGAAACTTCTTATGGATAATAGAATGTATGTTGATAGTACGTTAGTTGTATGATAGATGGCGAAACAATTACCGGTAGTTGAAGCTTATTTAGAACATACTTGAAGTGTGGTAAATATACGAATTATATTGTCTTTTCTGTAATTTTAAATATATCGTATATCAATAATAGAGTATAATAAATATCTAGCTATGATTCTTGTATACATGATTCCTATTAGGAAGAAAACTTCTTGTGAATAATAGGATAGTGTTGATAGTACGTTAGATATTAAATAGATGGCGAAATAATTACCAGTAGTAAAAATTCTTGTAAAGCTCGTTTGAAGTCTAGTAAATATGCGAATTAGATCGTGTTTTTTTGTAATTTCCACAATAATGTATGTATATCACGGCCATATGCAATACGGCAAATAACAAATATCAACTTTACTGGCATCTAGTAACGAATCTTGTAAATATTAGTTTCTGTTAGGAAGGAAACTTCTTGTCGTAAATAGTATATTGTTGGTTATATGCTGGTTGTTTAATAGATGGCGAAATAATTCATTTGGATTAAATTTGTATTGACCTTGAATACTACTCCAGTACAAAAACTATAAAAGCCATGAATATAAGAATGAAAAAACAACGAAAACTGGGTTATAAATTAGAATATTCCTTATAATTATACTCATTCCATTTATTAATATAATAAAATATATAATTTTCATAATTATTCGAAAATATATCTAATTATGATGTTTCTTTTTAATCTATAAAAATTTCATCGTAAGGAATTTTGAATATGGCGCTGAATAAACCTGATACCATACTGGCGATAAGCGATCTCATTCCATCCTTGGAAATATCATCAACATCCTTGGAATTATCGTTCAATACTTGATTGAAGTTGTCAGCTAAAAGTGCACTGATATAGAAAATATACAAAGTGATTCTTGAGAATTGGCTATTTTCAAAATAAATAATTTGTATTAACAAATGTAATTTTGATGTAAACAAAATAAACACCCGATAGTTGCGCCATCTTTATGGTCAATTGTGATAGCTATGAACCCTAACGTTATGTCTAGTCGCAGGAAACTGTAAAAACTTTCGGTAAAAATTGTAGAGATGGCATTTAATTAGTTACAAAATAACATTTTAATATCCGATTAGTTATTTTTGTATAAAATACTAACTTAATGCCTTGTTACCGCCGAAAAGGTTCCCGAAATAATAATATCCTTTCCCGATATGCATATCTAGTTTGTTTTTCAAACTATCGATATCGATGTACCTTTTTCCGTCTCGTTTGGTAACTAATTGATAATCTATGGTATATTCCACCGTTAAATTTTCTGGAAAATATTAAAATATGAAATTATGAAACGGATTAAGTTAATTAGGAAAATATACCTATCCTCGTCTTGGCCGGACCTTTATCGTTTATCACAAACGAAAATAATTTCCCTTCAACCGTGTAATTAGATTCCGATGTCGAATCAGGTATGAAAACTTTAACGTAAATATGTTGTTTGTCCAAATCGAAACTAAAAAAAAAAAAAAAAATATTTAAATGAGATTTTAGGTGCGGCAGGTTTTTAAAAAAAAATGACCGTACTCGACTTCCTCGATTTTTGTCGTGTTCATACCATAAAGTTTCAAATCGTGTAACTGCAAATCAAGACCTTGAGTAGCCGTGGTAGCTACAAGAGGTACTTCAAACGGGAGGTAATTGGGTATTCTACTCATACTATCACCTAAAATTCGATCATCATTTTATAGTTTATAATATCGAATCAAAAATATCGTTACCTTTTAAAATATAAGGAAGCGCGTCTATGGCGTTGTCCTTAACGCACTTTTTAAATTCAGGATCGGACTTTTTGCACGGCTTTATAAACGATGCTACAAAAAACATTTTTAATATGGAATTTTTATGACGCCATATTGAGAAATCAACCAATCAATGAAATAATATCTGAACGTTCTATGAACACTTTAGCGTAATGTCATTCGCTCTATGTTCATTATTTTATCTATGGTCTACACGTTTAAAGATACGCAGCGTTGTCGACTTTACTTCAAATGTCAAAGATGACCAGAATGAATATTTTATACGATTATTTTTGCAAAAATTATAGTTATAAACTATATTTAATGATTTTTCATGAATTTATTCGAAGAAATTGACTTATGGTATTAATTATTAATTGAGTGTATTTCATTGGAAGAAAAAATAATTACAAAACGTTAATTGAACCTCGTTCTAATTACTATATAAGGTTAGAATAGTAATTTTTTTAATCGTTTCATAGAAAATCTTCACTAGTTAATTAATTTTTAATCACACGTTCTTAATTATTGGTGATTAATTGCAATGGTATAAATTCTTAAATTAATGGTATATTGTCATAATTTACATTAGTACAATA
Organism: Diorhabda elongata; assembly: GCA_026230145.1. NCBI lineage: Eukaryota > Metazoa > Arthropoda > Insecta > Coleoptera > Chrysomelidae > Diorhabda > Diorhabda elongata. The sequence continues at coordinate 38,973,750 of CM047930.1, forward strand.
ACAAATAATTACTGCGAGAAACCTTCTAAATATCATTCCATAAATTATAATGTAAAACGAAGGTCTTCGAAGAATACAAAGGTTTGTTATTGTTATAAATGAATATAAGAAAAATAAAGTGCAGGTTTAATGTATTTACCGGTTGTTGTAGTAAACAAAATAATTTAAAAAACATCAACACGCGGTTATAAGAAGTAAAAGTATAGAGGTGGGAATCGTCATTTGTATCAGTTCGAAAATAACAGTTCTTAATAAATTTTTTTCGACGAATATTTAATATTTTTACATCAGAGCATGATTAAAAACTTTTGAAAGGTTATATATCTAATACTTTAAGAGGAACTTTATTTCATATCAGTTTTAGGAATAGATATAAATAATTATCGATTGTTACGTTGTTTTTTGGAAAATATAAAACTGTTATTTTTAAACTGGTACAGTTATAATTATAAATTACCATCTATATACATCATTAATGACATTTTTCGATGTAGAGAAAGTTAATTACAATATTTATAATGAATACAAATAGCGTATTTGCAAAAAAATTTAAAAAAATCGATTTTTGTGACTTTTGTACACTGATTTTAAAACTTACGACCGGTATGTCGATTCACCTAATTTGAACTAAATTATATACATAGCGTTTCGACGAAACTTGGGCATCTGCAGAAGCCAAAACGTAAAAAAAACAAATTTTCTCGTTGACGAATCGTATAGACCGTAAAGCCGGTCCTGTGGAAGCACCGGGTATTTCTCGGAAAGTCTGAGGTGTCTCGATTTTTCAGTCGAAGTGTTAAGTTTTTGTTCGCACACCGATTATTTTTGTAAATGGAAAAAAATTACTATTCGGAATATCTAAATACTTACGTAAATGTTTGGAATTAACTACACTGATGGAAAATAAAATTAACAGAGCTAAATATCGCACCATTTTGACCACTAGTCTTCGAAGTCTGTTCTTCGCAACTGAAATGATAAGTCTACGAGAGTTTGTTAACGAACCGGTTTTATATTGCAATTATAGTTGGATTACACGTTTGTTTTGACTATTTTTTTATTCCATCTCGTTAAATTGAAGGCTGTTGTTAATTTACATATAACTTCAGCTCGAATCATTTTTTTTTTAATTGCCACAATACGAGTATTCATTAAATATATCTTAAATAAAATAATTTTTTATGAAAATATAATTTCGATTCGTAAAAAACTCGCGAGAAAAAAATTAATTACGTGTAAGGAAAATTTTTGATATTTAATTTGAGTTATCGATACGAAAAACGAGTCTCCGAGATACGGGGTGTTTGGAAATAAATAAAAAGTATAAACAAGAAACTTAATATTTTATAAATTTCGTAAATTATTTTTTTTAACGTTTCTGTTTTGTCGTGGAAGGGTGAAACCGGTAATCATTCATGCATTTCTCACCCTGTATACAGGGGAGAGGAGAAATGAAACAAATAATATTAAATTTAGAGGGAAAAAAATAGAAATTGAATTTCGATCGCATGAATTTTGAAACACCCTGTATCTAGGATGATACATTTTTGTACGTTTATGAATTTTTCGAATTCTATTTATTCTGGAAACGAAATTTTTGATATGAAATATACGGCTGGGAAGCGATGACAATAAAAATACGAAAATTTATGATTTTTTATGCAATTTTTTTTTATATACTTTTAATAGCACTAATAAAATTAGTTTTTTTTTTCGATTTTTTACTATTTGAAATATAAGAATTAAAACGAAATTTCGGAGAAAATATTTTTTATTAAATGCTTCAACGATGCCTATTTTTATATAATTTCTCGACAATTTTCTCGATATTTACAAAAAAAATTATATATATTTTATTTTTGTATAAACATCGACGAAATTATTTATTTGGTTACAATAGCAGTTTCGGAAGAACTACCCATACTTTCGCTGACGGTAATATCGAAAGTTTGCGTAGTTTTATCCGATTGTCATAAATCGGGGGTGGTTGTATCGAATACTCTCATTTCTTGAATTCCGTTACACGTTTCCATACAGGGATGAACGTAAGTTCTTTGTAGGGCGTGGAGGGAACTAGAAGATAAGGTCCTTTCCAAAATTTCGCCCCAATATTTTTCCGAAAGCCCGTCGAAATCGCAGCCTTGGGTATGTCCGGACACGCCGTCCATGTTGCTGCAGCAATGGGGTTGATGTTGGAAACTTTGAAAACAATCCCGTTGTTTCGATTCCGGACCATTTTTACAAGAAAACTGCGAAAAATATTAAAGAAATTCGATGTTGGATTTTGGATGTAGAAAAAATTTCGAAAATGAAGTTACAAGTGGGGTTTGAATGTTCGAAAGTGGTTTCTGTATATAGATTTTGAGAAAAAAACATTTTTTCAATCCTGTTAATTATTTTTTTCATCCAAAATTACGAAAATATAATGCAAAAATAGAATTTAAATGTTCTAAACTGATTTAATTATAATAATTTTTCATAAAAATACAATTTTTTTTTCAATTATTTCGAATATTTTCATTCTAACCTAAATTGGAAATATTTTAAATCATTTTTAAATCAAAATTTCAAATAATCAAAATCAAAATTAAATCAAAAATCAAAATTGAAATTAATATGGAAAAACGATATATTTATGAAAAATTAATATAATAAAGTCAGTTTAGAACATTCAAATCCTATTTTTGCATTTTATTTTCGAAATTTTGTATTTAAAAATAATTTACAATATTTTCAAATTGGGTTTAGAATGGAAATATTCGAAATAATTGAAAAAAAATGTATTTTTATGAAAAATTATTATAATTAAATCAGTTTCCAACATTCAAATCCTATTTTTGCATTTTATTTTCGAAATTTTGTATTTAAAAATAATTTACAATATTTTCAAATTGGGTTTAGAATGGAAATATTCGAAATAATTGAAAAAAAATGTATTTTTATGAAAAATTATTATAATTAAATCAGTTTAGAACATTTAAATTCTATTTTTGCATTATATTTTCGAAATTTTGTATTTAAAAATAATTTACAATATTTTCAAATTGGGTTTAGAATGGAAATATTCGAAATAATTGAAAAAAATTGTATTTTTATGAAAAATTAATATAATTAAATTGGTTTAGAACATTTAAATTCTATTTTTGCATTTTATTTTCGAATTATTGAATTTAAAAATGATTTAAAATATTTTCAAATTCTGTTCAGAATGGAAAGTATTCGAAATAATCATAAAAAATTGTATTTTTATGAAAAATTAATATAATAAAGTCAGTTTCCAACATTTAAATCCTATTTTTGCATTTTATTTTCGAAATTTTGTATTTAAAAATAATTTACAATATTTTCAAATTGGGTTTAGAATGGAAATATTCGAAATAATTGAAAAAAATTGTATTTTTATGAAAAATTAATATAATTAAATTAGTTTAGAACATTTAAATCCTATTTTTGCATTTTATTTTCGAAATTTTGTATTTAAAAATAATTTACAATATTTTCAAATTGGGTTTAGAATGGAAATATTCGAAATAATTGAAAAAAATTGTATTTTTATGAAAAATTAATATAATTAAATTAGTTTAGAACATTTAAATTCTATTTTTGCATTTTATTTTCGAATTATTGAATTTAAAAATGATTTAAAATATTTTCAAATTCTGTTCAGAATGGAAAGTATTCGAAATAATCATAAAAAATTGTATTTTTATGAAAAATTAATATAATAAAGTCAGTTTCCAACATTTAAATCCTATTTTTGCATTTTATTTTCGAAATTTTGTATTTAAAAATAATTTACAATATTTTCAAATTGGGTTTAGAATGGAAATATTCGAAATAATTGAAAAAAATTGTATTTTTATGAAAAATTAATATAATTAAATTAGTTTAGAACATTTAAATCCTATTTTTGCATTTTATTTTCGAAATTTTGTATTTAAAAATAATTTACAATATTTTCAAATTGGGTTTAGAATGGAAATATTCGAAATAATTGAAAAAAATTGTATTTTTATGAAAAATTAATATAATTAAATTAGTTTAGAACATTTAAATTCTATTTTTGCATTTTATTTTCGAATTATTGAATTTAAAAATGATTTAAAATATTTTCAAATTCTGTTCAGAGTGGAAAGTATTCGAAATAATCATAAAAAATTGTATTTTTATGAAAAATTAATATAATAAAGTCAGTTTACAACATTTAAATCCTATTTTTGCATTTTATTTTTGAAATTTTGATTTAAAAATGATTTAAAATATTTTCAAATTGGGTTTAGAATGGAAAGTATTTAAAATAATTAAAAAAAAATTGTATTTTTATGAAAAATTAATATAATAAAGTCAGTTTTGAACATTTAAATCTTATCTTTGCATTTTATTTTCGAAATTTTGAATTTAAAAATGATTTAAAATATTTTCAAATTGGGTTTAGAATCAAAATATTCGAAATAATTGAAAAAAATTGTATTTTTATGAAAAATTAATATAATAGTCAGTGTACAACATTTAAATTTCATTTTTGCACTTTTAATTTCGAAATTTTGATTTAAAAATGATTTAAAATATTTTCAAATTGGGTTTAGAATGGAAAGTATTTAAAATAATTAAAAAAAAAATTGTATTTTTATGAAAAATTAATATAATAAAGTCAGTTTAGAACATTTAAATATTATTTTTGCATTTTATTTTCGAAATTTTGAATTTAAAAATGATTTAAAATATTTTCAAATTGGGTTTAGAATGAATATATACGAAATAATTTAAAAAAATTGTATTTTTATGAAAAATTAATATAATTAAATCAGTTTTGAACATTTAAATCTTATCTTTGCATTTTATTTTCGAAATTTTGAATTTAAAAATGATTCAAAATATTTTCAAATTGGGTTTAGAATGAATATATACGAAATAATTAAAAAAAATTGTATTTTTATGAAAAATTAATATAATTAAATCAGTTTTGAACATTTAAATCTTATCTTTGCATTTTATTTTCGAAATTTTGATTTAAAAATGATTTAAAATATTTTCAAATTGGTTTTAGAATGGAAATATTCGAAATAATTGAAAAAAAATTGTATTTTTATGAAAAATTATTATAATTAAATCAGTTTAGAACATTTAAATCCTATTTTTGCATTTTATTTTCGAAATTTTGATTTAAAAATGATTTAAAATATTTTCAAATTGGTTTTAGAATGGAAATATTCGAAATAATTGAAAAAAAATTGTATTTTTATGAAAAATTATTATAATTAAATCAGTTTAGAACATTTAAATCCTATTTTTGCATTTTATTTTCGAAATTTTGATTTAAAAATGATTTAAAATATTTTCAAATTGGGTTTAGAATGAATATATACGAAATAATTTAAAAAAATTGTATTTTTATGAAAAATTAATATAATTAAATCAGTTTTGAACATTTAAATCTTATCTTTGCATTTTATTTTCGAAATTTTGAATTTAAAAATGATTTAAAATATTTTCAAATTGGGTTTAGAATCAAAATATTCGAAATAATTGAAAAAAATTGTATTTTTATGAAAAATTAATATAATAGTCAGTGTACAACATTTAAATTTCATTTTTGCACTTTTAATTTCGAAATTTTGATTTAAAAATGATTTAAAATATTTTCAAATTGGGTTTAGAATGGAAAGTATTTAAAATAATTTAAAAAAAAATTGTATTTTTATGAAAAATTAATATAATAAAGTCAGTTTAGAACATTTAAATCTTATTTTTGCATTTTATTTTCGAAATTTTGAATTTAAAAATGATTTAAAATATTTTCAAATTCTGTTCAGAATGGAAAGTATTCGAAATAATCATAAAAAATTGTATTTTTATGAAAAATTAATATAATAAAGTCAGTTTACAACATTTAAATCCTATTTTTGCATTTTATTTTTGAAATTTTGATTTAAAAATGATTTAAAATATTTTCAAATTGGGTTTAGAATGGAAAGTATTTAAAATAATTAAAAAAAAATTGTATTTTTATGAAAAATTAATATAATAAAGTCAGTTTTGAACATTTAAATCTTATCTTTGCATTTTATTTTCGAAATTTTGAATTTAAAAATGATTTAAAATATTTTCAAATTGGGTTTAGAATCAAAATATTCGAAATAATTGAAAAAAATTGTATTTTTATGAAAAATTAATATAATAGTCAGTGTACAACATTTAAATTTCATTTTTGCACTTTTAATTTCGAAATTTTGATTTAAAAATGATTTAAAATATTTTCAAATTGGGTTTAGAATGGAAAGTATTTAAAATAATTAAAAAAAAAATTGTATTTTTATGAAAAATTAATATAATAAAGTCAGTTTAGAACATTTAAATATTATTTTTGCATTTTATTTTCGAAATTTTGAATTTAAAAATGATTTAAAATATTTTCAAATTGGGTTTAGAATGAATATATACGAAATAATTTAAAAAAATTGTATTTTTATGAAAAATTAATATAATTAAATCAGTTTTGAACATTTAAATCTTATCTTTGCATTTTATTTTCGAAATTTTGAATTTAAAAATGATTCAAAATATTTTCAAATTGGGTTTAGAATGAATATATACGAAATAATTAAAAAAAATTGTATTTTTATGAAAAATTAATATAATTAAATCAGTTTTGAACATTTAAATCTTATCTTTGCATTTTATTTTCGAAATTTTGATTTAAAAATGATTTAAAATATTTTCAAATTGGTTTTAGAATGGAAATATTCGAAATAATTGAAAAAAAATTGTATTTTTATGAAAAATTATTATAATTAAATCAGTTTAGAACATTTAAATCCTATTTTTGCATTTTATTTTCGAAATTTTGATTTAAAAATGATTTAAAATATTTTCAAATTGGTTTTAGAATGGAAATATTCGAAATAATTGAAAAAAAATTGTATTTTTATGAAAAATTATTATAATTAAATCAGTTTAGAACATTTAAATCCTATTTTTGCATTTTATTTTCGAAATTTTGATTTAAAAATGATTTAAAATATTTTCAAATTGGGTTTAGAATGAATATATACGAAATAATTTAAAAAAATTGTATTTTTATGAAAAATTAATATAATTAAATCAGTTTTGAACATTTAAATCTTATCTTTGCATTTTATTTTCGAAATTTTGAATTTAAAAATGATTTAAAATATTTTCAAATTGGGTTTAGAATCAAAATATTCGAAATAATTGAAAAAAATTGTATTTTTATGAAAAATTAATATAATAGTCAGTGTACAACATTTAAATTTCATTTTTGCACTTTTAATTTCGAAATTTTGATTTAAAAATGATTTAAAATATTTTCAAATTGGGTTTAGAATGGAAAGTATTTAAAATAATTTAAAAAAAAATTGTATTTTTATGAAAAATTAATATAATAAAGTCAGTTTAGAACATTTAAATCTTATTTTTGCATTTTATTTTCGAAATTTTGAATTTAAAAATGATTCAAAATATTTTCAAATTGGGTTTAGAATGAATATATACGAAATAATTAAAAAAAATTGTATTTTTATGAAAAATTAATATAATTAAATCAGTTTTGAACATTTAAATCTTATCTTTGCATTTTATTTTCGAAATTTTGATTTAAAAATGATTTAAAATATTTTCAAATTGGTTTTAGAATGGAAATATTCGAAATAATTGAAAAAAAATTGTATTTTTATGAAAAATTATTATAATTAAATCAGTTTTGAACATTTAAATCTTATCTTTGCATTTTATTTTCGAAATTTTGATTTAAAAATGATTTAAAATATTTTCAAATTGGTTTTAGAATGGAAATATTCGAAATAATTGAAAAAAAATTGTATTTTTATGAAAAATTATTATAATTAAATCAGTTTAGAACATTTAAATCCTATTTTTGCATTTTATTTTCGAAATTTTGATTTAAAAATGATTTAAAATATTTTCAAATTGGTTTTAGAATGGAAATATTCGAAATAATTGAAAAAAAATTGTATTTTTATGAAAAATTATTATAATTAAATCAGTTTAGAACATTTAAATCCTATTTTTGCATTTTATTTTCGAAATTTTGATTTAAAAATGATTTAAAATATTTTCAAATTGGGTTTAGAATGAATATATACGAAATAATTTAAAAAAATTGTATTTTTATGAAAAATTAATATAATTAAATCAGTTTTGAACATTTAAATCTTATCTTTGCATTTTATTTTCGAAATTTTGAATTTAAAAATGATTTAAAATATTTTCAAATTGGGTTTAGAATCAAAATATTCGAAATAATTGAAAAAAATTGTATTTTTATGAAAAATTAATATAATAGTCAGTGTACAACATTTAAATTTCATTTTTGCACTTTTAATTTCGAAATTTTGATTTAAAAATGATTTAAAATATTTTCAAATTGGGTTTAGAATGGAAAGTATTTAAAATAATTTAAAAAAAAATTGTATTTTTATGAAAAATTAATATAATAAAGTCAGTTTAGAACATTTAAATCTTATTTTTGCATTTTATTTTCGAAATTTTGAATTTAAAAATGATTCAAAATATTTTCAAATTGGGTTTAGAATGAATATATACGAAATAATTAAAAAAAATTGTATTTTTATGAAAAATTAATATAATTAAATCAGTTTTGAACATTTAAATCTTATCTTTGCATTTTATTTTCGAAATTTTGATTTAAAAATGATTTAAAATATTTTCAAATTGGTTTTAGAATGGAAATATTCGAAATAATTGAAAAAAAATTGTATTTTTATGAAAAATTATTATAATTAAATCAGTTTTGAACATTTAAATCTTATCTTTGCATTTTATTTTCGAAATTTTGATTTAAAAATGATTTAAAATATTTTCAAATTGGTTTTAGAATGGAAATATTCGAAATAATTGAAAAAAAAATGTATTTTTATGAAAAATTATTATAATTAAATCAGTTTAGAACATTTAAATCCTATTTTTGCATTTTATTTTCGAAATTTTGATTTAAAAATGATTTAAAATATTTTCAAATTGGGTTTAGAATGAATATATACGAAATAATTTAAAAAAATTGTATTTTTATGAAAAATTATTATAATTAAATCAGTTTTGAACATTTAAATCTTATCTTTGCATTTTATTTTCGAAATTTTGAATTTAAAAATGATTCAAAATATTTTCAAATTGGGTTTAGAATGAATATATACGAAATAATTAAAAAAAATTGTATTTTTATGAAAAATTATTATAATTAAATCAGTTTAGAACATTTAAATCCTATTTTTGCATTTTATTTTCGAAATTTTGATTTAAAAATGATTTAAAATATTTTCAAATTGGTTTTAGAATGGAAATATTCGAAATAATTGAAAAAAAATTGTATTTTTATGAAAAATTATTATAATTAAATCAGTTTAGAACATTTAAATCCTATTTTTGCATTTTATTTTCGAAATTTTGATTTAAAAATGATTTAAAATATTTTCAAATTGGTTTTAGAATGGAAATATTCGAAATAATTGAAAAAAAATTGTATTTTTATGAAAAATTATTATAATTAAATCAGTTTAGAACATTTAAATCCTATTTTTGCATTTTATTTTCGAAATTTTGATTTAAAAATGATTTAAAATATTTTCAAATTGGTTTTAGAATGGAAATATTCGAAATAATTGAAAAAAAATTGTATTTTTATGAAAAATTATTATAATTAAATCAGTTTAGAACATTTAAATCCTATTTTTGCATTTTATTTTCGAAATTTTGATTTAAAAATGATTTAAAATATTTTCAAATTGGTTTTAGAATGGAAATATTCGAAATAATTGAAAAAAAATTGTATTTTTATGAAAAATTATTATAATTAAATCAGTTGAGAACATTTAAATCCTATTTTTGCATTTTATTTTCGAAATTTTGATTTAAAAATGATTTAAAATATTTTCAAATTGGTTTTAGAATGGAAATATTCGAAATAATTGAAAAAAAATTGTATTTTTATGAAAAATTATTATAATTAAATCAGTTTAGAACATTTAAATCCTATTTTTGCATTTTATTTTCGAAATTTTGATTTAAAAATGATTTAAAATATTTTCAAATTGGTTTTAGAATGGAAATTATTCAAAATAATTGAAAAAAAATTGCATTTTTATGAAAAATGGTATAGGATTAAAATATTCGGAATAATTGCAAAAAATTGTATTTTTATGAAAAATTAATATAATTAAATCAGTTTTGAACATTTAAATCTTATCTTTGCATTTTATTTTCGAAATTTTGAATTTAAAAATGATTCAAAATATTTTCAAATTGGGTTTAGAATGAATATATACGAAATAATTAAAAAAAATTGTATTTTTATGAAAAATTATTATAATTAAATCAGTTTAGAACATTTAAATCCTATTTTTGCATTTTATTTTCGAAATTTTGATTTAAAAATGATTTAAAATATTTTCAAATTGGTTTTAGAATGGAAATATTCGAAATAATTGAAAAAAAATTGTATTTTTATGAAAAATTATTATAATTAAATCAGTTTAGAACATTTAAATCCTATTTTTGCATTTTATTTTCGAAATTTTGATTTAAAAATGATTTAAAATATTTTCAAATTGGTTTTAGAATGGAAATATTCGAAATAATTGAAAAAAAATTGTATTTTTATGAAAAATTATTATAATTAAATCAGTTTAGAACATTTAAATCCTATTTTTGCATTTTATTTTCGAAATTTTGATTTAAAAATGATTTAAAATATTTTCAAATTGGTTTTAGAATGGAAATTATTCAAAATAATTGAAAAAAAATTGCATTTTTATGAAAAATGGTATAGGATTAAAATATTCGGAATAATTGCAAAAAATTGTATTTTTATGAAAAATTAATATAATAAAGTCAGTTTAAATCTCATTTTTGTATTTTATTTTCGAAATTTCTAATTCAAAAATAATTTAAAATATTATAATTTTTCCCATTTTTTTCCAATTATTTCGAATAATTTCCATTCTAAACCCAATCTGAAAATATTTTAAATAAATTTTAAATTAAAAATTTCGAATTTGTACTGTTCCGAATATTCGATGGGGGGATTTGAACGGTTTCTAGCATTAGGATTTCGAAATATCGCAATTAATCTCACCTTATTGAACAAAATTTCTCGGCTAACCCTTCGGAAATGATTATTCAGAAGCCAGTAAAGAAACGGATTCCAAAAACTGTTACTTAGCGCTAACCACGTAGCGAGAAAATCTAGTGAAGGGGGAGCTCTGGTCCCCGTGCAAGCTGCTACGACTTCTTGTATCGTCCAAGGCGTCACCAAAACGATAAACCCCAACGACATCGCCGCCATTGTCCTTGATGCCGTCGTACTTAACCTACGTTCTTGCGTCATTAACTAATCAAAAAAAAAAAAATGATAATAATAATAATTATCTAAAATTCACCAAGAATGATGTTTTACTTTTATGGAAAGATCCTTTCCGGTTGTTTTCTCTATTACTTTTGTTTATTCGATAGACAGGATATCCAGGACGTTGGAGTTTAACCCCCCGTTCTTTTCATGTGACAAGGGTTGTTGTTTACACTTTACGGCGATGCTACGAAATGAGAAACGGAACGGAAACTACCCTCTAGGCATTACACATAAAAGTCACTCTGTATGTATGTACGTATGTGTGTGTGTGTGTGTGGTGGGTCATTCAATGCAACTTAGCCTCAAGCTTTATGCAAAAAAGTACTTCAATCAGGGAAACAACACTTTACGGTAAACGATAAAAATAAATAACTAAAAATGTTATTTCGGAATTTTCCCTATATCATTAAAACAACGTAAATCGGCCGAGACCCGAATCCCTTTTAATTTCCTATACATCTCGATAAGTAAACTAATTTCTGAGGCCTCTAATGAATGCTCTAATTGAAACTAGAACTGCTACTCGGTTATAAATTATCCGCACTATCGATTTGTAATTCCGTAACAATATTCGATTCATAATTTTGGCTCACCCCCAGACATTTTTTTTACCCCCTCGTCCATTATTAACGCGTCGCCATTTATAATTTAATATTTAAAAATATTACGATTTGTTTGTAGCGCTGACGATAATATTAATAAAACTATAGAAGGAAACGATGAAAAATATCGTTTAAGCACTTTTGCACGCGATTCTGTACGACTGCAATCGGATTTCTGTAAAAGTTCGACAGCAAATTTCGTAAAAATAACGAAAATGACGACGAATTTGTGCAATGAAAATGCCCCCGCGGTGGAATTAGCTCGGGGAAATGGGGGAGTTGTTGCTTGTTTGACCAATCGACCGACGATGGTTCCGTAAGAGACGGATATGATTCAAGACAAAGTTTAGATTATTTAAAAATAAGAATTAATCACTGGAAATCTACAATTAAAAATTGGAAGCGATGGGTTTGAATTCACTTTTCGGGAAAACATATCGGCCTATAGAAAGAAGAGGTTTTGCTAAAAAGTAACAGACAAAATTCAACAATATAAATAGCCGGAGATGTCGAGGCGATAAATATTCAAATCAGTTTTTTTCTTCGAGGGTTAGTTCGGAGTTAAAAATGGTTCTGTTGAAATTTTATACTGGAGCGATTTAATGTTTGAAGTTTCGCTTTATATCAGAAGAAACCCCCTACTGGTTAGATATGTACGAGGCCCATTCGGTAACTTTTCAGCCACATAAAAATACGCGGATTCCTCGCGAAGATTCGTCCCAAAGTATTAGCAAAATCTGCAATTTCACGTAGAGAGAATACCAGAAGACAGATGGGTAGAGTGGGTTGAAAATCAGAGACCGAATACACGCAGCCTTGTAGGCAGACCTCCGAGGAGTTTAACTTCTCAGGAAGATCCAAGAAGACGGCCAAACGTACAGGATTGAACAGGTCTTCTTCATTGTAAAGTATACCAGAAGACAGATGGGTAGAGTGGGTTGAAAATCAGAGACCGAATACACGCAGCCTTGTAGGCAGACCTCCGAGGAGTTTAACTTCTCAGGAAGATCCAAGAAGACGGCCAAACGTACAGGATTGAACAGGTCTTCTTCATTGTAAAGTATACCAGAAGACAGATGGGTAGAGTGGGTTGAAAATCAGAGACCGAATACACGCAGCCTTGTAGGCAGACCTCCGAGGAGTTTAACTTCTCAGGAAGATCCAAGAAGACGGCCAAACGTACAGGATTGAACAGGTCTTCTTCATTGTAAAGTATACCAGAAGACAGATGGGTAGAGTGGGTTGAAAATCAGAGACCGAATACACGCAGCCTTGTAGGCAGACCTCCGAGGAGTTTAACTTCTCAGGAAGATCCAAGAAGACGGCCAAACGTACAGGATTGAACAGGTCTTCTTCATTGTAAAGTATACCAGAAGACAGATGGGTAGAGTGGGTTGAAAATCAGAGACCGAAAACACGCAGACTTGTAGGCAGACCTCCGAGGAGTTTAGCTTCTCAGGAAGATCCAAGAAGACGGCCAAACGTACAGGATTGAACAGGTCTTCTTCATTGTAAAGTATACCAGAAGACAGATGGGTAGAGTGGGTTGAAAATCAGAGACCGAATACACGCAGCCTTGTAGGCAGACCTCCGAGGAGTTTAACTTCTCAGGAAGATCCAAGAAGACGGCCAAACGTACAGGATTGAACAGGACCTGGTCTTCTTCATTGTTGGAAGATCAACCAACAGTTTAATGTTGTTTCTGAGACTTAGTAAGTGATGTTGTTATGAAACTTTTAGATTTTCTTAGACTTGGAGTGTTTCTTCAACTAATTTTTCAACAATCCGTTGAATTCGTTATTGATATGGATCCAAAGTATGAAGACTTTGGCGTTTGCTAGCTTCCTCATTGGTTGGTGTACCCTAGGTTTACTTGGTTTGTGTTAACTAGGGTTTTAATTGTTTATTTACATTCCAAAGTTAATTCATTATTGAAAAATAGTTTTCCTGGTAGTATGGAGAGGGATTTTGGTTGAAAAATATTCTATTCAGCTCGTTGCGCTAGCTCGAAACCAGGGAGATACATTTAGAGCTTGAGGTTCCATAAATTTTCGTTTCTTGTTAAAAAAATCGATAATTTCGTTGGTAAAAAATGGAAAAAACTTTTAGATTTCAAAGAGATGTGAAACAAAATAAAATTGATTCGTTTAAGACGAAAAATTTAAAGATTTCGGGGGGGGGGGACGAAATCGAAAGTTGGTAGTTGGAGTTTATTGACATTTTTACGTAATTTTTTTGAATATTTTATGAAACAATCATTTTCTTTGGTATAGAAACGTTTTATAATAAAAATATTGCAGTAAAAAACTTATTTTTTATTTAAAAAGTAATTACGGATTACCAATTTTCGATATCACAATATTGAAGTATATATTAAAAATTATCTAATTGTTACAAATTTAAATGAATTTCGTCTCTAATATAGAGTCGTCTCCGAAGTTTTTCATTATGATTCCGACCACAAATCCTAATTTAAAAAGAAACTTTCCCAAAATTAGTTTACCCGAAACTCGAACTCAAAATAAACAACTTCATTTTTGGATTAACGAGTTTTTCGGCTTTTCTTCGGCGCACCTTTCATTGTATCATCAGTTTTCGTAATTTTTTTTTCTTCGACACAAAAAAAAATTAATCAACAGATAATTAAAATATACCTACGAGAGGAAAATTAATTATCGCGTAAAACATCGACCGAAAATAAAAATGTATATGATTAAAAATGTTTTTCACTTACTTTTTCAATATGGGTTGATGGCGTGACATGTTCCAGTTGATTATTCGTCAGAATGTCTCCTCTGGAGGTTTTCTTTAATCTCAATTTGTTGACGTGAAAAGCGGAGCCGTAGCAATACATCAAAATCATGGTGGTGGGAAAATAAAAACCGCACGCCACCAAAATTCTCGTCGAGGCTCGGTTGTAAAAGGGTTCGCACGCCACCATTCCCGTTGAATTGAAATAGAAACCGCTATGGGGCAGCACCAAAATAGAAAACAACGTCACCGACATTATCCATGTCATGCTGATCAATGCGACGCATCCCTAAAATAGTCACGTTCAAAAATTGTCCATCGAAAAGCGACGAATTTCGAAAAATACAAATCTAGAACGTTGAATTTTTCAAATAGACCAGAAGATCTGGTGTACCAAACAGATGAATGGCTCGAAAATGAAAGTTATTATCAATTTAGCCAAAGGACGTGAAAAAAGGGCTCAACAAGATGTCAAAATCGAAACGCACCGTTTTTTAGATAAAAACGTGATAAGACTAAACCCCAAAACCTAAAATGTTGAAAATTGAGTTGTTTTACTTTGATAAATTCAGTTCGAACTCACGAAATTGAACCTAAGGACAAATATTGAGTGTACCTTGGTTTTGAGCTCAAAAATGGAATGTGAAAATCGAAACGCGACGTTTTTTAGATAAAAACGTGATAAGACTAAACCCCAAAAACTAAAATGTTGAAAATTGAGTTGTTTTACTTTGATAAATTCAGTTCGAACTCACGAAATTGAACCTAAGGACAAATATTGAGTGTACCTTGGTCTTGAGCTCAAAAATGGAATGTGAAAATCGAAACGCGACGTTTTTTAGATAAAAACGTGATAAGACTAAACCCCAAAACCTAAAATGTTGAAAATTGAGTTGTTTTACTTTGATAAATTCAGTTCGAACTCACGAAATTGAACCTAAGGACAAATATTGAGTGTACCTTGGTCTTGAGCTCAAAAATGAAATGTGAAAATCGAAACGCGACGTTTTTTAGATAAAAACGTGATAAGACTAAACCCCAAAACCTAAAATGTTGAAAATTGAGTTGTTTTACTTCGATAAATTCAGTTCGAACTCACGAAATTGAACCTAAGGACAAATATTGAGTGTACCTTGGTCTTGAGCTCAAAAATAAAATGTGAAAATCGAAACGCGACGTTTTTTAGATAAAAACGTGATAAGACTAAACCCCAAAAACTAAAATGTTGAAAATTGAGTTGTTTTACTTTGATAAATTCAGTTCGAACTCACGAAATTGAACCTAAGGACAAATATTGAGTGTACCTTGGTCTTGAGCTCAAAAATGGAATGTGAAAATCGAAACGCGACGTTTTTTAGATAAAAACGTGATAAGACTAAACCCCAAAAACTAAAATATTGAAAATTGAGTTGTTTTACTTTGATAAATTCAGTTCGAACTCACGAAATTGAATCTAAGGACAAATATTGAGTGTACCTTGGTTCCAGAGGGTTTCCACAAAGATATAAAACGTAATAAAACACTCGAAATAATTGAAAAATTATCAGATTTGATCTTTTTATAATGCGATTTTTGTTTCGGGATTAAATAATTTCGTAACTTGATTTGCCGAAGGAATATTTTTATTCGAATAAAAGTAATAATCGATTTTCTGGAACATAAATCAATTTTTTCGTAACAACCCATATTTTGTTCGTTATCGAAGCGGGTCTTTTATGAAAATGCCACCTTCGGATACGGTATCTGGCCATCTATCGATCAAACATTCGAAAAGAAGTTTTTTCGTGGTGGATTTTTCTTAGATTTGACCGCTTTATCGGTGTTCCGATGACAATCTCTTCCGAGGGTTTTTATATCGTGGAAACTATTATCATCGCTAAAAAGATATCGACGTGAAATATAAGTATTCGGAATTGTTTTTATGTTAACGTCGTTTTAAAAGCCGAAATTTTCGTTTCTATAACGAAAATTTTCGCTCGTCATACGGACGGTAATTACGTGTCGCTTATCAGCGACATATTCGGCCGTTCGTCGTCTCCATTCTGCTCCAAATTAGAACATTATCCGCAGATAGTGTTACAATCACCAAAAAATCTCCAAAGAAAAATGACTTTCGCCGTCCATTGTTCACTTCCCCGGAGAACGGAATCGATTATAGAGATGGGAGTCCTTCATAAATCCCCAGCCGGAAATATTTCAAACTTTTTTATTTATACTCAATTTCATCGAAATAATCGGTCATAAATCGCAGCGAGTCAAATCTGCTTAAATGGTGGACGAGCTTTCGTGTTTCGGTTCCAAAATTTTGAAGAGGTTTCGGTTAATTTCTGGAATATTTTGGGGCACGATTTCCACGGTTTTTTTCTTTATATTAACCTAGATGGAGATTCGATAGAAAATTTCAAGCAACATTAATTGAAATATACTTTACAGTAAATGTTATTTCGTTTGAAATGCCGCCCCCATCTCAATTCTCCCGAATCTAGTCGACTCGCGGTTAAGTTTTTTTTTCGATTACTCGACGAAACTCCTAAGCAAAAACTGAATATCCATATCCTAGGGGATAACGCGATTTGAAATTGATGAGATCGAATATTAAGATTAGAGTCCAGAAATTTGTTGTATCAAAAAAAAAAAATTATACGCGATATAGATTTGTAAGATAATTTAGATTATTTTCGATGAAAAAACGATCCGAGAAAATAATGATTTTTCTTATTAAATAAGCGTGAAAAAAAATTATCTTTCATTTTGCGTCATTAATTTCCAAATTTCCGAGTAAATTGAGTACGACATTTTTCAGATTTCTCGATAAATTAAAAGGATTCGATTACATCGAGTTTTTCGGACGTTATTTCAATATTTAAAACGTTTTTCCAATTCGTTAATATCTTTATACAAAGTCGATGTTTCCAATGGATTTTTTTGCGAAAATAACTCGGTTTCTTAGACGTGTGTGAATCGATTATGATTGATCGCTCAAATCCAAACTTCCTGCTACTAAAATTAATTGATTATCGTGTTTTTTTCGACTCGAATCACTTCCATTAACCATTTTCGTTCCATCTTTGATAAAAATTCAATCTTATAATAAAAATAACGATGTATATAAGTGGTTGTTTATTTTTTCGAAATAAATTTTCATCAAAGGTAAAAGTGGATGTTACAAAAAACATTTCATCGTTGTATTGAATTCGAAGGTATATTCTTTGAGTTTCAGTTTGAAGGGGATGTAATGAAGCTTTAATTTCAACCACGAATCTGAAGATTACTAATTTTCTTCCAAATTATCTGTTGTATTGTTAATTTCTACGTAAAGTCGAGATTTGAGTTCGATTCCGGAGATATTCCAGTTCGCTCTAATTACCCCATCAGAATTTAGTAACAGAAATTTCAAATAAAAATGAAAATAGTGCAGCCAACTTATTTGGTTATGAAAAACAACGTTTTGATTACGACGTTGTTAATTTTATAATTTCATTTCGTCATAAAATTTCGAAATATCGTTTTTCGTATCTACTTTTTCCCATAAAACAGCCCCAAAAACCTCCTATAAGTAATTAAACCTTTTCCCAATTTAGAAAATTACTGTTCACACGTATCTCGACGGGATTCGATTAATTTTCTGTTTCAGAAAATAGTTTCCGCTCGAGATAAAAATGAAAACTATTGTTTTTCGTTATTTAATAAACTTTTTTTTTTATTTTAATCGATGGTTTTTCTTCTCGACAGGTAAATCTCGAGTAGGTACGCGATTTTTTCCATTTGCAGGTGTTGAATAACGGAAAGTGAACTAATGGAAACCCCGTAACCGAAACGACGTTTCGTGCTGATGGTTTCAAGGTTGAAGCGTGTTTAAGACGACGAGGTTTAATCTTTCGAAATAGAAACAACGACAATCTTAAAAGGTTACAAATTGACTGTAGTATTTTCGAAAATTATAGTTGAAAAAGGTCGTTTCAATCTGGGTATCCACTGTAAATGAATCTCCTTCGAATTACAAGAAGGTAATAATCCGAGAAATCTATCAAGTGCTACGTTCAGATTTATTATACAAGTCTACAGTCCAATTTATATAATTAACTTCGTTTTTCAGATCGAATAATGTTATTTATCTTTTTTTTCTATAAATCAAAGTAGAAATCGACGTATTCGTTAGTTAATTTCATGAAAAAAGTGAGCTGTACTGACGAGGATCATTTGATATGATAATTGGTCAACTATAACAGGATTCCTTCGTAATTATTATTAAAATTGGGGTATAAATCGAAATAAATATGAGAATCGATAATGTAAGAATGAAGAAACCAAATTTTTATTATTATTTTGACGTCAAGTACTTACTTTTTTACTGGAATGCTTGTGATATCTGGCTGGGTACAGCATACATAAATATCTGTCCATTGCCATACAAATTAATATCACAGCACTTTGTTGACTTATGGCACCTCTTAGCAACGCCTGTAATCAACGTATAAAAATCCTTTTCAATTAATACGCTTTTATTAGTTTCAATTGTATGTTTCCGGTTTCGATTTTGTCTCATTTTGAACACACACTTGTCAAAAACCATAATTTAATCGAGTAAAATAACAAATTGTCAAAATCAGGTGAGGTTCATTTAAAAATGACCACCGTGGGGTAAACAAATACTATTAGAGTTTCTATGTAATGGGGTTAAAATAGTTTTTGTACCTTCCAGTTACCACCGAGTTATCACAGTAATTAATCACGTTTGATAATCTTGAATACAAAGTTTATTGAAGGAAAACAGTTTAAATAAAACTCACTACCGGAAAAAACTGAAACTATATAAATCGATTGTTTACCCCACAGCTGCCATTTTGACGTATATTAGCTGTTTTGCTCGATAATTCGATCGAAATGTATGATAATTCCGATTGGATTCACCAGGAATTCTTTTTGTATCCTTTTCAATTAATACGCTTTTATTAGTTTCAACTGTATGTTTTCGGTTTCGATTTTGTCCTATTTTGAACACACACTTGTCAAAAACCATAATTTAATCGAGTAAAATAACAAATTGTCAAAATCAGGTGAGGTTCGTTTAAAAATGACCACCGTGGGGTAAACAAATACTTTTGTAATTTCTATATAATTGGGTTAAAATCGTTTTTGTACCTTTTAGTTATCACAGTAATTAATCAAGTTTGATAATCTTGGATACAAAGTTTATTGAAGGAAAACAGTTTAAATAAAACTCACTACCTGAAAAACTAAAACTATATAAATCGATTGTTTACCCCACAGCTGCCATTTTGACGTATATTAGCTGTTTTGCTCGATAATTCGATCGAAATGTATGATGATCCCGATTGGATTCACCAGGATTTCTTTTTGTATCCTTTTCAATATGATACGCTTTTATTAGTTTCAACTGTATGTTTTCGGTTTCGATTTTGTCCTATTTTGAACACACACTTGTCAAAAACGATAATTTAATCGAGTAAAATAACGAATTGTCAAAATCAGGTGAGGTTCGTTTAAAAATGACCACCGTGGGGTGAACAAATACTTTTGTAATTTCTATGTAATTGGGTTAAAATCGTTTTTGTACCTTTCAGTTATCACAGTAATTAATCAAAATTGATAATCTTGAATACAAAGTTTATTGAAAGAAAACAGTTTAAAAAAAACTCACTACCTGAAAAAACTGAAACTATATAAATCGATTGTTTACCCCACAGCTGCCATTTTGACTTATATTAGCTGTTTTGATTGATAATTCTATCGAAATGTTTGATGTTCCCGATTGGATTCACCAGGATTTCTTTTTGTATCCTTTGCATAAGAGTAGGAAAGGACGAGTTACGTAAGCTCGCAGTTCCACACTTACAAAGTCGAAATGTAACCATCAACACATACGTTTTAATGAAGTTCACGAGTTATAGTGCGACAAAGTCAAAGTACAATTTACTAATACGTTAGGTTTGATCTTTTTAGTTATTTTCGAATAATTATTCTACGATTTGTCTTTTTGATTATTTTTATCTTGTATCGAATTTGTTAAAATATGAATTCGGACAAAGAATTTTTGCATGAGTAAACTTTTGGATAAAGTGTGAATATTTTCACTCGGAATGATATATTACGGTTTCAGCGAACTCGACAGATAATTATCAGCTGAAAGATCATTTTTCATGGAAACTCGTTTCCTTTGAAACACCCACAGAATCATCGTTTAAATCATTTGACGAATAAGTATGTATTATACGAGTCGATACAAAAATTAAATTATTTTCAATGAAAATAAAACGAAATAAACGATTTTTACATATATGATTGGAAATATCTAGTTTAGGGATAAAAGTCGATGAATAAAAAGAAGAAATATCGTTGTATGATTTTAAAAACACGTAATGCAACGAAATTTTTCAAAATATTCCGTGAAAAATTTCGATTTACTTCTACTATATAACTCAAAATTGACTGAATTTTACAAATTATAATGTTGCGGTGTACGACTTAAATAGTGCGTTTTTTTTTTGTCAAAATTTGAACGTTTATTTAAGAAAAACATGTGCAATAGTATCTCCCATCCGAAACTATGACCTTTTCCCATCTTTCTCTCGATTTTTGGATCCTATCCCAAAAGAACCGCGCCGGCTTTGCAGCCAACAACAAATCAAACCAATTTTTGATATCTTGCTCTGATGTGAACCGTATTCCAGTGAGAACGTTCTGCATCGACCCGAACAAATGATAATCAGAAAGGACAAAGTCTGGGCTATAAGATGGATGTGGTAAAACTTCCCAACCATTGTTTTCCAAATAGTTCTTAACCGGAATAGAAACGTGGGGCAGAGCGTTGTCATGATGGAAAATTATTGCATATTCCGGGCGTTTTTTGACCACTGCTCTCTCTTCAAACGGTTAATTGATGGTTCCACAACACAGCACATCCTTCTGATCCCACCATTAACTTCGCGCCATGGATATTCGACTTTGCCGTTGAATTTTTACGCTTGGGATCGTCGTAATTGATCCAATTTTCATCACCAGTAACAATCCGATGCAAAAATGACGTTTTGGTAATAATCTTCATCGAATAATGTTTCCAGTTATTCGTCTTCAAACTTTTTTGATTGTCCAGGACGTTCGAAGCCAAAAATCACCACTTTTAAATCGTGTGTAAATCACTTTCGGCACGTTCGTTCAGCTTGAGGATGTTCACCATAAACTTCCCGCAAAAACACTTTTTCAGGAACAAAATTCGATATATTTTTCGTGTAATAAAATAAAAAAATCCTTATTTTCGATCGAGTAACGCCACTGGAAAGGATATGGGGTTGTTAAATCCGTTCACTTTAACGCTAAGAGCTCTGTCATCCCTTCCTAACGATAATACAGTAATACACAACAATTTTCGATGTTTCAATATTATTTAGGCTGATGTGGGACGTTAAAACCACTTAAAACAAATTGATTTACTTGAAAAATCCATAAAAAATGGAAAAAATATTATTTTTAAACACTAATACACGATGGTTGGTACTTGAAACTATTCGTAATTGGATATCTCTTCATTTTCAGATTGAGGTACTTCCAAAACATGTGATTTAAACACATAAATCATTGGTTGACCAACAATTCATCATCATCGAGTACCAAAAAATGGATTGTACGATGTTTTGATTATCGAAAAACGTTTTTTTCTTCGCAATTCACCGTTCAACTTTGTTCCAACGGAACGGTGACGATGTGCCCGGTTATTTCGAAAAAACAAGCGATTAATTTTCGATAGATTTGGTTGGAACTTGGATAACCACCCTCGTATTATAAATAATTTAATTTATCTAGGATATTGTTTATAAGGTAAATAAATAATGGCGCTCACCTGTATTTGACAGACGAGTTCTCCGTAGGGCCAACAGTGTCTCAAAGAAGGAATAATAGCGAACGGTGTTACGAATAATCCCATCGCGAAGTCGTTACTTGCTAAAGACGTTAATAGATAGCGCGGCTGAAACGAAAACGATATTTTTTTAGTCTAGTTAACAATTCGAATGAAATATTTCCCCGTACTAACGAAATAAACGATCGGATCCTTGTAAAGGAGGTTAATTCGGTGGTTGTCGGGTATCCTGATTACATTTGTATTTTTCCCTTTGGCAAATTAGAACATTTTGTTAAAGATAACAAAGAAAAACGCCCCGAGAATAACGAATAGACTTTCGAAAAGGTTTCGCCAACGAATAATCTACTTTAATTAACGTTTTTAATTAATATAATAGCGTATTAATGTTATACGTACCTGAGAATGTATGTATTTTGAATATTTTCTGCTATTAATAACTAATATTAATAACATATTAGCTCCCAGTACTCCGATAGTTATGAACAAAACTATGACGGCTTGGACGACGTCTCCGGGAGTTAGTGCCGAGAAAAAAGTGATTTGTAAATAGCGAGGATGGGTACAGCTACTGTTAGTAAGAGAAGGAGCTACTAGGATAGTAGCTTTTTGGTGCATCTTATGAAACATTTGGTACTTTATCTTCTTTCGTCTGAAAAAAAAATTTATTAATAAACAACGACAAGTTTTATTTTGTACCGCGTATCTGCGTACCGAATCGTTCTTTTATATATAATTGTGCCATATTCTTGTTTTATGCTAAATTTGCTTAACGTTTACTAGAAACTTTTCCCATTTTCCACGGTTTTCCATTACAAATCGGAAGTATGTATTATTCGACTTCATTTGTTATAATTTTCGCGTGGAAAACCGTTTTGCATTTCAACGTTTAGTAAACAATAAACACCTAAATGCAGATTGATGGAAGATTTTTTTTTCGTCGCTTATATTCATGTCTGGAATAAAATAATGGATATAAGAAATTGTGAATTTTTTATAGATTTTTCGTTCCAACCAGAA
Organism: Diorhabda elongata; assembly: GCA_026230145.1. Taxonomy (NCBI): domain Eukaryota; kingdom Metazoa; phylum Arthropoda; class Insecta; order Coleoptera; family Chrysomelidae; genus Diorhabda; species Diorhabda elongata. The sequence goes on from CM047930.1 coordinate 38,997,403, forward strand.
TCGATACTAGTTAACATCAAAATTTTCGTTTAAATTTACGAAATTTCGAATTTTACCAATAACTCGAAATCTACGCCGAATTTTGAAAAAAGTAAAGGGATCAAAAATGTAGTTTAAGAAATTTTCTACAAAAAAGATTTCTTGTGATTTTTCCCCAAGAGCTGTCGTTTCTTTGTAAAATGCGCTCAAACTTCGAGGTCGCAACTTAGAAATTTTTAGTGCACGTGTAAAGTTTTAACGTCAATAGTTGAATGAAAATTTTGAAAAAAAATAGTGAAAATAGCAAAAAAGGAATCTAATGGGAGTGCTTCAAGGTAAAAAATTAATTGTGTTTTTTTTAGTACGTAAAGTATCGTAAATTCGGCATAGATTGGGAGTTATTTACAAAATTTTGAAATTAACAAATAACTCGAAATCTATGCCGAATTTCGAAAAAAGTAAAGGAAACAAAAATGTAGTTTAAAAAATTTTCTACAAAAAAGATTTTTTGTGATTTTTCTCCAAGAGCTGTCGTTTCTTTGTAAAATGCGCTCAAACTTCGAGGTCGCAACTTAGAAATTTTTAGTGCACGTGTAAAGTTTTAACGTCAATAGTTGAATGAAAATTTTGAAAAAAAAAATAGTGAAAATAGCAAAAAAGGAATCTAATGGGAGTGCTTCAAGGTAAAAAATTAATTGTGTTTTTTTTAGTACGTAAAGTATCGTAAATTCGGCATAGATTGGGAGTTATTTACAAAATTTTGAAATTAACAAATAACTCGAAATCTATGCCGAATTTCGAAAAAAGTAAAGGAAACAAAAATGTAGTTTAAAAAATTTTCTACAAAAAAGATTTTTTGTGATTTTTCTCCAAGAGCTGTCGTTTCTTTGTAAAATGCGCTCAAACTTCGAGGTCGCAACTTAGAAATTTTTAGTGCACGTGTAAAGTTTTAACGTCAATAGTTGAATGAAAATTTTGAAAAAAAATAGTGAAAATAGCAAAAAAGGAATCTAATGGGAGTGCTTCAAGGTAAAAAATTAATTGTGTTTTTTTTAGTACGTAAAGTATCGTAAATTCGGCATAGATTGGGAGTTATTTACAAAATTTTGAAATTAACAAATAACTCGAAATCTATGCCGAATTTCGAAAAAAGTAAAGGAAACAAAAATGTAGTTTAAAAAATTTTCTACAAAAAAGATTTCTTGTGATTTTTCTCCAAGAGCTGTCGTTTCTTTGTAAAATGCGCTCAAACTTCGAGGTCGCAACTTAGAAATTTTTAGTGCACGTGTAAAGTTTTAACGTTAATAGTTGAATGAAAATTTTGAAAAAAAAAATAGTGAAAATAGCAAAAAAGGAATCTAATGGGAGTGCTTCAAGGTAAAAAATTAATTGTGTTTTTTTTAGTACGTAAAGTATCGTAAATTCGGCATAGATTGGGAGTCATTTACAAAATTTTGAAATTAACAAATAACTCGAAATCTATGCCGAATTTCGAAAAAAGTGAAGGAAACAAAAATGTAGTTTAAGAAATTTTCTACAAAAATGATCTCTTGTGATTTCTCACCAAGAGCTGTCGTTTCTTTGTAAAATGCGCTCAAACTTCGAGGTCGCAACTTAGAAATTTTTAGTGCACGTGTAAAGTTTTAACGTTAATAGTTGAATGAAAATTTTGAAAAAAAAAATAGTGAAAATAGCAAAAAAGGAATCTAATGGGAGTGCTTCAAGGTAAAAAATTAATTGTGTTTTTTTTTTAGTACGTAAAGTATCGTAAATTCGGCATTGATTGGGAGTTATTTACAAAATTTTGAAATTAACAAATAACTCGAAATCTATGCCGAATTTCGAAAAAAGTGAAGGAAACAAAAATGTAGTTTAAGAAATTTTCTACAAAAATGATCTCTTGTGATTTTTCCCCAAGAGCTGTCGTTTCTTTGTAAAATGCGTTCAAACTTCGAGATCGCATCTTACAAAAAAGTTTTCGCGCCGGCTGAAGAAAAAACTGCTGTATCTCATCGAAAACTCAACATTTCGGAACGAAAGGAAATGCATTTTACTCTTTAGAATATCTACTTTTCGACTGCATCAACAAAAAAATTTAGATTTGTAAAATTTTCTTGGAAAACAACACGAACGGGATTGGGTTTTGCCGGTTGCCCGGTTGCCGTTTTTCTACACCCGAAAAACGGTCTTACGTATAAACAAATTTCCTTCGAAATTTATTGCTGCACGTGCATGTTTTTTTCGAGCAAATCCATTTAAAATTGACGTGGTCGCATATTTTTATTATAAAAATTAAGATGTATGTATTTGACCTTTTCCGTGAGCCCGTTTTCACATTACTCACATCCCTTATCAATCTTGTCCTTTCAATCGATAGATCCGTCACTTATGAAGCATGTTTGGGATGTTATGGATAGAAAAATGGTTCCACCACGAAATCCTCATTCAGATCATACCCAACTGTTGGTTCATCTTTATATAAAATCGTGTTTTAAATATTTAAATAATACTTATTTCGTAATATATAAGCGAATATTTCTATTGAAACTTTCCTATTGAATTTTTTTTTAATGAACTCTTTAAAACACGCATTTGACAGTTTCCCTCTAGTTTTTCTTTTTCGAATTTTCCTCATTAGAAGAAGTAGTCTGTTATTACGACAATACCAGACATATACACACACACACACACATACTTACTTTGAATTTCGTATTTTAAACTTAGTTAAATGCTTCCCTTGGTAGAAGATATTCCAAGTGGAAATTTAATTTGGAAAATTATCTTAGTACGACGATCTGTACAATTTCTGGTATACAAGTTTAATTATTACGTTTTAAAGCGAAATATTCCAGATATCTAAGTTGAATTTCACAATTTTTTTTTCTGTTTCGACCAGAATATTCTCATCATTAATTGTATTACCTACGAAGATGGTTCCAGAAGTATCTAAGCCTGATTTAGAGATGGCGGTATAAGTAAAGTTTAATAAGACCTGGAAAGACCTAGACATTCCAGAAAGAATCGATTGTTTGGTAATTTTTCACAGAATTATTCATCAGAAAGATCGATCAAAACAATGTAGAACCGGTTCTAAAGGAGACGAAGACCGTTCCATCTGCAGGTGAGGTCATGGAGGTCGTATTTGATTAAGAAGAAAATGTTGTTTCATCAAGAGAATGCACCAGCTTTACACATCTGTCATTGGGGTTGAATTACTGCACACTATTCGCCAGTTTTCGTCCCCTGGGATTATTTTTGTTGGACCAGTGAAATGTACTTTTGATTTTGCTCTCCAACTTTACAGAAAATTCCATAAAACATCAAGACAATGCACCAGTTTACACATCTGTTATTGGGGTTGAATTACTGCACTCTATTCGCCAGTTTTCGTCCCCTGGGATTATTTTTGTTGGACCAGTGAAGTGTACTTTTGATTTTGCTCTCCAACTTTACAGAAAATTCCATAAAACATCAAGACAATGCACCAGCTTTACACATCTGTTATTGGGGTTGAATTACTGCACTCAATTCGCCAGTTTTCGTCCCCTGGGATTATTTTTGTTGGACCAGTGAAGTGTACTTTTGATTTTGCTCTCCAACTTTACAGAAAATTCCATAAAACATCAAGACAATGCACCAGCTTTACACATCTGTCATTGGGGTTGAATTACTGCACTCTATTCGCCAGTTTTCGTCCCCTGGGATTATTTTTGTTGGACCAGTGAAATGTACTTTTGATTTTGCTTCCCAACTTTACAGAAAATTCCATAAAACATCAAGACAATGCACCAGCTTTACACATCTGTCATTGGGGTTGAATTACTGCACTCTATTCGCCAGTTTTCGTCCCCTGGGATTATTTTTGTTGGACCAGTGAAATGTACTTTTGATTTTGCTTCCCAACTTTACAGAAAATTCCATAAAACATCAAGACAATGCACCGGTTTACACATCTGTCATTGGGGTTGAATTACTGCACTCTATTCGCCAGTTTTCGTCCCCTGGGATTATTTTTGTTGGACCAGTGAAATGTACTTTTGATTTTGCTTCCCAACTTTACAGAAAATTCCATAAAACATCAAGACAATGCACCGGTTTACACATCTGTCATTGGGGTTGAATTACTGCACTCTATTCGCCAGTTTTCGTCCCCTGGGATTATTTTTGATGGACCAGTGAAATGTACTTTTGATTTTGCTTCCCAACTTTACAGAAAATTCCATAAAACATCAAGACAATGCACCGGTTTACACATCTGTCATTGGGGTTGAATTACTGCACTCTTTTCGCCAGTTTTCGTCCCCTGGGATTATTTCTGTTGGACCAGTGAAGTGTACTTTTGATTTTGCTCTCCAACTTTACAGAAAGTTCCATAAAACATCAAGACAATGCACCGGTTTACACATCTGTTATTGGGGTTGAATTACTGCACTCTATTCGCCAGTTTTCGTCCCCTGGGATTATTTTTGATGGACCAGTGAAGTGTACTTTTGATTTTGCTCTCCAACTTTACAGAAAATTCCATAAAACATCAAGACAATGCACCAGCTTTACACATCTGTTATTGGGGTTGAATTACTGCACTCAATTCGCCAGTTTTCGTCCCCTGGGATTATTTTTGTTGGACCAGTGAAATGTACTTTTGATTTTGCTTCCCAACTTTACAGAAAATTCCATAAAACATCAAGACAATGCACCAGCTTTACACATCTGTCATTGGGGTTGAATTACTGCACTCTATTCGCCAGTTTTCGTCCCCTGGGATTATTTTTGTTGGACCAGTGAAATGTACTTTTGATTTTGCTTCCCAACTTTACAGAAAATTCCATAAAACATCAAGACAATGCACCGGTTTACACATCTGTTATTGGGGTTGAATTACTGCACTCTATTCGCCAGTTTTCGTCCCCTGGGATTATTTTTGATGGACCAGTGAAATGTACTTTTGATTTTGCTTCCCAACTTTACAGAAAATTCCATAAAACATCAAGACAATGCACCGGTTTACACATCTGTTATTGGGGTTGAATTACTGCACTCTATTCGCCAGTTTTCGTCCCCTGGGATTATTTTTATTGGACCAGTGAAATGTACTTTTGATTTTGCTCTCTAACTTTACAGAAACTTTTTCCCATTGAATTTTTCCCACTAAAAACGAGTTTTTTCATCCAATTAAATTTTTTGGCGATCTTTGTACGAGTTTCAAACTTTTTTATGCAAATAAAAACCGAGAGCAAGACTTCATTCGAACGCTTTCGCTATTCTTTGTCTTAGAAGTTGGATTCTTTTAAAAAAATTTCATCAAATACCACATTAAATTTTCAAGAATCTATTAGAACTCAACTTTTCATAATATAGAAAACATGAACCACGTAAAAACGACGACTGCCGTATAGTGCCTTTTTATAGTTACATGTAGCTCAAGGAAATGCATATTTTTCCAACGGAATTTCTACGTCTACTTGATTATATCAAATAATATAGTTGCTTTCTGGAATATACTCGAAGAGATAAAACTCTTGTTAACTTGTTGTCGAATACCATTGAATAATTTTTACAATGGCAGACAAAGTTCTTGTTGTAGATAAACATTATTAGTTCGTCGAATTTATTCCAGAACAAATTTTCACGACATCCCGATGTTGAAACATTTCAGTAGTGATATCATTTTGAAAATATCATTTCATCCGACAGCTTATATTATAAGGGTGCGTCGAGTGGTAAAAGGGAGAGATTACAACCCAAGATTACGAGGATTATTTTTCCCTTATCATGTTATTAACGATTTAGTTTCGGTCAATGCGCATTCAAAACTGTTTTTCATTATCAATTATACCTTGTTATGGGAAAATCTATTTATTTGAAGCGAATGTTTACATTCTATCGGGGACGGCGAAAAAACGTTGACCCAGTCTCAAATATTTATTTCTCTCATCGTCGTTTTGTTACTTTCCAAGAGTTAGTGCGTTAGATCGTGATCTAGGGATTTTAGTATTTTAGTAGTCTGTAAATCACCGTTCATTGTCCAACTTTTCTTCGTTTCTTTCTTTTTTTTTTTTTCATTGGAATCTGTCCAGACTATACATGGTAATGATTTATATCTGTTATATCGGACTAAACGATACAATGAGAGATAAATATTTCGAATTGAACGTCATACAAAAACTATCACGACTAATTCGTTTATTAAATGACTCCAAATAACGATGAAACCCAAAAGTTTCGAATTATCTGAAAGGAATCACAAGATATTAGGTCGGGACACTCGACGAATCTCTAAAATTAAAATTAAATTACTAAAGTTCCATCCTGTATTAAATATTCGCGAGTGTTGGGGACGGAACGCGTCTACAACAGAGCCCTTGGACGTTTTTTACACTGTTGAACGATTTGGTGGCTGCGAGTTCGAAAATTTCGACATAGTTGCCAGATTTATGAGCTGTTGTTTTATAATTATCGAGTTGAACGAAAATTTTTTAATTTATAATTGTTTTTCTTTGTTTGGTGGTGAAACACTGCTTGGTATGGAATAGAAAGGAATCGTAATTTTCACACAAACGCGAATGTTTGCGGTTTTTGATGTTCGACAATCGTTTTTATCTAAGGGAATGCGGCACGACCTCCTAAAATTAGCTGATTATTATGCAGGACGTCTGTTCTCTATGCTAATGAGCTTTGTCTGTTATATCAGTTCTACAACAAACTCGACTCGCATAAAATTAAACAAATAACTCAATATTTTTATAATTACAAATATAAATTATCTCTAAATAAATATTTTCTTGTGTAAATATTGTTTTTACATAGTAGATGTCGTTATTAAGGACGAGTCGTATCAACTTTTTTCCGAAACTTGCAATCGAGACTAAAAAAGTCAATTTTCTTAACGAAAAACGCTTATTTTTAAATTCATAATATTTTATGTTAATATTCCAGACTTTTCATCGTTAAATATACATACAAGAAATAGATTTTTCTGATTTATGATATCTCGACAACTCGCTGACGTCGCACGTCGCCGGTTCAAAAACTTTTTCCACTCATCATTAATTTTTTCGTCATTACCAAGTTAAATCAATCCCCAGCATGCTTCGAATTAAATATTAATCGTTTACAGATCAGAAAAGATTTGATTTAAATCGGCAAATGATTATACATTTTTTATCCGTTGTAAAGTATCGAGCCTTTAAATAATCTTGAACGTGGACTTTTGTAATAGAATTCTACGGATTCTACCATAATTTGAAACCAGTTTCGTCTGCAAATAGACAGATTTTAATACAGAAAAAACAAAATAGGGCCTAATACTGAACCTTGAGGCACTCCATATTCTATTAGCTTGCAAAAAGACACCGTCGAAGCCGACTTCTGTTGGAATTAGGTCAAAAACACTCTGTATCTTGAAAATTTTATCTCGAAAACTACGAATTATCAAGAGGAAAACATCGCGGTTTTGTATTTTGCCAAATACATAAATTATCTGGAAAAATATGGTTACGATGAAGCTGTTACATAAATTTTGTTCACCGCATTGATATCGAAAAAGTTTGATTGAAACCGATATCTATTTATTTCTTCTTTCCCTCAAACTTCGGAGATTTATAAGAAAATTTGTACACAACAATCATTCCTTCATTCAAATATTTGACTTGTTTGTAATCGGTATTTTGAAAATTGTAATAACATATTGTAATATGAATCATCAAGGTTTTAGCTCGGTAAAACCATTCTATACACTTAGATTGAAGCCCCAACATCTTAAACATTTTCTGGTGCATTAGAATCCAAAAATTGGTTACTACTGGTTTCTAACCTCAATATGCCACTAAGGTAGACGACCTGAACGCGGAGGTGGGTCCGCATCTTCGAGGAATGCTTTACAGTCGAGTAACCGGCCTAAAAGATTTCGCAAGATTCAGTCCTTCGAAGTTTGGATCTGAGTTAATTATTCCGTTACGTATAGAAGGTCCGTCAAAACTTTAAACATAATCCCGGTGCTAAAGTCAAAGTTTATATATTTACATAAGATTATTAACGGTCGGATTTACCGCGCGAATCAAATATTCAAGCTGCGAATCGATTTCGTTATCAAAATTATTATAAATAATAAGTATAAAAACAGAAATGTTTACGATTAACGTTGACGTGAAGTATAAATGTGTTTAGAAAACGAAACATCTTTTAATTTGATCACATTGTATCTAACATTGTTTTCCTATCGAAATTCAGAAAGGTATAGAGTAATAAAACCTCATTAGGTATGTAAAGGGACCACGGAGCGACCCAACGAATATTTAAGCCTATTCCATAGTTTGGTATTATAAAATTCTTTCTTTTTATCAAGTGCGGGGAGTACCACCCCGGATTTTGGGTCAATTTAAGGGTTTAGGCTATTGTTATCCATTCATAAACACTGAAAATAGTGCGCCGGTAGGATAATCGTATAAAGGAAAGAATTTTATTTACGTTATAATTAACCTACACTTATGGCATCGAAATTGAACCGAACCGGACGGAATTCCCCATTTTATTATTCTAAACTTTTCTGAAATGGACTATAAAGTAGTACGGGGTGTGCTCGGAGTTAAATATTATTATTAGAAAGCACTTTCCGGTAAATATATACACTTATGGCATCGAAATTGAACCGAACCGGACGAAATTCCCCATTTTATTACTCTATACTTTTCTGAAATGGACTATAAAGTAGTACGGGGTGTGCTCGGAGTTAAATATTATTATTAGAAAGCACTTTCCGGTAAATATATACACTTATGGCATCGAAATTGAGCCGAACCGGACGAAATTTCCCATTTTATTACTCTATACTTTTCTGAAATGGACTATAAAGTAGTACGGGGCATGCTCGGAGTTAAATATTATTATTAGAAAGCACTTTCCGGTAAATATATACACTTATGGCATCGAAATTGAGCCGAACCGGACGAAATTTCCCATTTTATTATTCTATACTTTTCTGAAATGGACTATAAAGTAGTACGGGGCATGCTCGGAGTTAAATATTATTATTAGAAAGCACTTTCCGGTAAATATATACACTTATGGCATCGAAATTGAGCCGAACCGGACGAAATTTCCCATTTTATTATTCTATACTTTTCTGAAATGGACTATAAAGTAGTACGGGGCATGCTCGGAGTTAAATATTATTATTAGAAAGCACTTTCCGGTAAATATATACACTTATGGCATCGAAATTGAGCCGAACCGGACGAAATTTCCCATTTTATTATTCTATACTTTTCTGAAATGGACTATAAAGTAGTACGGCGTGTGCTCGGAGTTAAATATTATTATTAGAAAGCACTTTCCGGTAAATATATACACTTATGGCATCGAAATTGAGCCGAACCGGACGAAATTTCCCATTTTATTACTCTATACTTTTCTGAAATGGACTATAAAGTAGTACGGCGTGTGCTCGGAGTTAAATATTATTATTAGAAAGCACTTTCCGGTAAATATATACACTTATGGCATCGAAATTGAGCCGAACCGGACGAAATTTCCCATTTTATTACTCTATACTTTTCTGAAATGGACTATAAAGTAGTACGGCGTGTGCTCGGAGTTAAATATTATTATTAGAAAGCACTTTCCGGTAAATATATACACTTATGGCATCGAAATTGAGCCGAACCGGACGAAATTTCCCATTTTATTACTCTATACTTTTCTGAAATGGACTATAAAGTAGTACGGCGTGTGCTCGGAGTTAAATATTATTATTAGAAAGCACTTTCCGGTAAATATATACACTTATGGCATCGAAATTGAGCCGAACCGGACGAAATTTCCCATTTTATTACTCTATACTTTTCTGAAATGGACTATAAAGTAGTACGGCGTGTGCTCGGAGTTAAATATTATTATTAGAAAGCACTTTCCGGTAAATATATACACTTATGGCATCGAAATTGAGCCGAACCGGACGAAATTTCCCATTTTATTACTCTATACTTTTCTGAAATGGACTATAAAGTAGTACGGCGTGTGCTCGGAGTTAAATATTATTATTAGAAAGCACTTTCCGGTAAATATATACACTTATGGCATCGAAATTGAGCCGAACCGGACGAAATTTCCCATTTTATTACTCTATACTTTTCTGAAATGGACTATAAAGTAGTACGGCGTGTGCTCGGAGTTAAATATTATTATTAGAAAGCACTTTCCGGTAAATATATACACTTATGGCATCGAAATTGAGCCGAACCGGACGAAATTTCCCATTTTATTACTCTATACTTTTCTGAAATGGACTATAAAGTAGTACGGCGTGTGCTCGGAGTTAAATATTATTATTAGAAAGCACTTTCCGGTAAATATATACACTTATGGCATCGAAATTGAGCCGAACCGGACGAAATTTCCCATTTTATTACTCTATACTTTTCTGAAATGGACTATAAAGTAGTACGGCGTGTGCTCGGAGTTAAATATTATTATTAGAAAGCACTTTCCGGTAAATATATACACTTATGGCATCGAAATTGAGCCGAACCGGACGAAATTTCCCATTTTATTACTCTATACTTTTCTGAAATGGACTATAAAGTAGTACGGGGTGTGCTCGGAGTTAAATATTATTATTAGAAAGCACTTTCCGGTAAATATATACACTTATGGCATCGAAATTGAGCCGAACCGGACGAAATTTCCCATTTTATTACTCTATACTTTTCTGAAATGGACTATAAAGTAGTACGGGGTGTGCTCGGAGTTAAATATTATTATTAGAAAGCACTTTCCGGTAAATATATACACTTATGGCATCGAAATTGAGCCGAACCGGACGAAATTTCCCATTTTATTACTCTATACTTTTCTGAAATGGACTATAAAGTAGTACGGAGCATGCTCGGAGTTAAATATTATTATTAGAAAGCACTTTCCAGTCAATATGTCCTCAAATTATGATATAGATTTGATTTCACTTAGCAAATGATTGTGCATTTTTATCTTATTGTAAAATATTGAGCCTTTAACAAACTCTGAACGTGGAATAGTTAAGTAAAGATCGTGCTTTGCGTAATGGATAGACTTGCGATGATTTTTTTGTAATTTGAGGCTTACGAATTAGGTAAACGGATTCAAAGACGAATAAGGAAGGTAAATTCAAAATTTCTAATCTCTCAAAGAAACCCCCGCTGCGGCTATTCACCTTTTAAATTCACATCCATTCATTTATTATTATATCCATATTAAAATCCCCTGTGCATCAAATCAAATTTTTTTTTCGAAATTTCCACGCAAATGCTACTTTCGAACATGAAGATTTTAACTACGGAAAACTTCGATAATATAACGGCGAAAAAGTATTTTCCTCTTGGTTTTTCATCGATTTCTGTTACACCTCAATATCTTTATATTCCGTACGGGAAATGATTCCCAGATTACAGCTCATAATTCGGTTTGATTTTTTGATTCGTTATGGCTGCTTCAACGCCACCGTTCGACATTCAACTTTCAAGAAGGTTTCGGGGTAACTATTTAAAAAAAAAATGATTAATCGATCGGACAATTAGCAAAGAAAAGATTAATATATACGAGATACAAAGAAAAAACTTATTTTCTTTCGAAAAATGACTTCGCAATAAGTTCGCAAACTAAAAAGAATGAAATTAATTTCCGTCGGCGTTATATCAGACGGAAATTTCTCGTTTAAACGGTTTCTTTGATAAATGCTTGTACATAATAAGCTGCTCGCTTCGAGATCCCCTTGAAAGTCTTTTTTTTTGTGTATTTGTCGAAGTTTTATAATTCCCTTCTTGTTGCTATTTTACCAACAATGTATTTACTTCCAGTCAATCACTTATTAAGATCTAGTAGATATAAATACGGGGATGATTCCAGAAGTATCTAGCTCAACAAAGACAACATTAATACCCATCAATTACCTCTCCATTGTTGGAAAAACTTTGACCAACGAATCTGGCAACAGAAAATAATCCGAGTCTGCCGAATAAAATAGCAATTAAAATTTTAATTCATTAATTTTGGCCACCGATCATTTTTCGAAATAGTCAATGAAAATTGTCGCTAAAAACCGACGCCGTGACCTCACCTGCGGATACAACAGTCTTTGTCTTCTTCGGAACCGGTTCCACCTTTTCAGTCCATTGTTTTGAATGTTTTTTTTTGCTTTGGGTTTGAAGTAATGGACCCACGTTTCAACCATGGTTATGAAACTTCGTGTTTCTATTTGTAAAACATTACCAATCATGTTCCATTGTGAAAAAACGCGGTATCCATCTCGCCCACATCTTTCTCGTGTCCAAATTATTATTAATTATATTTTCCAGTGGATTTTCTGCCATTTTTCTAGGGTTATCTTCAACCATTGCGATTCTGGTATTCGCAAATCGTACGATCTGGTTAAACTTTGCTACCCATCTTTCCAAATAAAATAATTGTATCGACATAACATGTGCTGTATATATTGCTTATATTCGACCATCTCTAGGAAACTTCTGGAACCATCATCGTTGTTATGAATTAACGACGATGTCAGATCGAAAGTTTCGACACACTATTATGAGAAACTAATAACGGAATTTCGACGATAAAATCTCAAACACCCAATGACCCAGTGGACTGAAATACGACTTGGCAGATCTAAATTCCACTACATTCGTTATATATTATCATTCTGAATGGACGTTTCTCTTTATTCCGTTTGTGCGACCTTCACATTGTCGGCTTCACCTACTTCAAAGTTCCAACGGAATTTCAATTTGGATAACTCGGCTGGAGATACAATATATTTCATTATTTTTTTTTTATATTAGTTTATTATGCCTTTATCGAGTCGTATCTCAGATATACCCTTTCCTTTTGGGTTACGTTACGTATTTACTCGGACTAAACAGCGCCGCCATCTCCAAACAACTAATATGGAAACGAAAATGATCGAAGGGAACCTCCTCGAACTGGAAGAAGTTTTCGATGCAAATAAATGAATTATATCAAAAATAACATCGTGGTTCGATATCTTTTTGCCGATTTACATTTATGGTTGGTGGAGTCGAGAGGAAATTACGGTTCTAAATTATCGTACGTTACCTTTTTTTTTCTCGGTTTTGAGTGTAGCCTCAACTCCCTCGAATGCAATGTATTTTTAAGCTGAGCTAAATCTAAATGCTTAACGACCCACATTACGATTTATAACTTATACACGGGGATTTTTTTTTCCTCTCTATTATTGTCGTTGTCGTTTTATAAATCTGAACAAAAAACTTTTGTCGTTGAAAAGCGTAATTTGTTAGAGACGAATAATCATACTGCAACGAAACTATTTCTATTGAATTGTTTTAATTAAATTAACTCGGTTTCTTTTGGAAAAATCATTAATTTAACTCGTTCCGGATATTGACCGAACCGGTGGAATAAAAGACTTAATGACTTTTCTACAGAATAAAATACTTTTGGAAGTTTGTTTACCAACTAAGTGGCTTCATTTTTAAAGTTAACTCGTTTCGGTTGGACGTCTTTGGATGTGTAAACTCAATTAAATTTTAATTTCAAATTTGAATGTCGCTACAGCTAATTCTATGTACTTTAATCTATTTCGATTTGAATAAATTTGGATTTTTGAGTAAGTTGCAACGCTGGGAAAGCCGGTCTGACAAACCAATAATGGCCCAAACCCGGTTGAAGTCTGCGTAATCGGAACCAGTCCTCGGCCATCTTATTGTCTTGCTCAACAAAAATTCTTCCCGATCTCGAATTTTTTTCCGTGTCTTCAATTAATTAATTAAAATATAATTATTAGGTCACAGGTCTTGTATTTTGCAAGTAAAAAAGGTTAAATAATCATTTTGTGATACTTCTATTGTCGTAAAAAGTTTTTTTATTCTGTTTTGGATCCTTTTTATTAAGTTTTAGTGTCCTGGAAATTTTTTAAAGTTGCCCCCGAAGAGTTTTCAAAAAACTTCATTTTTTCGATACATTTTTTATATTTAAAACCCCAAATACATTTGCCTCATAAATATTCTTCTATATTAGTTCAATTTTCACTTTTTTACTTACTCGTTATCACAAAATTACGATAAGTTATACGAGGTATTTCAAAAATTTGTTCAATAGTGGATAAAAAAATTGTAACGCCTTGTATAATTGAAAAAAAGTGTTCAACAATGTCAAATTGATTATCGTGATTCATAAATATGATTTATTCGGATAATATTTCATAAAACTAATACAGGGTGAGTCGAAATACAATTTGTTGTGGGATTCGATAAAAGTTGAAATTAGTTTTCGATTTACCTGTAACTTTCTGAAGTTTTTGTTATCGTCAAGATACATTTTTTCAAAATATATGTCCTATTGTACCTTCCTAATAAAGTTATTTGGACCTAGAATTTTTTTTTTCAAAAAAATTGTTGTTTTTATATTCTTTTGTAAATATTGGATTTTTGAGATAATTTTCGATTTTTCTACAACGTTGTTTATTGAATAATTTGGTTTCTATCGTATTATACACAAATTCTCTTCTTTTTGACTTTTTTTTAAATATTTTTCATATTTTTTAAGATCCAAACCCTCCAAATACTTTCCCGCAACATTTTCGTCTCCTAGACTCTTTTTTTAAGTTTATTCCGGATGTTTTTCAAATTCTATTGTCATAAAAAGTTTTTTTATTCTGTTTTGGATTGTTTTTATTAAATTTTGGTGTCCTGGAAATTTTTTAAATTCTATTTTAAGACCCTTTTTCTTAATTCTAGTGTCTCAGGCCCTTTTTAATTCTGCTTTATATATATATTTTTACTTTTGGTGCCTTTAACGCTTCTCTAGAATCTCTATTAATTCCGAGACACTTTTTTTTCGAAAAACTTTGCCTTTTTTAAAGTTGCCCCCGAAAAGTTTTCAAAAAACTTCATTTTTCGATACATTTTTTATATTTAAGAACCCAAATACATTTGCCTCATAAATATTCTTCTATATTAGTTCAATTTTCACTTTTTCACTTCCTCGTTATCACAAAATTACGATAAGTTATACGAGGTATTTCAAAAATTTGTTCAATAGTGGATAAAAAAATTGTAACGCCTTGTATAATTGAAAAAAAGTGTACAACAATGTCAAATTGATTATCGTGATTCATAAATATGATTTATTCGGATAATATTTCATAAAACTAATACAGGGTGAGTCGAAATACAATTTGTTGTGGGATTCGATAAAAGTTGAAATTAGTTTTCGATTTACCTGTAACTTTCTGAAGTTTTTGTTATCGTCAAGATACATTTTTTCAAAATATATGTCCTATTGTACCTTCCTAATAAAGTTATTTGGACCTAGAATTTTTTTTTTCAAAAAAATTGTTGTTTTTATATTCTTTTGTAAATATTGGATTTTTGAGATAATTTTCGATTTTTCTACAACGTTGTTTATTGAATAATTTGGTTTCTATCGTATTATACACAAATTCTCTTCTTTTTGACTTTTTTTTAAATATTTTTCATATTTTTTAAGATCCAAACCCTCCAAATACTTTCCCGCAACATTTTCGTCTCCTAGACTCTTTTTTTAAGTTTATTCCGGATGTTTTTCAAATTCTATTGTCATAAAAAGTTTTTTTATTCTGTTTTGGATTGTTTTTATTAAATTTTGGTGTCCTGGAAATTTTTTAAATTCTATTTTAAGACCCTTTTTCTTAATTCTAGTGTCTCAGGCCCTTTTTAATTCTGCTTTATATATATATTTTTACTTTTGGTGCCTTTAACGCTTCTCTAGAATCTCTATTAATTCCGAGACACTTTTTTTTCGAAAAACTTTGCCTTTTTTAAAGTTGCCCCCGAAAAGTTTTCAAAAAACTTCATTTTTCGATACATTTTTTATATTTAAGAACCCAAATACATTTGCCTCATAAATATTCTTCTATATTAGTTCAATTTTCACTTTTTCACTTCCTCGTTATCACAAAATTACGATAAGTTATACGAGGTATTTCAAAAATTTGTTCAATAGTGGATAAAAAAATTGTAACGCCTTGTATAATTGAAAAAAAGTGTTCAACAATGTCAAATTGATTATCGTGATTCATAAATATGATTTATTCGGATAATATTTCATAAAACTAATACAGGGTGAGTCGAAATACAATTTGTTGTGGGATTCGATAAAAGTTGAAATTAGTTTTCGATTTACCTGTAACTTTCTGAAGTTTTTGATATCGTCAAGATACATTTTTTCAAAATATGTGTCCTATTGTACCTTCCTAATAAAGTTATTTGGACCTAGAAGTTTTTTTTTCAAAAAAATTGTTGTTTATATATTCTTTTGTAAATATTGGATTTTTGAGATAATTTTCGATTTTTCTACAACGTTGTTTATTGAATAATTTGGTTTCTAACGTATTATACACAAATTCTCTTCTTTTTGACTTTTTTTTAAATATTTTTCATATTTTTTAAGATCCAAACCCTCCAAATACTTTCCCGCAACATTTTCGTCTCCTAGACTCTTTTTTTTAATTTTATTATGGACGTTTTTAAAAGTCTATTGTCATAAAAAGTTTGTTTAATCTGTTTTGGATCCTTTTTATTAAACTTTGGTGTCTTGGAAATTTTTTAAATTCTATTCTTTTTCTTAATTCTAGTGTCTCAGGCCCTTTTTAATTCTGCTTTATATATATATTTTTACTTTTGGTGCCTTTAACGCTTCTCTAGAATCTCTATTAATTCCGAGACACTTTTTTTTCGAAAAACTTTGCCTTTTTTAAAGTTGCCCCCGAAAAGTTTTCAAAAAACTTCATTTTTCGATACATTTTTTATATTTAAGAACCCAAATACATTTGCCTCATAAATATTCTTCTATATTAGTTCAATTTTCACTTTTTTACTTACTCGTTATCACAAAATTACGATAAGTTATACGAGGTATTTCAAAAATTTGTTCAATAGTGGATAAAAAAATTGTAACGCCTTGTATAATTGAAAAAAAGTGTTCAACAATGTCAAATTGATTATCGTGATTCATAAATATGATTTATTCGGATAATATTTCATAAAACTAATACAGGGTGAGTCGAAATACAATTTGTTGTGGGATTCGATAAAAGTTGAAATTAGTTTTCGATTTACCTGTAACTTTCTGAAGTTTTTGTTATCGTCAAGATACATTTTTTCAAAATATATGTCCTATTGTACCTTCCTAATAAAGTTATTTGGACCTAGAATTTTTTTTTTCAAAAAAATTGTTGTTTATATATTCTTTTGTAAATATTGGATTTTTGAGATAATTTTCGATTTTTCTACAACGTTGTTTATTGAATAATTTGGTTTCTAACGTATTATACACAAATTCTCTTCTTTTTGACTTTTTTTTAAATATTTTTCATATTTTTTAAGATCCAAACCCTCCAAATACTTTCCCGCAACATTTTCGTCTCCTAGACTCTTTTTTTTAATTTTATTATGGACGTTTTTAAAAGTCTATTGTCATAAAAAGTTTGTTTAATCTGTTTTGGATCCTTTTTATTAAACTTTGGTGTCTTGGAAATTTTTTAAATTCTATTCTTTTTCTTAATTCTAGTGTCTCAGGCCCTTTTTAATTCTGCTTTATATATATATTTTTACTTTTGGTGCCTTTAACGCTTCTCTAGAATCTCTATTAATTCCGAGACACTTTTTTTTCGAAAAACTTTGCCTTTTTTAAAGTTGCCCCCGAAAAGTTTTCAAAAAACTTCATTTTTCGATACATTTTTTATATTTAAGAACCCAAATACATTTGCCTCATAAATATTCTTCTATATTAGTTCAATTTTCACTTTTTTACTTACTCGTTATCACAAAATTACGATAAGTTATACGAGGTATTTCAAAAATTTGTTCAATAGTGGATAAAAAAATTGTAACGCCTTGTATAATTGAAAAAAAGTGTACAACAATGTCAAATTGATTATCGTGATTCATAAATATGATTTATTCAGATATTTCATAAAACTAATACAGGGTGAGTCGAAATACAATTTGTTGTGGGATTCGATAAAAGTTGAAATTAGTTTTCGATTTACCTGTAACTTTCTTAAGTTTTTGTTATCGTCAAGATACATTTTTTCAAAATATATGTCCTATTGTATCTTCCTAATAAAGTTATTTGGACCTAGAAGTTTTTTTTTCAAAAAAATTGTTATTTATAAATATTGAGTTTTTGAGATAATTTTGATTTTTCTACAACATTGTCTATTGAATAATTTGGTTTCTAACGTATTATACACAAATTCTCTTCTTTTTGACTTTTTTTTAAATATTTTTCATATTTTTTAAGATCCAAACCCTCCAAATACTTTCCCGCAACATTTTCGTCTCCTAGACTCTTTTTTAAATTTTAATCCGGACGTTTTTCAACTTCTATTGTCATAAAAAGTTTGTTTATTCTGTTTTGGATCCTTTTTATTAAATGTTGGTATCCTGGAAATTTTTTAAATTCTATTTTAAGACCCTTTATCTTAATTCTAGTGTCTTAGGCCCAGAATTAAATTCTGCTCTATATATATATTTTTACTTTTGGTAAAAAAAGTGTACAGCAATGTCAAATTGTTTATCTTGATTCATAAATATGATTTATTCGGATAATATTTCATAAAACTAATACAGGGTGAGTAGAAATACAATTTATTTTGGGTTTCGTTAAAAGTTAAAATTAGTTTTCGGTTTTCCTACCACTTTTTGAACTTTTTGTTATCGTCAAGATACATTTTTTCCAAATATGTGTCCTATTGGATCTTCCTAATAAAGTTATTTGGATCTAGAAGTTTTTTTTTTCGAAAAAATCGTCATATACACATTTTTTTTGTATGGCATCCAGCGGTTTCTGTTTCCAACAAATAATCTAATTGGTAATGATAAAAATTCGTGACATACGATTCTTTTCATCTCGTAAAAACGTAATAAACCTCCCAATATCTTGCACATCATCTAAGCTCAAACTTATTGCATTTTCTCTATCACATGTACCAAAGATTCCAAATAGATGTTGTTTATATGAAGCTTTACAAAAAATTTGGTTACTTCTTCTGCCTTTAGTACTCTGGCCTTTTTTCGTATACACAGCCAGCCAGCAATTTGTTTTATAACCAAACAACTCTTCAGCATTGAGAACTATATATTATTATATTATTATCAACAGTATTGAAATGATAATATTTCATTCGGTATAAACTTTGCGAAATTCTAAAGAAAAATTTTGATTTATATACTGAGCAGCATCAAAATCTGTCAACAAATCTTATTTCTGTATGTCAACAGCTGTTACATTTCTATCTAATTATCATACTACTCGTATATATATATTTGTAGAAGAAAATACGATTTACTGTATCAGTAATCATGTGGAAGTTATTTGTTTCCAAGGATATATCTTTCACCAGAGACGCAGATATTTTTATTTAAAATAAACTTCGTCTTTCTGATGTTAAAATCTTTCAGGTTGTTAAAAAAGATAGTACAATAGAAATAGAAAGTACGTACAGACAAAATCGTGACTAAACCAAAGTAATTTGACATTTTTTTAAACATTATTTGTTTGTTCTTATTTTTGATTTGGATTATTTCGCGACTGTTGTAGTTGCAAATGCAGTTTTTATAGCATCTACTACGTATCGATGATATGAGATTTTTAATCGAATCACCGTGCCATTAATTTGTGTAATTAATTAAGAAAATTATGGGTGTTTCGGATTTCAAGAGAAAAATTAATGAGTAACCGCTACCGAAATAACAAGCGGAATCTTCATCTCGGATATTCGATCCATGATACAAATTATTATAGCAACGATAATTAAGGAAAATATGTATATATATATAACTATATTTCTCAATTTCAATAACTGAAAATGAAGTTGCCACAAAAAATTTTGTATATACGGGGTCTCTCACGATAAGTTAAAACTATCTGTATATGGCGAAATATTTACAGTTAAATCATAAATTCGACTGTAACTTTGTTATTTTAAATGGAACACCCTGTATATTAATACATTTTTGAAATCTACGTAAAATTTAAGTATACTTTTGTTTAAAAACTTTTTTCGAAAAATGCATACTTTTTGAGTTATTAATTTTTTCGTAAAAAATTTGATCAATTGCAACCCCTTATAAATTATTTTTTTACGTGGATACCGTTAAAGATATGAAGATGGTTTTTGTTCGGTTGCTTTTAGCAAGGTAAGACGTATTTGAACCTTTGTTGAAAAAATCTTTTTTTTATACAGGGTATGTATAAAAAGTGTTCAAAGTTTAACTTTATAAATATCAAATTTCTTAATTTTTTTAATAGAACCACCTGGTTTTTTCTATTTTAATGCATTCAGGGGTGGAAATTATTTTTCTTTATCTCAAATCAAATTGTATTCACTCGATAGAAAAAACTGGGAGGTTCTATTTAAAAAAATGAAGAAATTTGATATTTATGAAGTAAAAATTTGAACACTTTTTATACACACCCTGTATAAAATGAGAAATCTTCCAACATAGATTCAAATACGTCCGATTTTGTTAAAAGCAACCGGATAAAAAAATTTTTCATATCTTTAAGGGTATTTACGTAAAAAAATAATTTATAAGGGTTTGCAATTGATAAAATTTTTTACAAAAAAAATAATAACTCAAAAAGTATCCATTTTTAGAAAAAAGTTTTTAAACAAAAGTATACTGAAATTTTACGTAGATTTCAAAAACGTATTAATATACAGGGTGTTTTATTTAAAATAACAAAGTTACAGTCGAATTAATGATTTAACTGTAAATATTTCGCCATATACAGATAGTTTTACCTCGTCGTGGGACACCCTGTACACACAAAAACATTTTTTTGTGGTAACTTCATTTTTAGTTGTCGAAATTGAGAAATATAAAAATAAAGAAATTCGATATTTATGAAGTTAAACTTTAAACACTTTTTATATACACCCTGTATAAAATGGGAAATTTTACAACTCAGATTGAAATACGTCTGACCTTTCTAAAAGCAACCGAACATAAACAATTTTCATATCTTTAAGGGTATCCACGTAAAAAAATAATTTATAAGGGTTTGCAATTGATAAAATTTTTTACAAAAAAATTAATAACTCAAAAAGTATGCATTTTTCGAAAAAAGTTTCTAGACAAAAGTATACTGAAATTTCACGTAGATTTCAAAAATGTATTAATATACAGGGTGTTCTATTTAAAATAATAAAGATACAGTCGAATTTATGATTTAACTGTAAATATTTCGCCAAATACAGATAGTTTTACCTCGTCGTGGGACACCCTGTACACACAAAAACATTTTTTTGTGGTAACTTCATTTTTAGTTGTCGAAATTGAGAAATATAAAAATAAAGAAATTCGATATTTATGAAGTTAAACTTTAAACACTTTTTATATACACCCTGTATAAAATGAGAAATTTTACAACTCAGATTGAAATACGTCTGACCTTTCTAAAAGCAACCGAACATAAACAATTTTCATATCTTTAAGGGTATCCACGTAAAAAAATAATTTATAAGGGTTTGCAATTGATAAAATTTTTTACAAAAAAATTAATAACTCAAAAAGTATGCATTATTCGAAAAAAGTTTCTAGACAAAAGTATACTGAAATTTCACGTAGATTTCAAAAATGTATTAATATACAGGGTGTTCTATTTAAAATAATAAAGATACAGTCGAATTTATGATTTAACTGTAAATATTTCGCCATATACAGATAGTTTTACCTCGTCGTGGGACATCCTGTACACACAAAAACATTTTTTTGTGGTAACTTCATTTTTAGTTGTCGAAATTGAGAAATATAAAAATAAAGAAATTCGATATTTATGAAGTTAAAATTTAAACACTTTTTATACATACCCTGTATAAAAAAAATATTTTTTTAACATAGATTCAAATACGTCCGATATTGCTAAAAGCAACCGGATAAAATTTTTTTTCATATCTTTAAGGGTATTCACGTAAAAAAATAATTTATAAGGGTCTGCAATTGTTCAAATTTTTTACAAAAAAATTAATAACTCAAAAAGTATGCATTTTTCGTAAAAAGTTTTTAGACAAAAGTATACTAGAATTTTACGTAGATTCCAAATATGTATTAATATACAGGGTGTTTTATTTAAAATAACAAAGTTTTAATCGAAAACTCAAACGTAATTTTGTTGATAGTTTTAACTCGTCGTGGGACACCCTGTATATACATATTCCGTTCTAATTATGTATACAGCTATAGTTGGAATATGGATTCATTAAAGCACGAGAATTATATATTTAAATAACCTAAAATATCCAATTTAAAATTTAGAACCGTATCATTAAATTTAGCACGAGGAAATATTAAAAGATTTTCAATGTAAAAGAACTACTGATGCGGGTAATGCTGCTGGAAAACGTTCTGCAGACGTTGTGTTTTAAAAAAAAAAAAAGAAATTGAGTGTTCATTTTATTCGAGTTGGTAAAGGGTTGCGAAAGCGACTAAGAAACGCCCGAAATTTACATCGAACGTAGTAAAAATTAAATATTAATAAACGAAAATTCAATTCCGAAAATATCTCCACGCTTTTTATTTTACAAAATTAGATAAATTATACGTCGGATGGAATTGTTGGAGTGTCAGGTGCACGAAAGGGAGTTTTTACATGCAGATTAACCAGGTCAAATTACCGAAAGTTAAATTTACGCAAAACACACGCACCGGTCGTTCCGTAAAGTTTATAGGGGATTCAAGTTGGAACCAAAAGCAATTAAGGGTTGTTTTCGCAAACAACATCACTTATAATTATAATTTAAACATTTTTTCATATAAATATTAGATAGGAAATTGTTTGGAAAGCTTCTTTATATAGAATTGATCCGGTTAAATTACTTCACTTGATTAAATAAGATAAATAATGAACTTACCCAATAGTATTTCATTGTTTTCCGCGTATTAGTTTTACGAGAAAAAATTTCGGGGTATCCTTGTATCCGCGCGAATTTCGGCACCTTCTTCGGAGTGTCCGCACACGGCCAAATAGTCACTGCAACAACTATCCAAATTTCGACTCTGATACAGACGTTATCCCGACTCCAGGACAATCCAAGCAGGCGCACCAATTCGAATTCAATCGAATAGAATCTTTTCAAAGATATTAATTAGTCAAATTTAACCGACGATTTCGAAATTAAAATTTCTCGATCGCGAAACTGAGAACTTCGGGTTTTTTTATTACGAAACATCCTAATTTATTCTTAATCGACAGATATTGATCTCGATTGAAGATTTATTAAATTAAATGTTCCTAGTTTAAGGAACCAGCATCCATAACCTTTCCAATCGATTACGTTTTCCATTTTTTTACTCCATTAATATACGAGGATGTATTGATATTTAGTTAGCCTAGATCAGTTCCATGCGTAAACAAACTATTGCGATACCATAGCAACGAACAATAAATTATTAGAAGTGTAAGTGTAAAGTTTGTCCACGGAAACTGTGAAAATCGAAAAATTGAAGTATCGAGTCATCGATCGAGTCCTGCAAGCTGCAAAAGAAGTAATGAAGATGATGAACTATCGGGAATGACAGTTTCTGTGTAAGTCCTCAAAAATATCGATGCAATTCATGACGAAAACGATTTAGACCTCACTACGGATGAGACTTGGGTACATTTCTACGATCCAGAAACGAAGCAACAATCGATGGAATTGAGAAACTCTGGTTCTGCAACACCTAAGAAGTTTCGTGTCAAAAAATCTGTTGTCGCTTCAGTTTTTTGGAATTGCCGTGGATTAATCATGATTGATTTTTTGGATAAGGGTAGAAAAATTCCTATTCGACATTACTACGGGAAAAAATTGGAGAGGAAAAACGCGGAAATCTATCCAACGCCCCTGCACACAAAAACCATGGAAAAAATTGGTGATTTAGGTTTTGATTTATTGAAATACCCCCGTTATTAACCAGATTTGGCTCCGACCGAAAAAAAAGTTTGAAAGATCGTAAATTTTCTTCGGTAACTAGGAGGTAATAAAAGCTGTGGAGGGTCTGGTTTGCGCAGCAAGAAGAAACGTTTCGAGACGTTTCAGGTTCGCTGTAATCCAATTAAGAGGAGAATATGTCGAGTAATATATTAATTATAAGAAAATGAAAAACAAAAACAATGGATTTAGATCGACTATTCAACTTGGCGCTAGATGTAATAATCCGCATGATGTTTACAGCTTTGTTAATTAATCATCGCCTTATATAATCCGCCTGAAAGACCTTTTCACGAAAAGTTACAAAAAATCTAGTAGCAAATTAATTGGTTTTACTAACAATGGAACATAATGAACACATTAGCGCGTGTAGGAGACACTGTAAAAAATTATTCAACCTCAAAAATATATATATATGTTTAAATAAGACTTGTTGTAAAGATTCCTGAAATTAAAGGAGGTTAATAGGTATTTAAAATCTGAAATAGAGCAAGTTCGTTACACTAATTGAAGCCATTCTAATGCCCACGGGTTTTAGGTATGTTTCGAGAAAATATTTGCAGTTACGGCAATTGTTCGAAGTGATTCCGTGAAGTTTACGGAGCGAATTCGTGAAATTTTTGGAGGAAACTTCACGACTTCGAAGTATTTAACTAAATAGAAAATCGAATATGAATTCGATTTTGTTTTATGTTATGAAGACCGTTTGGATTTCGTACGTGATTTTTTCGAATGTTGCGGCTAATAATGCGGATAAAACCGGTATGTAACTAGCTAATTTTCGAGTTTTTCTGGCTAATTTTTGGGTTTTATGGCTAATTTTTGGGTTTTATGGCTAATTTTTGAGCTTTTATAGCTAATTTTTGGGTTTTTATAGCTAATTTTTGAGTTTTTTTAGATAATTTTTGGATTTTTCTAACAATTTTTGGGTTTTGTGGCTAATTTCTGAGTTTTTCTAGCTAATTTTTGGGTTTTGTGGATAATTTCTGAGTTTTTCTAGCTAATTCTCGAGTTTTTCTGGCTAATTTTTGGGTTTTGTGGGTAATTTTTGGGTTTTTATGGCTAATTTTTGGGTTTTGTGGCTAATTTTTGGGGTTTTATGGCTAATTTTTGAGTTTTTCTAGCTAATTTCTGAGTTTTTCTAGCTAATTTCTGAGTTTTTCTAGCTAATTTTTGAGTTTTTCTAGCTAATTTTTGGGTTTTATGGCTAATTTTTGAGTTTTTATGGCTAATTTTTGGGTTTTTCCAACAATTTTTGGGTTTTTGTGGCTAATTTCTGAGTTTTTCTAGCTAGTTTTCGAGTTTTTCTGGCTAATTTTTGGGTTTTATGGCCAATTTTTTGGATTTTATAGCTAATTTTTGGGTTTTTCTAGCAATTTTTGAGTTTTTCTAGCTAATTTTTGGAATTTTATGGCTAATTTTTGAGTTTTTATTGCCAATTTTTGAGCTTTTCTAGCTAATTTTTGGGTTTTGTGGCTAATTTCTGAGTTTTCTAGCTAATTTTCGAGTTTTTCTGGCTAATTTTTGGGTTTTTATGGCTAATTTTTGGGTTTTTGTGGCTAATTTTTGGGTTTTTGTGGCTAATTTTTGGGTTTTGTGGCTAATTTTTGAGTTTTTATTGCCAATTTTTGAGCTTTTCTAGCTAATTTTCGAGTTTTTCTGGCTAATTTTTGAGTTTTTATGGCTAATTTCTGAGTTTTTCTAGCTAATTTTCTGGCTAATTTTTGGGTTTTATGGCTAATTTTTGGGTTTTATGGCTAATTTTTGGGATTTTATAGCTAATTTTTGTTTTTTTCTAGCAATTTTTGAGTTTTTCTAGCTAACTTTTGCGTTTTTCTAGCTAATTTTTGGGTTTTATGGCTAATTTTTGGGTTTTTATAGCTAATTTTTGGGTTTTATGGCTAATTTTTGGGTTTTTGTGGCTAATTTTTGTGTTTTATAGCTAATTTTTGGGTTTTTATGGCTAATTTTTGGGTTTTATGGCTAATTTCTGAGTTTTTCTCGCTAATTTTCGAGTTTTTGTGGCTAATTTTTGGGATTTTCTAACTAATGTTTAAGTTTTCTAGCTAATTTTTGGAATTTTATGGCTAATTTTTGGGTTTTTTTGGCTAATTTTTGGTTTTTATAGCTAATTTTCAGAATTTCCATTTGAAAACTCACGTTTTTCTATTTTTTTTTTTTAGATACGAAATGTGAAATCGATCGATGTCGTAATTTGAAAATTGTAAATCAAAATGTTAAACCGTAAGTTTTATTTTTGAATTAAATACACTTTTATTAAATTTATCGATTAAATGATAGATTTTATTTCGATTTCGAATGCCGTAATATCGTTTTATGTTGAAATTATAGAGATTTAGTTTGTAAATTTTAGGAATAAGCGTTTTCTAAGTAACGAAACTCTCAAAACTAACCTAGATACTCTTTCATGTTAAATTCGAGTTTGTTCTAGTTGTTGAACATTTTCCGCACATCAAATTTAACGTATACCGTAATAATATACTGAAACTATCTTTTTGTATTCTCATTTTTATACGACGAGTTTTCGTTTCGATATTAGAATCAAAGTAAAACAACAGATACGTAATAAATAATGATTCGAATCAATTCGAAAGCTTTTATCACATCAATAATATTAATATTACTATTTATATCGTAATTTCTATAAAAATTAAGCAAAGAAAATATTGTTTACGACTAAAATAATAAAAGTAATCCCATTGAACGTGTTTATACATCGTATTATTTTAAAGCTTTTGTCCATGGTCTTTATTTGTCTTGCCCATCAATATTAACCCATATATATCATTTTTAATTAATGTTTCTATTGCATATGTTTCATTTCCATAAATCGAATTCACTCTCGTAAAAAGTTGATTACGTTAATATAAAATGTAGTGGCTGTATCGATTTTCCCTGTATTAAATTCAATTTCGGCTTTATTAAAACACAGAATTTTTTTCTATATAAAATTAGTTGAAGTAGAAATGTAGTTGATCGATATTCAAATTTCGTAGCAAGAAACAATTTATTGAAAAAGTTTAGAACAGTCTATGAAAGTTGAGAGATTTTTTTCAAAAATAAATTTCGATCGCCACCAAAATATGAATTGTAAAAATTTGATCCAAACCATATCGACCAACTATAAGTATTCAAAAAATACTGATTTTATAGTTTGAATTAACTAATTTTCGTAGATTTTTGATTAAAAATATATATCGGACAAACAAATAAACAATTTGAAAAAGGAATTAACGTACATAATATAATCTAAATCAAATAACTATAAGTATTCAAAAAATACTGATTTTATAGTTTGAATTAACTAATTTTCGTAGATTTTTGATTAAAAATATATATCGGACAAACAAATAAACAATTTGGAAAATGAATCAACGTACATAATATAATCTAAATCAAATAACTATAAGTATTCAAAATATACTGATTTTATAGTTTGAATTAACTAATTTTCGTAGATTTTTGATTAAAAATATATATCGGACAAACGAATAAACAATTTGAAAAAGGAATTAACGTACATAATATAATCTAAATCAAATAACTATAAGTATTCAAAAAATACTGATTTTATAGTTTGAATTAACTAATTTTCGTAGATTTGTGATTAAAAATATATATCGGACAAACGAATAAACAATTTGAAAACGGAATCAACGTACATAATATAATATAAATCAAATAACTATAAGTATTCAAAAAATACTGATTTTATAGTTTGAATTAACTAATTTTCGTAGATTTTTGATTAAAAATATATATCGGACAAACAAATAAACAATTTGGAAAAGGAATCAACGTACATAATATAATATAAATCAAATAACTATAAGTATTCAAAAAATACTGATTTTATAGTTTGAATTAACTAATTTTCGTAGATTTTTGATTAAAAATATATATCGGACAAACAAATAAACAATTTGGAAAAGGAATCAACGTACATAATATAATATAAATCAAATAACTATAAGTATTCAAAAAATACTGATTTTATAGTTTGAATCAACTAATTTTCGTAGATTTGTGATTAAAAATATATATCGGACAAACGAATAAACAATTTGAAAACGGAATCAACGTACATAATATAATATAAATCAAATAACTATAAGTATTCAAAAAATACTGATTTTATAGTTTGAATTAACTAATTTTCGTAGATTTTTGATTAAAAATATATATCGGACAAACAAATAAACAATTTGGAAAAGGAATCAACGTACATAATATAATATAAATCAAATAACTATAAGTATTCAAAAAATACTGATTTTATAGTTTGAATTAACTAATTTTCGTAGATTTTTGATTAAAAATATATATCGGACAAACAAATAAACAATTTGGAAAAGGAATCAACGTACATAATATAATATAAATCAAATAACTATAAGTATTCAAAAAATACTGATTTTATAGTTTGAATTAACTAATTTTCGTAGATTTTTGATTAAAAATATATATCGGACAAACAAATAAACAATTTGGAAAAGGAATCAACGTACATAATATAATATAAATCAAATAACTATAAGTATTCAAAAAATACTGATTTTATAGTTTGAATTAACTAATTTTCGTAGATTTTTGATTAAAAATATATATCGGACAAACAAATAAACAATTTGAAAAAGGAATTAACGTACATAATATAATCTAAATCAAATAACTATAAGTATTCAAAAAATACTGATTTTATAGTTTGAATTAACTAATTTTCGTAGATTTTTGATTAAAAATATATATCGGACAAACAAATAAACAATTTGGAAAAGGAATCAACGTACATAATATAATATAAATCAAATAACTATAAGTATTCAAAAAATACTGATTTTATAGTTTGAATCAACTAATTTTCGTAGATTTGTGATTAAAAATATATATCGGACAAACGAATAAACAATTTGAAAACGGAATCAACGTACATAATATAATATAAATCAAATAACTATAAGTATTCAAAAAATACTGATTTTATAGTTTGAATCAACTAATTTTCGTAGATTTGTGATTAAAAATATATATCGGACAAACGAATAAACAATTTGAAAACGGAATCAACGTACATAATATAATCTAAATCAAATAACTATAAGTATTCAAAAAATACTGATTTTATAGTTTGAATTAACTAATTTTCGTAGATTTTTGATTAAAAATATATATCGGACAAACGAATAAACAATTTGAAAACGGAATCAACGTACATAATATAATCTAAATCAAATAACTATAACTATTCAAAAAATACTGATTTTATAGTTTGAATCAACTAATTTTCGTAGATTTTTGATTAAAAATATATATCGGACAAACGAATAAACAATTTGAAAACGGAATCAACGTACATAATATAATCTAAATCAAATAACTATAAGTATTCAAAAAATACTGATTTTATAGTTTGAATCAACTAATTTTCGTAGATTTGTGATTAAAAATATATATCGGACAAACGAATAAACAATTTGAAAACGGAATCAACGTACATAATATAATCTAAAACAAATAACTATAAGTATTCAAAAATACTGATTTTATAGTTTGAATCAACTAATTTTCGTAGATTTTTTATTCAAAATTTATATTAGACTAACGAATAAACAATTTGAAAAAGGAATTGATGTACATAATATTAAATAAAACAAATAACTATGAGTATTGTTATTTGTTTATTATAGTTTAAATCAACTAATTTTCGTAGATTTTTGATTAAAAATATATATCGGACAAACGAATAAACAATTTGAAAAGGGAATCAACGTACATAATATAATCTAAAACAAATAACTATAACTATTCAAAAAATACTGATTTTATAGTTTCAATTAACTAATTTTCGTAGATTTGTGATTAAAAATATATATCGGACAAACAAATAAACAATTTGGAAAAGGAATCAACGTACATAATATCAACTAAAACAAATAACTATAAGTATTCAAAAATACTGATTTTATAGTTTGAATCAACTAATTTTCGTAGATTTTTTATTCAAAATTTATATCAGACAAACGAATAAACAATTTGAAAAAGGAATTAACGTACATAATATCAAATAAATCAAATAACTATAACTATTCAAAAAATACTGATTTTATAGTTTGAATCAACTAATTTTCGTAGATTTGTGATTAAAAATATATATCGGACAAACGAATAAACAATTTGAAAACGGAATCAACGTACATAATATAATATAAATCAAATAACTATAAGTATTCAAAAAATACTGATTTTATAGTTTGAATTAACTAATTTTCGTAGATTTGTGATTAAAAATATATATCGGACAAACGAATAAACAATTTGAAAACGGAATCAACGTACATAATATAATATAAATCAAATAACTATAAGTATTCAAAAAATACTGATTTTATAGTTTGAATCAACTAATTTTCGTAGATTTGTGATTAAAAATATATATCGGACAAACGAATAAACAATTTGAAAAAGGAATTAACGTACATAATATAATCTAAATCAAATAACTATAAGTATTCAAAAAATACTGATTTTATAGTTTGAATTAACTAATTTTCGTAGATTTGTGATTAAAAATATATATCGGACAAACGAATAAACAATTTGAAAACGGAATCAACGTACATAATATAATATAAATCAAATAACTATAAGTATTCAAAAAATACTGATTTTATAGTTTGAATTAACTAATTTTCGTAGATTTTTGATTAAAAATATATATCGGACAAACAAATAAACAATTTGGAAAAGGAATCAACGTACATAATATAATATAAATCAAA
The DNA here is from genome assembly GCA_026230145.1 of Diorhabda elongata. NCBI lineage: Eukaryota > Metazoa > Arthropoda > Insecta > Coleoptera > Chrysomelidae > Diorhabda > Diorhabda elongata. The sequence goes on from CM047930.1 coordinate 39,028,150, forward strand.
TAACTATAAGTATTCAAAAAATACTGATTTTATAGTTTGAATTAACTAATTTTCGTAGATTTTTGATTAAAAATATATATCGGACAAACAAATAAACAATTTGAAAAAGGAATTAACGTACATAATATAATCTAAATCAAATAACTATAAGTATTCAAAAAATACTGATTTTATAGTTTGAATTAACTAATTTTCGTAGATTTTTGATTAAAAATATATATCGGACAAACAAATAAACAATTTGGAAAAGGAATCAACGTACATAATATAATATAAATCAAATAACTATAAGTATTCAAAAAATACTGATTTTATAGTTTGAATCAACTAATTTTCGTAGATTTGTGATTAAAAATATATATCGGACAAACGAATAAACAATTTGAAAAGGGAATCAACGTACATAATATAATCTAAAACAAATAACTATAACTATTCAAAAAATACTGATTTTATAGTTTCAATTAACTAATTTTCGTAGATTTTTGATTAAAAATATATATCAGACACACAAATAAATAATTTGAAAAAAAGATTAATGTACATAAAATATCAAGTAAAATCTAAAAATAGTTTTAATATTTTGTATTTTTGATTCTATAAGATCGTGGCCTAAATGTGCAATATTATTTTTATGCTTTCAGTGTTTCGATGGTAACACATTCTTGGATGTCGTCGAAAGACGCAACAGATACGGTCAGAAATGGAAAAATCACAAATAAAAATATCACAAAGTACTTTACTGGAAATTCCGAATTGCCTTTTCTCGAAATCCCCAAGGGAGACGATATGCGCATTCAAGAATTAAGACTGGATGAGGAGTATTTGATATTCGGAGCGTTTTCCATTCTAATGGGGTTTTTACAACCCCCCGGATTTCCTCTAGGTACAAATCATACAACAAATCGTACAACTAATCAAATAAATGTACTAATCAAGTAATTTATTATAATATTTTCCAGTTTAAGTAAATTTTACAGAAATTAAATGTCGGTTTGAAACAATATATATATATATATTTATTTATTTGATCGTCCTTTATATTTTCACTTTTCATTTCAAAATCTATTTTCTCTGGAAATATGATCGACACGATAAGTAATAAAATTTCGAGAACTCAGCTTTTCGGAATTATCGTCATCAAATTTTCCGTTTATATTTTGCGGAAAAGAGGACAATTGGTTTTTATATCACGAGTGTTTATCACATTTTCAGCGACTATAAAGGCCCTAAAGGGATTTACCGCATCCACACTTTATTATTTTTATGACAATTCGTTCCACCGAAAATTATCTATATATTGATTCGTTATTAATTTTTATTTAAACAGTATTTTTTTCAGTGTAAACATTTTTTTTTTGAAACCCCCGAACAGCCGTAATTAAATTGAAATTGATGCTTTTGTTCCAGATTTGCTTCGCGAAACCCTCAACCAACGTATACCACGATATCTATTAGTTTTACAGGTAATTATACAGTTTAATTCAATTTTATATATAAACAAAATAAAGTACTATCGGGATTTGAAGGTGTATATCCGTTGAAAAACTTGTTATTGATATCGTTTTGGTTGTTGTCGTAATTCAAGTTATAAATTACGAATTGTCGAAGTTTTTGGAAGAATCGTTTGTCTTTTTCACCTATTATCGTTTGTGGTTTGAATAGTGAAAGGAAATTACTTTAAAAACAAACTACCATTAGTTACCGATCGGTTTGGACAGGCGTCGCTAATTTCTTTACCTACTAAAAATCCTTTTCCAACGTTTGATATAAAAACGACGAAGAAATTTCCGACGAAAAGGTTATATATATGAAAAAAAGTGATGAAATATTTATTTTTTTTGGTAATACTGAAACAAACACTCATAATTACACTGTTTAATGCGAGTTTCGACGAGACTGAAGACTATTTACACCACAACTACACTTACAGTCACAATTGCACTGTCTGACGCGCATTTCGACGAGACTGAAGACTATTTATACAACAACTACACCACAACTACACTTACAGTCACAATTACACTGTCTGACGCGCGTTTCGACGAGACTGAAGACTATTTATACAACAACTACACCACAACTACACTTACAGTCACAATTACACTGTCTGACGCGCGTTTCGACGAGACTGAAGACTATTTACATCACAACTACACTTTCAGTCACAATTACACTGTCTGACGCGCGTTTTGACGAGACTGAAGACTATTTACATCACAACTACACCACAACTACACCATTAGTCACAATTACACTGTCTGACGCGCGTTTCGACGAGACTGAAGACTATTTATACAACAACCACACCACAACTACACTTACAGTCACAATTACACTGTCCGACGCGCGTTTCGACGAGAGTAAAGACTATTTACATCACAACTACACCACAACTACACCATTAGTCATAATTACACTGTCTGACGCGCGTTTCGACTAGACTGAAGACTATTTACATCACAACTACACCATTAGTTATAATTACACTCTCTGACGCGCGTTTCGACTAGACTGAAGACTATTTACATCACAACTACACCACAACTACACCATTAGTCACAATTACACTGTCTGACGCGCGTTTCGACAAGACTGAAGACTATTTACATCACAACTACACCACAACTACACCATTAGTCACAATTACACTGTCTGACGCGCGTTTCGACGAGACTGAAGACTATTTATACAACAACCACACCACAACTACACTTTCAGTCACAATTACACTGTCCGACGCGCGTTTCGACGAGAGTAAAGACTATTTATACAACAACTACACCACAACTACACTTACAGTCACAATTACACTGTCCGACGCGCGTTTCGACGAGAGTAAAGACTATTTACATCACAACTACACTTTCAGTCACAATTACACTGTCTGACGCGCGTTTCGACGAGACTGAAGACTATTTATACAACAACTACACCACAACTACACTTACAGTCACAATTACACTGTCCGACGCGCGTTTCGACGAGAGTAAAGACTATTTACATCACAACTACACCACAACTACACCATTAGTCACAATTACACTGTCTGACGCGCGTTTCGACGAGACTGAAGACTATTTATACAACAACTACACCACAACTACACTTACAGTCACAATTACACTGTCCGACGCGCGTTTCGACGAGAGTAAAGACTATTTACATCACAACTACACTTTCAGTCACAATTACACTGTCTGACGCGCGTTTCGGCGAGACTGAAGACTATTTACATCACAACTACACCACAACTACACCATTAGTCATAATTACACTGTCTGACGCGCGTTTCGACTAGACTGAAGACTATTTACATCACAACTACACCATTAGTCACAATTACACTGTCTGACGCGCGTTTCGACAAGACTGAAGACTATTTACATCACAACTACACCACAACTACACCATTAGTCACAATTACACTGTCTGACGCGAGTTTCGACGAGACTGAAGACTATTTATACAACAACCACACCACAACTACACTTACAGTCACAATTACACTGTCCGACGCGCGTTTCGACGAGAGTAAAGACTATTTACATCACAACTACACTTTCAGTCACAATTACACTGTCTGACGCGCGTTTCGGCGAGACTGAAGACTATTTACATCACAACTACACCACAACTACACCATTAGTTATAATTACACTCTCTGACGCGCGTTTCGACTAGACTGAAGACTATTTATACAACAACTACACCACAACTACACTTAGTCACAATTACATTGTCCGACACGCGTTTCGACGAGAGTAAAGACTATTTACATCACAACTACACTTTCAGTCACAATTACACTGTCTGACGCGCGTTTCGACGAGACTGAAGACTATTTACATCACAACTACACCATTAGTCATAATTACACTGTCTGACGCGCGTTTCGACGAGACTGAAGACTATTTACATCACAACTACACCACAACTACACTTGCAGTCACAATTACACTGTCCGACGCGCGTTTCGACGAGACTGAAGACTATTTACATCACAACTACACCATTAGTTATAATTACACTGTCTGACGCGCGTTTCGACGAGACTAAAGACTATTTACGTGATGAAAAGATTATATATATGAAAAAAAGTTATGAAATATTTATTTTTTGGTAATACTAAAACAAATTTCGATATGAATAGTGAACTAAAATTGTTTTAATCAAAATTATAGGTCTTTAAAATGGATATAATATTTGTCGTCTGGATTATAATTTGGATCGTACTGTCATTATGTCTTCCAATAGCTACAATCACCCAAGTTTTTTGTCATAAAGACGTTCAACGTTTAGAAGAAGTTTCTTCCATTGGACCCCTCCGATTCGTTGAAAAATGTACAAAACGTTTCTTGGGATATTCATTGCATGTACTGCTATTTTTATTAATGTAAGCAGCTTAGATTTTTCCTCTTAGAAATAATATTAATATAAAAAAAACGTCTCGACTAAACGAGATTGATTGTTGAGACGTTATTTATTTACTACGGCTGCCCTAAAACGAATCCAAAATGTATCTTTTGGTTGTAAAATAATCTTATCGAGAAAAGACACTTTTTAAACTACTCCCGTCGTAAAATTTTAGGCCAGTCGTGATTTAAAAACGAAAAATTAATGAATCTTTTATATATTTTGTATTTTCTAAGGACTTTTATTAAAAAACGCAGGGAAATATCGAAAATTCTGTATCGTATTTTATTTTTTACTTTAATCTACTTGTCTTTTTATTTAACTTTCATGTTTTCTTTGAAAAAATACAATTGAAATGACTGTTTATTGTTTGTTTTTTTTTTATGGAATTATTTATGTTTTGAGTTGACGGGCCTAATTTTTATTTCGATGATTCCAGTCCTACGATCGTCGTGATTCTTGCTGCCAACGAACAAATCTCAAAATCGATCACGAAGTTTCCTCTAGCGACAAATATCTTTTACGAGGACGTCAACGCGTTCGTACGTAATACTCAAATGCAAATATCTTTTGTCGTATCCTCTTCTTTCGATATAGCGATTAAAGACATCAAAAACGATATGGAAGGTAATATACGCAAAAAAATATTTATACTGAACACATTTTTTACACCACAAATACACCACAACATCACTTACAGTCATAATTAAACTGTTTGGAACGAGTTTCGACGAGACTGAAGACTGTTTACACCACAACTACACCAACAGTCACAATTACACTGTCTGACGCGCGTTTCGACGAGACTGAAGACTATTTACACCACAACTACACCAACAGTCACAATTACACTGTCTGACGCGCGTTTCGACGAGACCGAAGACTATTTACACCACAAATACACCACAACTACACCAACAGTCATAGTTACACTATTTGAAGCGCGTTTCGACGAGACTGAAGACTATTTACATCACAACTACACCATTAGTCATAATTACACTGTTTGAAGCGCGTTTCGACGAGAGTAAAGACTATTTACATCACAACTACACTTTCAGTCACAATTACACTGTCCGACACGCGTTTCGACGAGAGTAAAGACTATTTACATCACAACTACACTTTCAGTCACAATTACACTGTCTGACGCGAGTTTCGACGAGACTGAAGACTATTTATACAACAACCACACCACAACTACACTTTCAGTCACAATTACACTGTCTGACGCGCGTTTCGACGAGACTGAAGACTATTTACACCACAACTACACCATTAGTTATAATTACACTGTCTGACACGCGTTTCGACGAGACTGAAGACTATTTACACCACAACTACACCAACAGTTACAATTACACTGTCTGACGCGCGTTTCGACGAGACTGAAGACTATTTATACAACAACCACACCACAACTACACTTACAGTCACAATTGCACTGTCTGACACGCGTTTCGACGAGAGTAAAGACTATTTACATCACAACTACATCATTGGTCACAATTACACTGTCTGACGCGCGTTTCGACGAGACTGAAGACTATTTATACAACAACCACACCACAACTACACTTACAGTCACAATTACACTGTCCGACGCGCGTTTCGACGAGAGTAAAGACTATTTACATCACAACTACACTTTCAGTCACAATTACACTGTCTGACGCGCGTTTCGGCGAGACTGAAGACTATTTACACCACAACTACACCAACAGTTACAATTACACTATCTGACGCGCGTTTCGACGAGACTGAAGACTATTTATACAACAACCACATCACAACTACACTTACAGTCACAATTACACTGTCAGACGCGCGTTTCGACGAGAGTAAAGACTATTTACATCACAACTACACTTTCAGTCACAATTACACTGTCTGACGCGAGTTTCGGCGAGACTGAAGACTATTTACACCACAACTACACCAACAGTTACAATTACACTGTCTGACGCGCGTTTCGACGAGACTGAAGACTATTTATACAACAACTACACCACAACTACACTTACAGTCACAATTACACTGTCCGACGCGCGTTTCGACGAGAGTAAAGACTATTTACATCACAACTACACTTTCAGTCACAATTACACTGTCTGACGCGCGTTTCGGCGAGACTGAAGACTATTTACACCACAACTACACCAACAGTTACAATTACACTGTCTGACGTGCATTTCGACGAGACTGAAGACTATTTATACAACAACTACACCACAACTACACTTACAGTCACAATTACACTGTCCGACGCGCGTTTCGACGAGAGTAAAGACTATTTACATCACAACTACACCATTAGTCACAATTACACTATCTGACGCGCGTTTCGACGAGACTGAAGACTATTTATACAACAACCACACCACAACTACACTTACAGTCATAATTACACTGTCAGACGCGCGTTTCGACGAGAGTAAAGACTATTTACATCACAACTACACTTTCAGTCACAATTACACTGTCTGACGCGAGTTTCGGCGAGACTGAAGACTATTTACACCACAACTACACCAACAGTTACAATTACACTGTCTGACGCGCGTTTCGACGAGACTGAAGACTATTTATACAACAACTACACCACAACTACACTTACAGTCACAATTACACTGTCCGACGCGCGTTTCGACGAGAGTAAAGACTATTTACATCACAACTACACTTTCAGTCACAATTACACTGTCTGACGCGCGTTTCGGCGAGACTGAAGACTATTTACATCACAACTACACCATTAGTCATAATTATACTGTCTGACGCGCGTTTAGACGAGACCGAAGACTATTCACAACACAATTACACCAACAGTCATAATTATATTGTCTGACACGCGTTTCGATAACCAAATTATCGTCTTCAGAGACTGAAAACAGTTTTTTATATCGCACCAAGAATTTATTTGTTTAGATTACGAAAACGCGTTTAATATTAGATCAAATTTATTCAATTAAACGATGATAGAAATAAAACAATATTTGAGTATTTAAAATAATTTTTTAACGAAAATTTTAAGACGTAATGGATCTTCTTGGACAACCGTATCAACAAGAGCTCGCCGTCGAAGCCGGTATCGATTTAGCATTGATAAAACTTGACGAACTAAGACTAAGTAAGTTTTTTATTACACAACAGAAATTTGTTAGTTAGAATGACATTTTTTTCATATTTCAGTCACGTCGAAGGTAACATCATCGGTATCGAATGTTTTGTTGGATTGCGAAAACGCTAAAATTGCTACAAATATATTACGAGAAAAGTTGGATGAAATTTCGCATCAAATAAACGTAGCGATTCAACGATGTAATTCCAAAGATAGAATCGTTTGTTATACTTTACAAAACACCGGATTCGAAGTGATTTTCACCGTACAAAACGTGAGTAAAATATAAATTTTCTCGATCGATCGTATTGATCGAAATGAATATCGAATTTTATTTTGTTGTACTGGCGATTAAATCAAGAATCGTTTCGTAAATTTTCGCAACTCTCCACCCCTGTCTCAACTACACTAACTTCTCTTAATTAATAACCATGTAGACTGTTGAATCTCTAATTTGTATGCTAATGAAGGTCGGTACTAAATACTAGAGAATTCTACAAATGTCAAGTTACAGGACGACGAAAAAAATTTAGTTACGATTATGTTTACAACGATCTGAAAACATTTAATAGCTTGGAAAGTTTCTGGTATTGAATTTAAAGAGTAAACATATTAAGTTTATTAAGATTTTTTTCGAATAATCAAAAAAACCGTTTTAATATCCGACTATAATGAAATAATCTACGGCTCGTTCTAATTACAGGATACGGTTATCCCGGTTACGATTAAATATTACCCTATATATGCAACGCAATTATTACTATTATGTAAGTGCGATATTGCAGATCTAGTCTGGAACTTTGTAGACGGATCCTTAATCTTTGAATATCCTGCTAAGTATCCCCGTGGGAGAGATATAAATGTCCTATGTCGCAGTTAAACTATCAAGTTATGAGTTCCTGAATCGACCAAACGTATATCTTCAATTTATTCTTTTTTTTTTTAATTAAGCTCAATGATTTATTTATATGAATAATTAATTTATGACCAGTTAAACAAGATTTTTAATCTATGGGTCACAGTTAAACACATATTTTCAATTTAATTCGATTGTTTAATTAATTTAAACTTTAATTACGGTTTGGACTCTAGTTTAAACCAAAAATAAACAAGATTTAATCTATGGGTCACAGTTAAATACATATTTTCAATTTAATTCGATTGTTTAACGAATTTGAGTTTAAATTACGATTTGAACTCTAGTTTAAACTCAAAATAAAAAAGATTTAATCTATGGGTCAAAGTTAAACACATTTTTTCAATTTAATTCGATTGTTTAACGAATTTGAGTTTAAATTACGGTTTGAACTCTAGTTTAAACTCAAAATAAAAAAGATTTAATCTATGGGTCACAGTTAAACACATATTTTTAATTTAACTAGATTGTTTAACGAATTTGAGTTTAAATTACGGTTTGAACTCTAGTTTAAACTCAAAATAAAAAAGATTTAATCTATGGGTCAAAGTTAAACACATTTTTTCAATTTAATTCGATTGTTTAACGAATTTGAGTTTAAATTACGGTTTGAACTCTAGTTTAAACTCAAAATAAAAAAGATTTAATCTATGGGTCACAGTTAAACACATATTTTCAATTTAATTCGATTGTTTAACGAATTTGAGTTTAAATTACGGTTTGAACTCTAGTTTAAACTCAAAATAAAAAAGATTTAATCTATGGGTCAAAGTTAAACACATTTTTTCAATTTAATTCGATTGTTTAACGAATTTGAGTTTAAATTACGGTTTGAACTCTAGTTTAAACCAAAAATAAACAAGATTTAATCTATGGGTCAAAGTTAAACACATTTTTTCAATTTAATTCGATTGTTTAACGAATTTGAGTTTAAATTACGGTTTGAACTCTGGTTTAAACTCAAAATAAAAAAGATTTAATCTATGGGTCACAGTTAAACACATATTTTCAATTTAATTCGATTGTTTAACGAATTTGAGTTTAAATTACGGTTTGAACTCTAGTTTAAACCAAAAATAAAAAAGATTTAATCTATGGGTCAAAGTTAAACACATATTTTCAATTTAATTCGATTGTTTAACGAATTTGAGTTTAAATTACGGTTTGAACTCTAGTTTAAACACAAAATAAAAAAGATTTAATCTATGGGTCAAAGTTAAACACATTTTTTCAATTTAATTCGATTGTTTAACGAATTTGAGTTTAAATTACGGTTTGAACTCTAGTTTAAACTCAAAATAAAAAAGATTTAATCTATGGGTCACAGTTAAACACATTTTTTCAATTTAATTCGATTGTTTAACGAATTTGAGTTTAAATTACGGTTTGAACTCTGGTTTAAACTCAAAATAAAAAAGATTTAATCTATGGGTCACAGTTAAACACATATTTTCAATTTAATTCGATTGTTTAACGAATTTGAGTTTAAATTACGGTTTGAACTCTAGTTTAAACTCAAACTAAAAAAGATTTAATCTATGGGTCACAGTTAAACACATTTTTTCAATTTAACTAGATTGTTTAACGAATTTGAGTTTAAATTACGGTTTGAACTCTGGTTTAAACTCAAAATAAAAAAGATTTAATCTATGGGTCACAGTTAAACACATTTTTTCAATTTAATTCGATTGTTTAACGAATTTGAGTTTAAATTACGGTTTGAACTCTAGTTTAAACCAAAAATAAAAAAGATTTAATCTATGGGTCAAAGTTAAACACATTTTTTCAATTTAATTCGATTGTTTAACGAATTTGAGTTTAAATTACGGTTTGAACTCTAATTTAAACTCAAAATAAAAAAGATTTAATCTATGGGTCACAGTTAAACACATTTTTTCAATTTAATTCGATTGTTTAACGAATTTGAGTTTAAATTACGGTTTGAACTCTAGTTTAAACCAAAAATAAAAAAGATTTAATCTATGGGTCACAGTTAAACACATTTTTTCAATTTAATTCGATTGTTTAACGAATTTGAGTTTAAATTACGGTTTGAACTCTAGTTTAAACTCAAAATAAAAAAGATTTAATCTATGGGTCACAGTTAAACACATTTTTTCAATTTAATTCGATTGTTTAACGAATTTGAGTTTAAATTACGGTTTGAACTCTAGTTTAAACCAAAAATAAAAAAGATTTAATCTATGGGTCACAGTTAAACACATTTTTTCAATTTAATTCGATTGTTTAACGAATTTGAGTTTAAATTACGGTTTGAACTCTAGTTTAAACTCAAAATAAAAAAGATTTAATCTATGGGTCACAGTTAAACACATTTTTTCAATTTAATTCGATTGTTTAACGAATTTGAGTTTAAATTACGGTTTGAACTCTAGTTTAAACCAAAAATAAAAAAGATTTAATCTATGGGTCACAGTTAAACACATTTTTTCAATTTAATTCGATTGTTTAACGAATTTGAGTTTAAATTACGGTTTGAACTCTAGTTTAAACTCAAAATAAAAAAGATTTAATCTATGGGTCACAGTTAAACACATTTTTTCAATTTAATTCGATTGTTTAACGAATTTGAGTTTAAATTACGGTTTGAACTCTAGTTTAAACCAAAAATAAAAAAGATTTAATCTATGGGTCACAGTTAAACACATTTTTTCAATTTAATTCGATTGTTTAACGAATTTGAGTTTAAATTACGGTTTGAACTCTAGTTTAAACTCAAAATAAAAAAGATTTAATCTATGGGTCACAGTTAAACACATTTTTTCAATTTAATTCGATTGTTTAACGAATTTGAGTTTAAATTACGGTTTGAACTCTAGTTTAAACCAAAAATAAAAAAGATTTAATCTATGGGTCAAAGTTAAACACATATTTTCAATTTAATTAGATTGTTTAACGAATTTGAGTTTAAATTACGGTTTGAACTCTAGTTTAAACACAAAATAAAAAAGATTTAATCTATGGGTCAAAGTTAAACACATATTTTCAATTTAATTCGATTGTTTAACGAATTTGAGTTTAAATTACGGTTTGAACTCTAGTTTAAACACAAAATAAAAAAGATTTAATCTATGGGTCAAAGTTAAACACATATTTTCAATTTAATTCGATTGTTTAACGAATTTGAGTTTAAATTACGGTTTGAACTCTAGTTTAAACCAAAAATAAAAAAGATTTAATCTATGGGTCAAAGTTAAACACATATTTTCAATTTAATTCGATTGTTTAACGAATTTGAGTTTAAATTACGGTTTGAACTCTAGTTTAAACACAAAATAAAAAAGATTTAATCTATGGGTCAAAGTTAAACACATTTTTTCAATTTAATTCGATTGTTTAACGAATTTGAGTTTAAATTACGGTTTGAACTCTAGTTTAAACTCAAAATAAAAAAGATTTAATCTATGGGTCACAGTTAAACACATTTTTTCAATTTAATTCGATTGTTTAACGAATTTGAGTTTAAATTACGGTTTGAACTCTGGTTTAAACTCAAAATAAAAAAGATTTAATCTATGGGTCACAGTTAAACACATATTTTCAATTTAATTCGATTGTTTAACGAATTTGAGTTTAAATTACGGTTTGAACTCTAGTTTAAACTCAAACTAAAAAAGATTTAATCTATGGGTCACAGTTAAACACATTTTTTCAATTTAACTAGATTGTTTAACGAATTTGAGTTTAAATTACGGTTTGAACTCTGGTTTAAACTCAAAATAAAAAAGATTTAATCTATGGGTCACAGTTAAACACATTTTTTCAATTTAATTCGATTGTTTAACGAATTTGAGTTTAAATTACGGTTTGAACTCTAGTTTAAACCAAAAATAAAAAAGATTTAATCTATGGGTCAAAGTTAAACACATTTTTTCAATTTAATTCGATTGTTTAACGAATTTGAGTTTAAATTACGGTTTGAACTCTAATTTAAACTCAAAATAAAAAAGATTTAATCTATGGGTCACAGTTAAACACATTTTTTCAATTTAATTCGATTGTTTAACGAATTTGAGTTTAAATTACGGTTTGAACTCTAGTTTAAACCAAAAATAAAAAAGATTTAATCTATGGGTCACAGTTAAACACATTTTTTCAATTTAATTCGATTGTTTAACGAATTTGAGTTTAAATTACGGTTTGAACTCTAGTTTAAACTCAAAATAAAAAAGATTTAATCTATGGGTCACAGTTAAACACATTTTTTCAATTTAATTCGATTGTTTAACGAATTTGAGTTTAAATTACGGTTTGAACTCTAGTTTAAACCAAAAATAAAAAAGATTTAATCTATGGGTCACAGTTAAACACATTTTTTCAATTTAATTCGATTGTTTAACGAATTTGAGTTTAAATTACGGTTTGAACTCTAGTTTAAACTCAAAATAAAAAAGATTTAATCTATGGGTCACAGTTAAACACATTTTTTCAATTTAATTCGATTGTTTAACGAATTTGAGTTTAAATTACGGTTTGAACTCTAGTTTAAACCAAAAATAAAAAAGATTTAATCTATGGGTCACAGTTAAACACATTTTTTCAATTTAATTCGATTGTTTAACGAATTTGAGTTTAAATTACGGTTTGAACTCTAGTTTAAACTCAAAATAAAAAAGATTTAATCTATGGGTCACAGTTAAACACATTTTTTCAATTTAATTCGATTGTTTAACGAATTTGAGTTTAAATTACGGTTTGAACTCTAGTTTAAACCAAAAATAAAAAAGATTTAATCTATGGGTCACAGTTAAACACATTTTTTCAATTTAATTCGATTGTTTAACGAATTTGAGTTTAAATTACGGTTTGAACTCTAGTTTAAACTCAAAATAAAAAAGATTTAATCTATGGGTCACAGTTAAACACATTTTTTCAATTTAATTCGATTGTTTAACGAATTTGAGTTTAAATTACGGTTTGAACTCTAGTTTAAACCAAAAATAAAAAAGATTTAATCTATGGGTCAAAGTTAAACACATATTTTCAATTTAATTAGATTGTTTAACGAATTTGTGTTTAAATTACGGTTTGAACTCTAGTTTAAACTCAAAATAAAAAAGATTTAATCTATGGGTCACAGTTAAACACATTTTTTCAATTTAATTCGATTGTTTAACGAATTTGAGTTTAAATTACGGTTTGAACTCTAGTTTAAACTCAAACTAAAAAAGATTTAATCTATGGGTCACAGTTAAACACATTTTTTCAATTTAATTCGATTGTTTAACGAATTTGAGTTTAAATTACGGTTTGAACTCTAGTTTAAACCAAAAATAAAAAAGATTTAATCTATGGGTCAAAGTTAAACACATATTTTCAATTTAATTAGATTGTTTAACGAATTTGTGTTTAAATTACGGTTTGAACTCTAGTTTAAACTCAAAATAAAAAAGATTTAATCTATGGGTCACAGTTAAACACATTTTTTCAATTTAATTCGATTGTTTAACGAATTTGAGTTTAAATTACGGTTTGAACTCTAGTTTAAACTCAAAATAAAAAAGATTTAATCTATGGGTCACAGTTAAACACATTTTTTCAATTTAATTCGATTGTTTAACGAATTTGAGTTTAAATTACGGTTTGAACTCTGGTTTAAACTCAAAATAAAAAAGATTTAATCTATGGGTCACAGTTAAACACATTTTTTCAATTTAATTCGATTGTTTAACGAATTTGAGTTTAAATTACGGTTTGAACTCTAGTTTAAACTCAAAATAAAAAAGATTTAATCTATGGGTCACAGTTAAACACATTTTTTTCAATTTAATTCGATTGTTTAACGAATTTGAGTTTAAATTACGGTTTGAACTCTGGTTTAAACTCAAAATAAAAAAGATTTAATCTATGGGTCACAGTTAAACACATTTTTTCAATTTAATTCGATTGTTTAACGAATTTGAGTTTAAATTACGGTTTGAACTCTAGTTTAAACTCAAAATAAAAAAGATTTAATCTATGGGTCAAAGTTAAACACATTTTTTCAATTTAATTCGATTGTTTAACGAATTTGAGTTTAAATTACGGTTTGAACTCTAGTTTAAACCATAGATAGAACCATAACTAATTTAAAAAATGCGGGACAATTTGAATATAGAGTTCACCAAATATAAAGTGTAAATCCTCAAAATCCTTCATAATATTGTAGAAATGTAAAAGAATTTGGAAAATTTAGTTTTATATTAAATTGAGGTTTAAATAACTCCCAGACCGCCGGTAACGTTTAAGCCGATGTTTGTTAGTAAACGCCATCTATTAAAAAAAACTTCCGACATCCAATTTTGTTTGTTCTTCAAGCTGACGGATCTCGGATACGGTTTACGGAGCTGTTAAAGATATTGTCAATTGACAAATGTTAATGTGGTTTGTGGTTACCAATGATTGAAATAAATTGTCCTAAACGTTCACTATTTGCGGTGTATAATCGAATTTTCTAGCTTCCAGAACACAAATCAGCGTTAAAGTTAATTTTACAGAACTTAATTAAATCTCTTATTAGGGGATGTAACGGAGGAAGATTGAAATTCCGATTATTTCTGACGAGCGAGTCCAAAAATAACGCCCGTTATTTATTAGCTCACAGAATTTGAGGAATTTTATGCTAATATATTGGAAATAAATCGCACTATGATAATTATACGGGATGTGTACTAAACTTATATAATAATATGAAGTAGACAACGTGATGATGATATTTTTTGCAAAAATAAATACTTTGGAGTTTGTCGATTTTCAGATAACAGACGATCCTAAAATTAAACATTTGGATACATTGTCACGAGAAGACGCTTTCAATATTAGCATAGATAAAGGTCGGAAAAACTTTGACTCAATTCCGGAACAAATCGTTTTAGAGACAACTTCCTATATAAAAGGTAAATAGCTACGAAATTTGAAACTTTGATGTCTTCCACTCAATTCGTATTATATTTTGAAACATACTGTATACATTATGTAAATTCCAGTCGAATGATTTTTTTCAAATTTTGGTGGACGTGATCGCCCCGGTGAATTCGCCATTTTATAAACGTGATTTTCGAGATTGAATATTTTCCAAATAGTTTTCGAAACAATTTCCTGTATAACAAGTGAATAGCTATGAAATTTGAAACTTTGATGTCTTCCACTCAATTCGTATTATATTTTGAAACATACTGTATACATTATGTAAATTTATTTCGTCAAAATAATTCCCGTCGAATGATTTTTTTAAAATTTTGGTGGACGCGATCGCCCCGGTGAATTCGCCATTTTATAAACGTGATTTTCGAGATTTAATATTTTCCAAGTTTACGATTTCATATCGAAAATATATGAAATTTCGAAATCCACAATTCTTTTCCTACCGACTTGTTATCGAGCTATTGAAGTTCGAATAATAAAGCTCGTTATTTAATAAAAACTTTTTTTCGTTACCTTCGTATTCTGATCATTAGAAATTTCTATTTATATCAATCGATTGTCGTTTATATCAAACTTCCAAACGAACAGCTTGTTAACGATTCATATAATTCACATTATTTTCGAATTTTTCAATTATTTCAATATTTCAATTAATGATGGATGCCACTTCGAGTCCGCCATTTTGTAGTCTTCCTAATCACGTTATGATCGATCAGAATTTTGTATTTGATTTAAAGGAATCGAAATTTTTCTAATTCAACATTTTAATATGAAATTTCCCTTTCAAAATGATGTTTTTTTTTCCAAATTTCATTATTGAGAATAAAAATTTGATTAGGTTAGGTTAGGTTATGTAATATTATTAATAAATAAGTAGGGACAGCAAACGATGTCCGTACTTGAATATAAAAGAATATCATATATAAAATGTTTTCCAGACGCGAGGGCCATTCTCAACAGGAAAAGAACTCGAGTGAACAAATCAATTCATGCTTTAGACGTCCTAGCGAGGTCCTTGTCAGATATGATGTCACTTAACCAAAAATCCATTTCAACAGCCGTGCACGACATCATCAAATATGATTTCTGGAGATGGGTAACTATTCTCGGTAAGTGGAAATATTATTATATGTTAAATTTTCTTTACGTAAATTCCAATAGATAAACTAGTATTTTTTCTTTGTATAGAACATTAATTTGATCCATTTGTTTTGTTTTCTACAAATCTCTGGACGCGTTTTTCCGCTCTACTGACCTCTTTAAGACAGAAATACTTATAACTAATACGCTTGTTGACATTTTTCTCGTTCTCCCGGCGAAAAAATCATTATTTTCATAAAGTTTATCAGCTCAAGAAATATACGTTACGAAATTCGCTTTACAGAACATTCGACCGATTATTACGAATTTATTTGCTAGAAATAATTTCGAAAAAACATAATTTTAATTGTAAAATAGTGTGTTTGATGGTTTCGGGTCATCGATTAGTTTTCCCTGCTTTTGATTCGATCGATGATTTATGATTTTAAAAACGAATACAATTCTTGGCATCCACGCCATACATCATCGTTGACAATTTAACGTTTTTATTTACACACGTGTCAAACGGTGAAATAACACGTGATCGATCGATAAACGATAACATTTATATACGAGGCTGTTAATAAAAATCGATAATAACATTAGAATTATTCATCAGGTGTAACTTTTTCGATTTCGGTTGTATGGGGTGTGATTTTATGCGGAGCGCCGTGCGGATGTGGCCTTACTTCGAAAACAACGACATTCTTAATAACCGGTAAGTATATTCGTGAATATAAATATTAATAATAATAGGTACTACGACTTTATCTTTTTTGATTGCGGTGAAAAGTTACCCGTTCACTTTAAGATCTCTGTGTTTGTCTTATATTACGCGGCATTTTCCGTGGTCCAAACTTTCTGGTCGGGAATTTCAGGTTGCAATTTGTCAGGAATGTCCTCTTCGGATCGGGTTTCTTTGTATTTTTGTAGATACCGAATAATTTGATCAAAAAATGATAAGATTTCGTTTAATTTTTCAGGTGTCGGTATTTCTAGTTTCGCCGTTTTATTAACGTGGGCGATGGGATCGTTTTCGGCATTAATAGGTGGTCATATTAAATGTTTAATATGTAAACCTCTATACGATTCACCAAATTATACAGTATTAGGAAAATTATTTGATACCGAAGGTATATTGTATAAAAAAAGTATTTTCGAAGATTTTACAGATAATAACGATACTATCGAAGTGAATAACGTATTGAAGTAAGTAAAAAAAAATTATATTTTATATATATATAAAAAAAAAGTGTAAAACGCGATGTAACGACGGTGGTTTTTGACTTTAGTTACTTGCGGATATTAACACCAAAGGTTTCGGACGTCGGAATGCGTTCAGAACGTTGATTAGAAAAGACTTAATTACAAGATCGTTTAAGAAACTATTCATCCTCAAATTTATCACGGGATAAAGCATAAATAAATTAATGTTCTCAAACTGACAAAGTATGGGGTTTCTATTGAAAAGGGGGATTCGCTACAACACCGCATGATGTGTCACGCCACAACCTTAATCAAATTATTTTACTTACAATGTTCGATGTCTCGGTTCCTGCACGAAATTACTCATCTGTATGACATCAATGCATTCGCGTTGTTATTATTTAAACTATAACGCGTACCTTTGATAATAATTTAACTTTGAACTTTACCTTTTCGGAGGTCAAAGACGTGGAGAATCATTAAATTATTATTAGATATAGAAAAATATAATGAATGATCTTCATTTTTGTTTACTATTATCCAATAACGACAAATATCCAAGTCCGTTACTGTTTATAAATATTCTAAACACATAAAACGAAAAATATATCTAATTAATTTATTAATTTACGAATTTTTCTTATTTTCTTTCGATATCTAATAAATTTTATAAGTATAAGAACGAAATTATTCACGATAAATGAAAAACCGAAAAGTTTGCTTTCCGTTTTTCACTTCGTAAATGTCGGGGTTGTAATTACCCACCTTATAAAAGAAAAATACAATTCCAATAACGGCGTTCGCGAAAAAAAATTTGAAATTGAATTTTCTTCGATCATATCCTTTTTCTTAAATTACTTCAGGCATTGTCAAATGGATTACACGGTGTACCAGACATTTCACTTAAATAATACGATAAATATCGATGAAATTGTAAACTACAAACAATGGGAAGATCTGTCGGTTTTATTTACGAATTTCACGCAAGGAAAATGTAATTTCGAGATACTCAGTCCTAATCTACTACTCAATTTACAAGTGAGTATTGCGTTCGTTAAAAACATCCATATTTCGACATGTGACGAGTGAAATATCGATACTAGAATCATAGATATTTCGACATGTGACGAGTGAAATATCGATACTAGAATCATAGATATTTCGACATTTGACGAGTGAAATATCGATACTAGAATCATAGATATTTCGACATTTGACGAGTGAAATATCGATACTAGAATCATAGATATTTCGACATTTGACGAGTGAAATATCGATACTAGAATCATAGATATTTCGACATTTGACGAGTGAAATATCGATACTAGAATCATAGACATTTCGACATTTGACGAGTGAAATATCGATATTAGAATCATCGAATTTTATGAACGATTTAATAGAAATGATTCGATACTTCAATAGTTTTTAACATCCCGATATACCCGACGATATTACATCGATGTTTAAGGTTAATGAATCGATGGTGATATATCGATTGCGTTTAGTTTCGATTCGATTACGATTGAATGATTATTGTGTTTTTTAGGGGTTGTTAAACGCGTCGACGGTAAATTTAACTTCGTATAGGATGCAAACGTC
Source organism: Diorhabda elongata (assembly GCA_026230145.1). Lineage (NCBI taxonomy): Eukaryota > Metazoa > Arthropoda > Insecta > Coleoptera > Chrysomelidae > Diorhabda > Diorhabda elongata. The sequence goes on from CM047930.1 coordinate 39,047,415, forward strand.
ATCTTCAATAACGAAGAAAGATCTAAATACATTCGCCGATCAATTGAATCATGTGGCGAGACAAATAACGGACGCCGGTAGTTCGAGGAAGATCGAAAACGTCGCGTTCGCAATTAGGAAAATCATTCGGAACGAAATGAGAAATTTGTTGGAAATCAGAAATAGGATTTTGTATAAAATAACCGCTTTGGAAGTTATGATGCCGTCTTTGAATGAGCGAGTCGTTGATTCGTTGGAACATTTGAAAAAAGTACAGTACCATCTCGATACGGGGGGATCACAAATTGCGGAAAAAGTAAAAAAAAATTGTTTATAATTATTATAATATCGTTGGTAATCGTTGTCTTTGTTCGTTCATTTTTAGGTTAGGACTCTGTTCGTTAAACGATTGACTAGATACTTGGAGGATCTTTTCAATTACGTCAGGAAAAAAGTAACTAAAGAAATAGGAAAGTGTCGGCCGCTTTGGGAAATTTTTCACTCTATTCGTTTCTACGTTTGCAAGCTAATTGCAGATCCGATGGTAAGTACAGACAATCTTTGAGCTTCAAACTTTCGAATCGATCTGAAAATTTAATATTTTTAAACTCCATTTAGAGAAAACATTATACGGGAAATGATTAAACTAGTAAATATATTTTTCTTTTTTGGTTTTAGAATGCCATCGCCTTTTCAAGTTTTTTCGTAATTGTAATTTTCCTCGCACTAGCCCCTGTAGTATTAAATATAATAAATCATTATAAAACATCCGATTGCGGTTCATCTTCTTCGTCCCAAAGGTAAATTTTTTTAATTTCGTTTCATACTGTATTAACAGATGAATTTTTTAAAGTAACGGTTTATTGGACGAAGTAAACGTTTGGGTTTCTCCGGTCTCTGGGTGAGTGAAAATCAAATCAGAAACCAGTTTTCCGTATCGTTTATATATAATGGACTTTCAGAACTCCTCCAGAGATGCAATTAGTTGAAAGTGTAGCACCTGTACCCTACGAAACATCCACTAATGCAACATGGAGGAGCCCTACACCCCCCAGGTGAGAGATTTGATTAAATATCGAGTTAAAAGTTGTCCTAAATATGCGTATCTAAGATTTTTTTGTAATCCTAAAGTGATTTTTCGTGTTTTCTACGATTAAACTTGTTTTTAATCTTATAAAAAATAATCGTGATCCATTAATTCGTGGTTGTAGATAATAAAATACTAAATCGTTACTTATGTAAATATACTCAGATCCGTATTAAGCACGTGAATATATAACAAGTATATATAATAATAATTCTTAATAAAATCGGATTTTTTATGTTTTTTAAGGTTACGTAGAATCGTAAATACCTAAATCCGTCACTGGTAAATACTGCTAGTCATTTAATGTTTAATTAAATTCAATTGTACTGTCTAATATTCCAACAAATAATGTTTTATTTAAGAATTATTAACCTTTATGTAAATGATTTTATTCTTTCATCGATTTTAAACTTTTTTTTAGTGAATTTCGACTGTATTTTTCTTAATAATAATAAATAAAATATAAAAATTTTTGTTTTTAATATATTTAGATAGTTAATTTGCCGGTTTAACGGAGCAGTAGACACGTCTTAAAATGATGATTGGGTTGTTTTAACAAAATACGAGGGAGTGTCCGATATTTTATGTTTTTTAAAGTTTAGTAGAATCGTAAATACTTAAATCCGTCACTGGTAAATACTGCTAGTAATTCAATGTTTAATTAAATCCAATTGTACTGTCTAATATTCCAACAAACGATGTTTTGTTAAAAAATCATTAACAATTTAAAAATATATACAGAACGATCTTTATAATCTAGATACATATATTCCTTTAATTATGATAATAAAAAGTAAAAAAATTATTTTATGCTTTCAGTACTTTTAAACTTTTTTTTAGTAAATTTCGACTGTATTTTTCTTAAAAATAATAAATAAAATATAAAAATTTTTGTTTTTAATATATTTAGATAGTTAATTTGCCGGTTTAACGGAGCAGTAGACACGTCTTAAAATGATGATTGGGTTGTTTTAACAAAATACGAGGGAGTGTCCGATATTTTATGTTTTTTAAGGTTTAGTAGAATCGTAAATAACTAAATCCGTCACTGGTAAATACTGCTAGTAATTCAATGTTTAATTAAATTCAATTGTACTGTCTAATATTCCAACCAACAATGTTTTATTTAAGAATCATTAACATTTATGTAAATGATTTCATTCTTTCATCAATTTTAAACTTTTTTATCAATTTCGACTATATTTTTCTTAAGAATAATAAATAAAATATCAAATTTTTATTTTTAATATATTAAGATGGTTAATTTGCCGGTTTAACGGAGCAGTAGACACGTCTTAAAATGATTGGCTGGTTTTAACAATAGTTGACAGTAGGCTGCGTCATTTCATAATACACAGCGGGTTATTATTATAAAATTTTCTTGTTTATCACAAGTCAAATCGTCTTAAATGGGTGAACTACTTTTACATTTCCATTTGTTAATGAGATTAAGCAAAAACTAGTATTTTTTTTTACGAAAACGGAAATGGGATTGCATTAAAATACGAGGGAGTGTTCGATATTTTATGTTTTTTAAGGTTTCGGCGAATCGTAAATACTTAAATCCGTAAATACGGCTAGTAATTTAATGTTTTTTTAATTCAATTGTATTGTCTAATATTCCAACAAACGATGTTTTGTTAAAAAATCAATAACAATGTAAAAATATATACAGTACGATCTCTATAATCCAAATACAAATATTTCTTTAATTATGATAATAAAAAGTTAATAAATGATTTATTTTTTCAGCACTTTTAAACTTTTTTTTAGTAAATTTCGACTGTATTTTTCTTAAAAATAATAAAAAAAATATAAAAATTTTTGTTTTTAATATATTTAGATAGTTAATTTGCCGGTTTAACAGAGCAGTAGACACGTCTTGAAATACGAGGGAGTGTCCGATATTTCGTCGGAATTTTATAATTAGCATTTAGTATATATTTTGAAAAGAAAAATTATTTTTAACAATGTTTTGTAAATATCAATGTGTATTTTATCTTAAAACCTCGTTTTTTTTTTAGACCTCCTACTATTTCGTCGCGTATACAATCAATCAGGTATTTGTTTTTATTTTTATCATTTCATTTATTTGTTATTGTAATTATTTTTATTTGTTTATCGAACAAATATTAAAGGATACCGCAGATTTCAACAATATCAAAAACAAGGTAAGTTAACTAAACTAGATTTTGTTATTATAAATAAAATATTTTGAAGGTATTCCTAATATAATCTTAATATCGAATCGATGTAAAAATTACAATTGAGAAACTAGTTTTGTTAATAACAACCGCCAACCTAGACCTTCGGTAACAAGAAAGGAAAGTTGTTTGATTTTGCAAATCGATTCAGTTCTTGGATATAAAAATCGCCGAAAATATTTGTATCAGTATCAGTTTATTACAATCCTCACCAACAACGATAACATGGCATTCAAAGTAAGTATTTTCGATAATATTAATAAACAAACTTTTATAATAACTTATTTTTCTATTGTTTATTAAAAAGTGATTAAAATCTCATTGTTTAGGTAATAATTTTCGCTGCCTTTTTGGCCTTCGCCAACGCCGGATATATCGGAGAAGCACCAGTAGCTGCTTACTCCCCAGTAGTTTCAAGCTACGCCGCAGCTCCAGTTTTAACCGCACCCGGTGCCGTATCAAAATCCTACGTACAAACCTACACCAGCCATCCGACACCAGTAGTCAAAGCACCCATTGTATCCACTTATTCCGCTCCTTTGGCACTCCCAAATCCAGTCGTATCCGCTTACTCCGCACCACTCGTTTCCAAACAAATTGCTCCAGTTACTTACGCAGCACCAGGTGCAGTTACTTACGCGGCACCAGGTCCAGTGACTTACACAGCACCAGGTCCAGTTACTTACGCGGCACCAGGTCCAGTTTTATCCGCTTATTCAGCTCATCCGGCAGTTTATTCTAGCTACTCCGCACCGATCGTAGCTAAACAATATGCACCTGTTTCGTACGCAGCACCGGCTCCAGTATTGTCGGCGTATTCTGCACCGTTTGCAGCTAAATCCGTAGCTCCTCTCGCTTACGCCGCCCACGCTCCAGTTATTTCTTCATACTCTGCAGGTCCGGCTTTACACCATTTGTAAATAATAATTACATAATGTTGATGTGATTTATTTATTGAAAAATAATAGTGTAAATTTTTAAAAATATATTGGATAACAGTATAAGTCTTCTTCTTTTATTTCGAAATTGCCTTTGATTGTTTATTATCCAGCACAAAAAACTCGAAAACAAAATGAAAATTAAAATCGTTACGGTCCAGATATTTTTTCATTCTCTGCAGGTCAGGCTTTACACCACTTGTAAATAATAATTACATAATGTTGATGTGATTTATTTATTGAAAAATAATAGTTTAAATTTTGAAAAATATATTGGAAAACAGTATAAGTCATCTTCTTTTATTTCGAAATTTCCTTTGATTGTTTATTACTCAGCACAAAAAACTCGAAAACTAAATGAAAATTAAATTCGTTACGGTCCAGTTACTTCTCAATACTCGGCAGGTCCGGCTTTACACCACTTGTAAATAATAATTACATAATGTTGATGCATTATTTCGAAATTGCCTTTGATTGTTTATTATCCAGCACAAGAAACTCGAAAACAAAATGAAAATTAAGTTTGTTAAACATTAGACTTAAAGTAAATAATCATTTCATTATTATCGTTGTATCTTCACCCCTAAATTAGAATCCCGATACATTTATGATTAACTATTGTAGATATACAATGAACATCCTTTACAGAACTTAAATTTTGGATAAAACTTCGTGGCAACATCACATTTTTGATATTATTTTTATTAATTACGTATGACCGTATACAAAATAAAAAATTAAACTACTAAAATATGGGATACGAAGATGATCCCGATTTGCGAAAACCATCATCACAGTAGTCGATCGGGACGACTCCAGAAAATCAACAAATCGATACTGGACGATCGTCAACTGAAAGTGCGTGATATATCAGACATAATAGACATTTCAAAAAATATATTTAGTGAAAATTTGGACTTGAGAAAGCTGTGTGCAAGATGGATGCCACGATGGAACAAAAACAGCGTCATGAAGATGTTTCCATCGAGTGTTTGGCGATGTTTTGGACTAACCTAACCTAACCATGGATGAAACGAGGGTTCATCACTTCACGCTCGAAACAAAAGATCAATTAAAACAATGAACTGAAGAGGTAGAACCGGTTCTAAAGAAGGCAAAGATCGTTCCATTTGCAGGAAAGGTTTATTAGAATACGCGTGGGATAATTATCATTGATTATTTTGAAAAATAAAAAAAATATCAACGGCGGAATATTATGCAACGTTTGAGCTAAGAAACCAAGAAAAAACGGCCGTAATTGGTTGAAAAAAAATTGTTGTTTTATCAAGAGGAAAATTTTTACGTTTTTGTTTGTTGTTTTAGGTACTTTTTTGGAACCATCCTCGTATATATTTCATTCTTAATATTTGATTTTGTAACCTGTTGATATTTATAACTCGAAAACGAAAAATGTATATCATTTTAATTTGAAATAGAGGCTTAAAGTATTCATCGCTATTTTTTTTAACAAATTTCTTATGGTATGTTAATTTTAGTATTTTTTGTTCAATAATCGAAAATATAACATTAAATATTCAAACTTTGTTTTTTTTTGTGTGTGTTTTAAAACCTAAACCACAGTACACACAACACGTAACGGCAGTTCTACAATTTTTCTTTTCAAATAGGTAAACGTGGAAAAGATAAACAAAATACAATTTATACTGTTATCCAATATATTTTTCAAAATTTACACTATTATTTTTCAATAAATAAATCACATCAACATTATGTAATTATTATTTACAAATTGTGTAAAGCCAGACCTGCCGAGTATTGAGAAATAACTGGACCGTAACGAATTTAATTTTCATTTTGTTTTCGAGTTTTTTTGGGCTGGATAATAAACAATCAAAGGAAATTTCGAAATAAAAGAAGATGACTTATACTGTTTTCCAATATATTTTTCAAAATTTACACTATTATTTTTCAATAAATAAATCACATCAACATTATGTAATTATTATTTACAAATTGTGTAAAGCCGGACCTGCCGAGTATTGAGAAATAACTGGACCGTAACGAATTTAATTTTCATTTTGTTTTCGAGTTTTTTTGGGCTGGATAATAAACAATCAAAGACAATTTCAAAATAAAAGAAGAAAACTTATACTGTTATCCAATATATTTTTCAAAATTTAAACTATTATTTTTCAATAAATAAATCACATCAACATTATGTAATTATTATTTACAAAATGGTGTAAAGCCGGGCCTGTCGAGTATTGAGAAGTAACTGGACCGTAACGAATTTAATTTTCATTTAGTTTTCGAGTTTTTTGTGCTAGGTAATAAACAATCAAAGGAAATTTCGAAATAAAAGAAGATGACTTATACTGTTTTCCAATATATTTTTCAATAAATAAATCACATCAATATTATGTAATTATTATTTACAAGTGGTGTAAAGCCTGACCTGCAGAGTATGAAGAAATAACTGGACCGTAACGAATTTAATTTTCATTTTGTTTTCGAGTTTTTTGTGCTGGGTAATAAACAATCAAAGGAAATTTCGAAATAAAAGAAGATGACTTATACTGTTTTCCAATATATTTTTCAATAAATAAATCACATCAATATTATGTAATTATTATTTACAAGTGGTGTAAAGCCTGACCTGCAGAGTATGAAGAAATAACTGGACCGTAACGAATTTAATTTTCATTTTGTTTTCGAGTTTTTTTGGGCTGGATAATAAACAATCAAAGACAATTTCAAAATAAAAGAAGAAAACTTATACTGTTATCCAATATATTTTTCAAAATTTAAACTATTATTTTTCAATAAATAAATCACATCAACATTATGTAATTATTATTTACAAAATGGTGTAAAGCCGGGCCTGTCGAGTATTGAGAAGTAACTGGACCGTAACGAATTTAATTTTCATTTAGTTTTCGAGTTTTTTGTGCTAGGTAATAAACAATCAAAGGAAATTTCGAAATAAAAGAAGATGACTTATACTGTTTTCCAATATATTTTTCAATAAATAAATCACATCAATATTATGTAATTATTATTTACAAGTGGTGTAAAGCCTGACCTGCAGAGTATGAAGAAATAACTGGACCGTAACGATTTTAATTTTCATTTAGTTTTCGAGTTTTTTGTGCTGGGTAATAAACAATCAAAGGAAATTTCGAAATAAAAGAAGATGACTTATACTGTTTTCCAATATATTTTTCAAAATTTAAACTATTATTTTTCAATAAATAAATCACATCAACATTATGTAATTATTATTTACAAGTGGTGTAAAGCCGGACCTGCAGAGTATGAAGAAATAACTGGAGCGTGGGCGGCGTAAGCGAGAGGAGCTACGGATTTAGCTGCAAACGGTGCAGAATACGCCGACAATACTGGAGCCGGTGCTGCGTACGAAACAGGTGCATATTGTTTAGCTACGATCGGTGCCGAGTAGCTAGAATAAACTGCGGGATGAGCTGAATAAGCGGATAAAACTGGACCTGGGGCTGCGTAGGTGAGTGGACCTGGTGCTGCATAAGTAACTGGACCTGGTGCGGCGTAAGTAACTGGACCTGGTGCTGCGTAAGTAACTGGAGCAATTTGTTTGGAAACGAGCGGTGCGGAGTAAGTGGATACGACTGGATTTGGGAGTGCCAAAGGAGCGGAATAAGTGGATACGATGGGTGCTTTGACTACTGGTGTCGGATGGCTGGTGTAGGTTTGTACGTAGGATTTTGATACGGCACCGGGTGCGGTTAAAACTGGAGCTGCGGCGTAGCTTGAAACTACTGGGGAGTAAGCAGCTACCGGTGCTTCTCCGATATATCCGGCGTTGGCGAAGGCCAAAAAGGCAGCGAAAATTATTACCTAAGAAGAATTTGTTAAAATATATGTTAAGAAAATCATTTTTATTAGTGTATATCGGACTAAAAATTATTAAGTATTTTATTTAGTTGGTATTTATTGAAATGATAGTTAGATAATTTTTATTCAATTAAATAAAAATTATTAATTTTTAGTTGAACTAACAAAATAAATTTTACGTATAAATGTCTTACTTTGGATGCCATCTTGTTGTTTATTGTTGAAGTTGTCAAAAAAACTGATACAAATTCAACGAATTCGTCGGTTTTTATAGTGAAGAATTATATCGATTCCTACACAACCGGTCTACTTTCGTTTTTTGTCCAAGGTCTGGGTTAACGATTCATTTAGGACAATGCAATCGAGTACTACTTGTTATTTCAACTGAACTTTACGAAAAATTGATAATTTTCGTAATAAAAAACTTTATAGATTCCGAAAAAAGGAAATTTTATTACTATTTAACCAATTAATTATATCAAACGACTAAAACCACTGAAGTTATATCATAATTTTTGATTAAATCCGTGTATGTGATGCTAAATGCATTTTACCCACAACACGGCAGAGATCGAAAATGGAAAAAGGTTACACTGAAATTATTAATTACATTTGACGACAAAAACACCAAATTTGCGGTTTAATTTGATCATAATAACATTTCGGTAATATTTTTTTTTGTTTACGTAAAAAATTTTTATAATTTCAGTAAAATGTCAGCAATCTCATCAAGGATATCAAAAACGAGGTAATTAATTAATTTCATTTAATGCATTTTATGTGTTTTAATAAATTTTATATTACAATTGGATCAAGGTTTGCAAAATTGATTAATTATAAAACAGATTCCTTTAATCTTTCATAAACTTCTTTCAATTATAATATGAAAATATATTTTTCTCAGTGTATGTACTCTGGATTTTTATTAATGTAGGGGCCGTCGAAATTACGAATCCTTAAAATTGGTAGAACCAATACGTTGGAAAACAGGGTAAGAAACTACTTTACAACAAAAACCGATTGCTAAAAATATTATTTTTTATATTTGTTTTAGATCTACAACTCCAAAAAGTTGGATATGACGATAATAAACAATCCCAACTGAATAATTACGTCACACCCCCCCACATTATGTAATACTCATAAATGGGCGGTTTCTAAAAAAAGAAGGCGTTCCGACTAAGTGAAACAAATAATCTATCGTTCTCTCTCTCTCTCTTTCCTCGGAGGTTCCAGCTCGATTCTGCGCGTACTTAAACATGCGCAGTATAGATAAAGAAAATGAATACTGTCGAATGTCGTTTTTTCCCATAGAACCGTCCATTTATGTACGTCACAACCATAAAGAAAAAACAATAAAATGTCGGTTAGCAGGAACAAAAATTAAACAATTTACGGATCTGAATTTGAAAATAAAATTAAAACTTATAAAAAGCTATCAGTGTTTTTATAGTTTTTTTCTTCACGTAGTAAATCAAAATATATTAGTTTGAAACAAATTGTTTGAAGTAGTACATTAACATTACGAAAGTAAAAAAGCTGATGTTCACTTTTTACATCTCGATAGTATCCCTGGATGGGTAATAAATTTTTCAATCCCTCACTCCCATTTCCTTCGTCCTTAGAGAAATTTATCGCCCATATTTTAATCTATAGGTGTCAATATAAAAACGGAGAACAAAGGAATTAATATAACATTAATTACTTTTTAATGGAAATATATAGGACGTCGCAAATATAAAGATATATATTGAATTCAAAATTTCGTATAAATAGCGATAGAATGCGATCCTGAAACAGATTTTTCGATCGCATCTTACATTTAAAGAACTATTTTCACGTATTAATTATACGAGGATGCTCCCAAAAGTACCTGACATAACCTAGAAACGATCTATACGTTTAAACGCCATGTTGTTTAATATTTGATGTCGACATTTGATGGCTATTTTGAGAATCTCGACCTTTCTTATTATTATGATATTCTTCGGATTTAATTGTACCGTTTTTCAAATAATATACCTTTTTTTCTATGATATACAAATAAAATAAAGATTTTTTGATCCCTCACTCCCATTTCCTTCGTCCTTAGAGAAATTTATCGCCCATATTTTAATCTATTTGTGTCAATATAAAAACCTTACATTTAAATCACTAATTTCACGTATTAATTATACGAGGATGCTCCCAAAAGTACCTGACATAACCTAGAAACGATCTATACATTTAGACGCCATGTTGTTTGATAGATTTTTTGATCCCTCACTCCCATTTCCTTCGTCCTTAGAGAAATTTATCGCCCATATTTTAATCTAGATGTGTCGATATAAAAACCTTACATTCAAATCACTATTTTCACGTGTTTATTATACGAGGATGCTCCCAAAAGTACCTGACCTAACCTAGAAACGATCTATACATTTAGACGCCATGTTGTTTGATATTTGATGTCGGCAGTTAAAGGCTATTTTGAGAATCTCGACCTTTCTTATTATTATGATATTCTTCGGATTTAATTGTACCGTTTTTCAAATAATATACCTTTTTTTTCTATGATATACAAATAGAATAAAGATTTTTTGATGCCTCACTCCCATTTCCTTCGTCCTTAGAGAAATTTATCGCCCATATTTTAATCTTTCTTATACGAGGATGCTCCCAAAAGTACCTGACCTAACCTAAAAACGATCTATACATTTAGACGCCATGTTGTTTGATATTTGATTTGATGATTTTTCAAATTTTTCTGTGAAAATTGAATTTAAATTTGATTTGTAGGTAAATTATTCATTCGATGAACGGTACTCGTATCATAAATATGTAACACGTTCTGTAGCAAACTTAGCAAACCCACAAATCATTTAAATTTTCTGTAACAAGAACAATCGTGATATCTTGAATCACTTAAACTAATCTACAAACCTCGTTTGACATTTTAACTTAAAAAAAACATTCACAAAAGATATTGTGTAATAGTTATTACGAATGTTTGGATATTTATGTCTTCTGTTTAGGAAAACCAACGAAAATTGAAGAAAATGTATGTTTTATGAATAAAAACTTTTCGTTTGGAAAGAAAAACACAAAAGTAATTGAGTGAGAATCCAAAAAAGAAAAATAATCTCAAATAGAAACCATTTGAGCATTTCTTAAAAAAATGAAAGTAGTTTTGAACTGATTTGATCGAAAATCTACAACATTTAAACCTTCTAACTAAATATGAAAGCGGTCTACTCCCAACACACAGTTTCTTGCATACTATAAAAACTACCGAATCCATCGAAAATGTATCAGTGTCTCAATACCTATTAAACAATAAACAAAATGTCTTCCATAGTAAGTAGTATTCAAATCGATAAAATTACGACTAATTAATAAAAAAAAATATTTCAGATTTTAATCATCGCTACTTTGATAGCCTTCGTTAACGCGGGCATCTACGGTGAATCTCCTCTTGCAGCTCTATCAACTGGTCCAGTGGTATCGGCATATTCTCCACCGTTAACATCGTATTCTGCTCCAGTTACAGCTTACTCCGCACCGATTTCCGCTTACTCGGCATATCCAACAACAATATCGACATATTCGGCACCAATTTCAACATATTCTGCTCCAATATCCAAATCGGTTGTCAGTACTTATACCACACATGCTGCTTCTGCTCCAATTGTAGCTAAGGCGATCGCGGGTCCGATAGTTTCGAGTTATGCATCTCCGGTTGTAACTAGGAGTTATGGAGCTCCACTTGCTTCGGTTTATTCTGCTCAATCCACTCCAGTTTATGCTGCGCATGCTCCAATTTTCTCCGGTTATTCCACTCCGTGGTAGTCTTTAAGTTTAAATGTTTATATTGATAATAATTATATTTGATTTTAAATGATTAAAATGTATTTAAACTAAAATTAACGACGTTTTTCTTTAACCCCTCTATACAAAAAATTTTCGAAAAATAAATTTATTCGACAACAGATTACGAATGACATGTACTCAATTCAACTAATTATTTTATACTCCAAGCACTTTCTATATTGCTAATTTAAGAATTCAAATTAGTTAATAGCAAAAAGGACACAAAAATAATTATCTGTATATCATATTGATATTTATACGATCGATAATCTTTTTAAACACCTCGTATACGTCGGAATAGAATAAATTGAGAACTAATCGTTTATTAATCATATTGTAAAAGTTCTATGGTGTTTCTGCATGTGTTAACAAAATATAGAAATTTGGAATCAGTCATCTACTTACCCGAATAATTCAATATCCAATGTTCAACACACATTTAAAATCACACCAATAAAAATTTATTATTAATCGTTTCATTTCACATACTTTTCACAACACAAACTTCGTTTACGTTTAATTAATTAAATCTTCTTGAAGAAACTAGGGACACTATAAAAACTAGAAAATGGCATCTCCGACACAGCACTTATTGTTTTGATAATAATATATAATTGTTTTATATTCATTATAATATTAAAACCGTTTCTTCGTAATATTTTTTCGATATAATTTTACTTATTATATTAGCTCACAATTTCACAAAAGCTTAACACTTCTCGTAAGAGACTCTCTGAAGAAAAGAGAGGTTATATCGTTAATTTTATGTTAAAATTAACTTCCATCATTCAAAACACTGAGATATTCACGTTTATTATTATAATACGGTATTTTATAATATATTTCGAAATACTTTCTTTTAATTTTTGGTAGAAAATTCACTTTCGTATAATACACAATCACACGCGACTGAAAATGAATACAATTAACCAAAAAAAATTGGCGGGAATAGCATTTGTTGTTTTGATAATAATATATAATTGATTTGTATTCATTATAACATTAAAACCGTTTCTTCGTAATATTTTTTCGATATAATTTTACTTATTATATTAGTTCACAATTTCACAAAAGCTTAATACTTCTCGTATGAGACTCTCTGAAGAAAAGAGAGGTTATATCGTTAATTTTATGTTAAAATTAGCTTCCATCATTCAAAACACTGAGATATTCACGTTTATTATTATAATACGGTATTTTATAATATATTTCGAATACTTTCTTTTAATTTTTGGTAGAAAATTCACATTTCGTTTAATACAAAATCACACGCGACTGAAAATGAATACAATAAAGTAAAAAAAAATTGGCGGGAATAGCCAACGTTGTGTTCAGATGAACATATACAGGGTAATCCACAAATTCGTCATATTTTTTATGCACTTGTTTGTAGTAATTACGAAGTGCGATAATTAATTAAGTTTGTATACAGGGTTAATCAAAATGATTAATTTACATAAAACAAAATCATTTCATTTAAAATACAATTTATTAAAAAGAAATAAATAATTCAATTTATGGATTATATACAAATACGATCGTCTACCATTCGTAAGCGGTTCCCAATCCAGTGAAGGTGGTGTGAGCTACAACTGTGGCAGGAGAATAAGCTACGGCGGCTTTGGTGACCACAGGTCCTGCAGATACGGTTAAAGGCTCAGCTACGGCCTTAGTTACCAATGGGCTACTATAAGATTGAAGCAGCGAAGGGGCGAAAGATCTAACTACAGGAGCTACTGTTTTGGTTACAATTGGAGCGTGGTAGGATTGAATCAGAGGTGTAGCTACCGCCTTGGTAACGACTGTGGCCGATGGAGCATAGTTCAATGGTTGAGGAGCAGCAAGGGCAATCGGTTGAGCTCGGTGGAGGTAGGAACTGCTCACAGCTGGTGCTGCGGAATACGCTAGAGCCGGGGCTACTGCTTTGGTAACAAGTGGAGCCTGGTATGTGGCGATCGGTGCGTGAGCGATACCTAAACGAAAAATTATTGTTATTTATATATATCTTTTTTGAAAATCTATTTATATTACCTAGAGTCAAAGCGTCGTTTGTAATTCTGGTGTCGTATTTCCTTACGCTAGAAAAAGCGCTGTCGACGGCTTTCGAGTAGTGAGAAATCGATTGGGCTCCTCCGAGGGATCTTTCAACGCTTTGATGGGACGCCCCGATCGCTGGAGCATGAATAGCTGCGATCGGTTCGACTGCCAATGGTGCTTGATGGAAATAAGCGGAACTGACGGCAGGGGCAGCCGAATAGGTTGCTACCGCTGGGGTAGCAAGGATACCGGCTCTGGCGTAAGCCAAAAAGCAAGTAAGGACGATAATCTGTGGAAAAATATTTGCTTAACTATTACAAAAAAATAAATCACGTTTAAAAATTGGAAAATAACGAAATTTAGAATTTTTTTTTTTTTTCGTAAATACGGACTTACTCTGAACGCCATTTTTTATGGATGTATGTGCGAATACACTGGATTGATGAACTGATATATATCGAATGAATCCCACGATTTTTATACTAAACTCGCAATTACATAATTTTGACCCACGTGGTATATCAAGTTTGATGCTCTACTTTCGCTGTCGTTGAAGGTCTGGGTTAGGGCGTGGCCTACATCTTAAACTCGAACTTGATGTAATCAGTCTAGCCGGTATGTTGCGTATACAGTGTGTCCAAGTAAGTTGGCGGCATATGGGAGACATAACTTTTTAGTTATTAATTTTACGACAAAAAATTATTCTTTGTAAAAAGTTCTGCATCGTTCAAAACCTAGAATTCAATCATCAGATGTTAAATTTCTCCAGTCGTATACGAGGTTTGTCAAAAAATGTGATTAAGCAACTTAAAAGTTGTTAGTGTTCGATAAAAATTGAGAGATAATTGTTTTTAAAAGTTTATTTAGAATTGTTAAATCAAATTTATAATTAATAAATACAATGCATTAATGTGCAAACTTAAATTTCCAACGTAACCGCAGAGAAAATGTAGAAAAAAAATATTTTTTCAATGTAAATAAACAATTTTAAAGCTATTTTTAATTCTAAACATCTTTTCTTTATAACAATTTTCGATATTGTCAAAGAGAAAGGTACTTTACTCTTGAACGAAAATCACATTTTTTGACGAACCTCGTATACGACTGAAAAAATTTAGCATGTGATGATTAAATTCTAGGTTTTAGAGCATGCAGAACTTTTTTTAAAGAATAACTTTTTTTTGTAAAATTAATAATAAAAAAGTTATGTCCCATATGCCGCCAACTTACGTGGACACACTGTATTTAGGGAAGCAATTCAACTACTTTATATAAAGATATCATATTTTAAAAGGCTTAAATATTTTTTTTTCAATTTATATAATATTAATATATATATTCTAATTGTAAATTTCTATCTAGGGTTGTATAAGATATTAAATTCCTTTTTTTAACTCTAATTTCAACAATTTAGGACGATTTACATATTTAGCTTCGAAAAATATTCAGATCGAGCATTTTATGGGTCAGTTGAAGTACACAATTTCCTTTTCATAGTTAATTTATTTTATATTTGCCTGAACGAACAAATTCTCAGGTATTTATATAATTTGACTAGTTCGTATGAAGGACATTTAAACTTGTTGAAAGACCTTATTGTGTATAATCTGAAGGTTAACCTCGAAATAATTCTTAATCAAGCCCTCTCAGTATTATTCTATTAGTCCTCCATTATTTATTTTATTTTTTTAAGTATCGCCATCTATTCGATAATACCTACACTTGGATCTTCAGTCTAGTGTATAGTAGAATATATGTAGTAGTTTGGACATTCTAGCATAGAGGGCGTACTCAGTTTTAATCTAATTGTTTTATTTTATTCTTTAACGCACACATTGCCACATGTTCAATAATACCTAAACTTTACTTTTAAGTCTATTGTACATTCGTCGTTCATGGTTATAATATATTTTTAATACCAGCAACACCATCGGGTTGGTAATAGCCAAACTTAACTTTTTAATCTACTGTACAGTGAGCAATTGGACGCATCTCGCCATCTGTTCAATAGTATCCAAATCATACATTATAGTTCACTGTACGATGAAAAATTAGTAGAGTATGATTTAGTTTGGACATTCTGGTATAGAGGTCGCACCTAGTATTATTCTATCAGTCCAAGATTGTTTTATTTTCGGAATTGAGGTATAAAAAAAAAAAACAAAATTAAAAATTTTTTTATTTTTTTCCTATAATATATACAGAGTTCAACAGTTGAAATAATCTTTTTAACTTTGATCTATAGCTTTAGCGCTCAATTCAATATCACCAACAATTTTTGATAAACTATTCAATTGAGTCTCATCTAAATTCAATTGATCGTTTAATTTGGCTGCCAATTGCCCCGCTTGTGAAAAACCACTGTCTGAACAGTATTGAATACATGCCTATAAAAAAATTTATTAAAAAAAAAAGTCGAAAATGAGTAAAAAATAAACTTACTATCGCTCTAGTAGGAGCTTTATTTTTGATACAATAATCAACGAAACTTTCAAGGGCTTCTATTTGTGGAACACCCACTACAGTTTGATGTCCTCTATCGATTTTATCCATAATAGTACAAGCTTTTTGGAAATCTCCATTTCTCAATACTAAAAGCATTATCCTTCCAAGGAGGCTACCAGTTATACTGAAAAATTGGATTTTTCATAAAAAATCGATTTTTTATCAAGAAAATCTGTTAAAAACTTACACAATTTTGTTAATCTTGAGAACATTTTGATTTTCAACTCTCTCATAAATATCCCAAGCGATATTAGCAAAATTTTCATTTAAATTTGATTCGGCATCGGGTTGGTTATCAACCATGATATTTAAAATACAATCAACTAAATTATCTCTGTCAGTATGATCGAAACAAACCATGTCTGACCATAATTTAGGTACATACTCAATTGCTCCATTTAAATCGACTTGTTTGAGAATTTCACCCATCACTCCAGGTTCCGGTACATAAATATTAGGTACCAAAATGTTATAAGTGTTTGTCATAAATTCTTCTAGAGGAACGCTAGTGACCATGAGCAAACAAAAATGACGACTGAAATAAAATTAGTAATAAAGAGTATTTGGAAAAAAAATTAAAAACTTACTAGTAAATTGATTCTTTATATGAATCACCAATCAAATCATAATTAGAACCAAAATGCAATAGTTTATCAACTCTAATAGCTAAATCGACATCTTTTAAATGATTCTTACATACATCCATGGCTGTTACAAAAAAATTGGTATCAGAAATATCGCGAATTTCGTGATTTTTATTTTCTACTTGTACTATTATATCGTGTAAAATAGTACTAATTGGACCTCCTGTAAATTAAAATATCAATCAATTATCATTTCAAATCTCGAGTTTAGTACTTACTGTCTTTGCAAAATGTGATAAGTACATAATACCAAGATCCTAGTGACGGTTCGATTCCCAATTTCTTAAACTCTGATAAAACTTGCAATACGTATTCTTTAACATTATTACTTCTACCCATGGTACTAAGAGAATGTAAAACGGCGTTTAATGTTCCTAAATTCGGTTTAACTTTTGCTGTATTCATATCACTCAAGAGATTTATTATAAACGTCCATCTCATTTCTGAACTCTCTTTAAGAAAATTTGAAATTTTAATAAGGGAGTTGTAGGTGTTTGTTGTGAGAACGAATCCTTTCTTTTGAGCTTCCTCGAATAATTTCCAAGCTCTATCGGCTTGAAAATATTTACACATTCCTTGTATTATTGCTGAATAAGTTTCTGCAGTTGGAGTTTTTATACTTTGAAAAAGTTCTTCGGCAAAACTACCGTCTCTAAATACAAACAAATAATATGAAATAAAGAATCTTTATGAATGCTGAAATTGGAGAAAATTTGATGGCTACCCAAGACACAAAAGCCAATGGGAAAGTCAAGTAACAAGGGATCTGAATAAAATGGTTGGAATATATACGTATACTCACTTCCATGTTTTTCTTTGTCTTTCTTTTAAACTGGAACTCTGTCTAAACCACCTCTCCTCGACGAATTCTGATGGCAAAGTATCCTCACAATTATAATAGCAAATTAATTCTAACAATGCTTGCTGTGTTCCACTGGAAACTTCTATTTCTCGTTTTTTTAATAACTGATAAATAAACTGAGCATCTAACACTTGTACGTTATCAATTACTTTCTTCAATTCTTCCTCTGATACCGGTGTATCTTCAGTATAAACTAATTTTGGTAAAAAAGATGGTATGATGGGATCCATTTCTCTGTGGTTAAAAAGATCGGCGTGTTCTTTTCTTATCCAATGAGCTGCTTTACGACCTACAATATTCAATAGTTTTTAGAAAAAAATCTTGTAAAATAAAACGTATACTTCACCTACCTGCTTCTTGTGCCATAGCATAAGTTCTTTTAGCAACATTAGACATAGGAATTAAATAAGGGTCATCGTGATATTTGTAATGTGCAGCTGTAGGATCTCTATTGATTGTACTTTCTAGAGCTCTCAATATATCTGTTGGTCCTCTATGGATTCTGTTAGGTATTTCTATTTTTTCTTCGGTAACACTAGAACTTAATCTACGATTTATTAAGTTGCTGAACGGATTTATGTATATTTGAGTCCTGAAAGGCATTGCGATTAATCGAATGTTCAAATTTAACATAAAAAAAATGTTTGGTAGGAATATCGTACCGTCTAAAACAAACTGATGAAAGCTTCATATTTGGTAAAATATTATTATTATGTTTTCAATATTTTTAGTGGTTTTATTTGAAACACACCATTATTTTTCTAACCTAATTTTAATTGGAAAATATCGGACATCAACTTGTAACGCCATCTTGTCAATAATTCCAGAACTACTAAAAAATTTTCGTTGTTATATGTAGTAGTCTATCAAGAATTTCTTTTTCATACAAATTAGTTTGGCTTTTCGATAATAGATAACAGTCTGTAATTATTATTTATTTACATTTATTGAATACAATTGTTTCCGATAAAATTTCTTAATATTGATTTGTGTGTAATATTTTCAAAGATATTTTATTTTATTACCCTCAATTTTTAATACCATTTTATTAAATTTATATTTAAGTAAATTTGAAGGTTCCTTCTATTTTTCAAATAGTATTTATATTTGTTATACTAGTCTAGCTTCCCTGTAATAGATGGCAAAATGTTTTTGTAAAATAAAAGATATTTTGACTGACAATTACAATCATTCATATTATTTAACATATTTTTTTTGTTCTAAAATGAATTCAGTTTCTTAAATTTGTTTTTATCAAATATTTTGTCTTTAGTGTAGTTTCCGTGTAATAGATGAAGACGCCGGTTCATAATTATTTTTTTTATCATCTTATTTGTACAGGGGCGAACTAGGGATATTGGGTAATAGAATATGAAATTGAAAGACCTCGATTTTTCTCCATATATTTATTCATATAAATTATCGTTAGAATGAACGAATCGTGTAATAATCATTTTGAGATGTTTTTTTACGGAATATGAAATGATTCTTACACAATTTGTTCGTAACATTAGAATAGTTTACAGAAATTTAATATCAAGTGCGGCAAACTTATATTTCTCTAAAGGATAAAAATCACAGAAAAATAAATTCCTATGAACGAGTGTTCCAATATTTCATAAGCTTATCAATAAACATTCACAATCATCACAGTTAACCTTCGATCAATGAAGCTTTAATATTACCACGATCTATTTTTTTTTTTTAAATTGCAATATCGAATATTAGAACATACCCATTTTATAATAATATTTTCTTATCATATACGGAAAATTTATGAATAAAAAATTGCACATTTTAGTCTTCTTGTTTTTTATTAGCATGTAGCTAAAATAAAGAAATAAAAATGGAATGTTTAGAATTTCGTTTAAAATAAATTAAATAACACATAACGTGACATACTGGGTTCCTGGAATTTAAGTTATTTAGCACAGTTTAAATTGTCCTTTTGTTGAACTATTTTTATATAAACAAATTGAATGTTTGGTTTATTTTCTTTTGAGGTTAAGTCTTGACGCAAGCATTATTCGAAATTTGCCAGACGTGGCAATTAACTGTTCACGAATTAAGTTATTAGTGCAGATTTTGTAAATTTTGCAGATATTGATTTTTGGTTGTTCAGTTCGTTGAAAGGTTGTTTTGAGGAGTGATTTGTTAGCTGGTGTTTTTGAATTTGACCTATAGTTGCACCTGGCTGGATTGTCGTCTTGACGGGTGACCCGATTTTGCTCAAGAAGTCTGTTGCTAACTTCATTCATATTTTCCTTTTGACTGTCAACCCCATGTGGAAATTTTCATTATGGATTTGGTTATAAATTTTTCAATTTAGCTCCAAATTTTATATTTGCGGAAGTCGTTATATTTCCGACTGAGAATTTGACGATTGGAGAGGTAGTTATATTGTTCTTTTAGTCAGCGACCGTGGTAGCGTTAAGATTTTTGAAAAACGGGATTTAGCCGGTCTAAAGGAGCCTTCCGCCGATTTCAAAAATTGTCTCGTGGAACTACCTAGTCCGGGACAATTGAATGAATGAACTTCTTTAATTCCTAACCGCATACCACGGATATGGTCCTAGGGAGCCTTATGTGTTGCTAAAGGTCAGATCAACTCATATTAGTTCCTTTGTTGTAAAATTTACTTCATTATTTTCTGTAAACCTAAAACTCATGAGTTTTGTGGGTAATTTTTTTTAACCTAACCAAATCATTGTATTTTATTTCCAACAAGCAGCTTTATTCCTAAAGATACCTCAACCTACTTCTATTCCTTTCTCAATTTAGGTTAAAAAAATTGAGTTGCGCCCTATTGGGAAAGCATACAAAATTTGTATACCCCTTAAACACAACAAAATCTTGCAACGAACCCCGACAACACACATTAACATGATTACAAACAATATAAATAAAATCAATTTCTTCTTTAAAATATCCCGTGCCATTTATATTCTTATTTATAATAGTTATATAATTTCATAGATGCTAAGTCGGAATTTGTCATGTACAAATAAAAATTTCGGATAATATAAAGAAGTAAATAAAAATATAAAATTATTTCGAGTTAAACAACGAGTTTAAAATTTTGGAAAACAAACAAACTTTCAACAAACTCGTTGTTTAGCTTCCATAAAATGCCCTCTAATATTTTAATACCTAATCAGTCTTTATCTAGAAGATATGACATTCTTTTCTTGATATGCTATATCCGTATTGCAACTATTTTCACTCAAATTCCCCGTGTCTTCATCGTCGGCGAATTTTATATTCTCGAAACTCAAACATTTCTCGGCCGTCTCTTTTTCGATGTCTTCTCTTAGTAACTTCGGAGAAACTTTCAATTTTTTCGACAAATCTTCTAGTCGCGTTTCCGATATTTTTTTATGTACCAACGGTTCAACTTCCGATAAACATTTGTTGTCGATATTTTTCGATTTTGATACGGGCGATTGTTCCTTACTTTCCGGTAATAGTACGGCGTCTTCTTCGGGAGATTCTTTGTTACTACCAGGATCGATGTATTCTCTAATTTCCGCCATTTCGTGGTATTCCGATTTATCGTAATCGGGGAATATTTCACCGATTTCGTCTAACGGTGGTATCCATACCAAAAACGCCGGATCCATACCTATAAATAATCGTATAACGTCAATTTTTATTTAAAATATTTTCCAAATTTTATTACCTAAATACGAACCAGGAGCAGCACCGGCATTCACTACATTGTAATCGTAATAATCCATTTCTAAATCGATATCTTGCGCCGATATTGAAAAATCTGATCCGGTTGGTACCAATTTGAGTTTTTCTCGGTTTTTCATTTCTTTCGTTTCCTTTACCGATGTACTTTTGATTGTAGCTTTGTGTACTAAAGTACCGGCAGAAGAGTAACAACCCTGTAAATAAAAATAAAAAAAAATAAAAACAAATTAATACGAAGAAGAAGATAAGTGAATAAATGTGCGAGATATGTGCCGATTTTCAAAACTAAAATATTATAAATAACCAGTTTCGGTCTAACCATCTAACGAAAGTATTCTAATCAACATATATAATGTGTATCAACACACTACCAATGGTGGTGTATAGAAATAAAAACTTAATTGCGTTTCTATGTGAAAGGAATGTTTTATTATAATAACCATAAATTACATGACACTGTAGTTTTCCATCAAAGTAATTATTATGAATGTTACAAACCTGTGAAAGAAACAACATTTAAAGCTATTTATTTATTCCTACTTTTTGTTAATTAGTTTTGTTAAAAACGAAACAATTATGACACCCCAAGAAACTATAGTATTGACAGCAATGACACTAATGACATTTAGGCGTGCGTTCAAAAACTATATTTAGTTCACAAACTAAATTACGCGATATAAAACTAAATGAAGAATCCATACATTAACTTCATTTACATATATTTGTGATTTTAATAAATTTTTTTATTAAAAGAGGCACTAGACACTAATTTCAACCAAAATATATTTAAAATAATCTTGTTACCAGTGCGACAGTGCCTCTAAGGTGCTAGAAAAATGAATTGGAAAATACTTCACCGGGTCACTTGTAGAAAGAATTTTTGATATCAGGCTCACATTGGTTAACGTGACGTTACTCGGTCTTCTATTTATTTATTCCTACTTTTTGTTAATTAGTTTTGTTAAAAACGAAACAATTATGACACCCCAAGAAACTATAGTATTGACAGCAATGACACTAATGACATTTAGGCGTGCGTTCAAAAACTATATTTAGTTCACAAGCTAAATTGCGCGATATCAAACTAAATGAAGAATCATACATGAACTTCATTTACATATATTTGTGATTTTAATAATTTTTTTTTTATTAAAAGAGGCACTAGACACTAATTTCAACCAAAATATATTTAAAATAATCTTGTTACCAGTGCGACAGTGCCTCTAAGGTGCTAGAAAAATGAATTGGAAAATACTTCACCGGGTCACTTGTAGAAAGAATTTTTGATATCAGGCTCACATTGGTTAACGTGACGTTACTTATAGCGCTCGGTCTTCTAGATGTATATTCTTTATCGATATCGGTTTTTTCGTCGGATTTGTCTTTGTCGCTATCGATCGTCGAAGATCTTTTCAAAGTTGACAACGATTGACAGGAATTGGCCAAACTCGTCGACATTGTCGGTTGTTCGGCGTCGTTTTCTGGTACCGTTGCAGTTTCTAGTTGAGTTAAAGTACTAGTACTACCTATACTCGACGATTCTTCTTTTCTATAATAAGTAATGGGAATAGAAAAAATTTTGATTATAAAAAAAAAATACGTCTTACGCTAAAGTAACTTTTTCATCTTGTTTGAGCGTATCACAATCCGCGGATTCTCGTAGTCGTGTATGTTTGGCTCGTAATTTTAAATGCGGTCGTAATCTACTTAAAGATACTACTTCGGAAAGAAGAGTAACGTTCGATGATACTCTCGTAGTCAAAGGCGCGGTTACATCTTAAAAAAAAAAAAACGAATACTATCGAAAGTTTTTATCGATTGTCTGTTATTGTACCTGAAAAATTCGAAAGGGAATCTTGATCGTCGATTCCGGCTACGTGATATTTACGATAACGAAACAAATATTGTATTCCGAGAGAAATGGTAGCGATCAAAAGACCGCTAAGAAAAAAAATTGCGGTAATATGTACGGCCGTCATCTTTAATATAACTATCGGAATTATTCCCATATTTTGAGCTACGGGAACGACGGTTACGTTATAAGTCGCAATTTCTAAAATAATAGATACAAATTATTCCATCAATAAAAGAAAAACGAAAAAAAAAAAAAACTCACTTATTTGTGTAGCTCGTGCTATAAATCCTCCGCCGCAAATTTCGCCGTCATCTATGTCATCCGCGGAGAAAAATTCTAATAATAAATTTTCCCCCGTAGAATTGACCGTTAAAGACGGCGTGTTCGAAGCGGCCGATAAATGGGCCAACAAATTTGAGGACAAAGCGTTGCCGTCGCGTATTTTTAACCATTGGCTCCGACACGAAAGATGAAATTGGATCACTCGAAATCGGATCAAAGAATTGGCGTCCGCCTAAAAAAATTCGCCATTCACTACTACGTCTTTTTGTCTTTGGAAATTCGGGATTATATACTTACTTGAATCAGCCAGAAATTTCTTCCCGGACAACTTTGCGAAGACGTCGCTAATAATCTCGTCGGTTTGGCTTGTCCTAAATGAACTACGCATCCGCATCTACAATAAGAACCAACTTCCGTCTGTACTTCCGGCGTATCTGATACGATATCTTTAATATAACCGGCATCTTCTCCGTAGAGACAATCCCATCTAGTTTTTGAATCGGCACCGCATTTTTCCGTTTCCACGGCCGATCCCTAATAATTGTAAATAAAAAAATTAGATATGTCGTTTCCAAAGTCGACGAACCCATTTACCTCCGGTCTCCGAGTCGTTAACGAAACGGCCCTAAATAAATCGATAGGCGTATCTAAGGAAACGACACAGTTTGATGTGTGTATATGTACATTTTTAGTGTCAGCCGAGAGTTGAATTTACAACAAAATTAAAATGGCCAAAGGTAAAAAAGGTAAAAAAGGAAAAAAACAAGTCGTAGTAGATCCGAATGCGTTAACAGAAGTCGATAAAACATTTTACGAATTAACCATAACAGATTTAAACAGGAAATTGGCCAGATTAAGATCGCTGAATCAAGAAATTGAACAAAAAAATGAAGAACTTATGCAAGATAAGGATAAATTGGACGAAGATAAGACCGACATCATAATGTACCTTAAGAGAATATTACAAGAAAAAACCGATGAAATAGCCGAATTGGAAGATAGAATAAAAGCTATGAAAAAGGAGCAACACGATACGACGCAAACGTACGAAGAAAAAATTATCGAAATGACCAATGAATATAACGCGATGCACGATCAACTCACGTCCGAAAATAAGCTACTCGAAGGTAAAAAATATGAAACGCTCGACGATGATAATAATAATAAATAAGAAAATTATTTATATTTCCAGGTAAATTGAATTCTTTGGAAGAATTCCGTTCGCAGCGCGATGAATTGATGAAGAAATTCGAAAACCAAGAAAATCTCATGGAAATGCAAGAGAAACGCCACAAAAGAGAAATGTACGAGATCGAAAGAAAATTCATAATAGGTAAAGACCGATTAAAAAAAGATATGGAAGCGAAATTGAGGCAGCTCTCTACGGAATTCCACGACGCGACAGAATTAAGAATAGCGGCGACTACTCATCGAGTAATCAGAGAAAATATAGCGGTAAATAACGAATTGGACGTTTTGTTGAATAACCAACAGAGACTCCATAACGAAAACGTGAAATTGAAAAATCGAGACGGTAGTTTGAGACAGCAGATCGAATTACTCGAAGAAGAAAAGAAAATGGCACTATCGAAGGTAAGGGTGCAAGTCAAATTGATAGATCGCTTAACGGACGATTATCAATTTATAACGAAACAATTAAACGTTGCCAGAAATTTCGAATCCCAATACGCGGAAAGTAAAAAACAATTAAAAACGCTAGAAGAAAAATTGACGAAATCGGAACATGCGAAAAGAATATTAGAACAAAATCTCCATCACGTCAGATGCGATCGAACATCGATTCAAACCGATTACCTTTACATGCAAGAAGAAAACGAAAGATTGAACGAAATATTATTGGAAGCGGTTAGTTGTATCAAAGAAGCTCTAACTGTTAGAACCGATAGCGAGATATCGTTGAGAGTTTCCAAAAAAGACAATCTATTAAATTCTCTATTATCTTTATTAAATAAAGGTAAAGAACAAAAAGTACGGTGTCCTTCGTTAGAAACGGTTTCGTTATTCGAGGCCACGTACGCCAGAGGTGATCTCGGTTTCGTACCGAAACCGGTAGAACTGCGATCGAAAGTACCGGTTAAAAAGAATATGGAAACCCAAACCGGTACCAGTTTCGACGAATATATTTCCACCGGATACATTTCCAAACCGAAATTTATGTATTCGGAAGTCGAGGACGAGGAAAGCTTGATCGTAGACGCCGAAGAAGAATCGCAAGGGGAAGCGGAGCAACGAGAAAGCGTTTTGTTTTTCGACGAACAAGAAATTACCGGAGAAGAATCTTCGGAAGATGACCAATTGAATATTTACGATTTGGTAGCGGAGGAACAAGCCGCTGAGGAAGTTAACGTTACGCCGTCTAATCAGGATGCTCCTCCGGAACGACAAGAACCAGACGAGAATATACAAGAGGAAGAAGTGAAAGAAAACGAATAGATTATTATTATTAATGTGCGCGGTTTCTTTATTACATTATATCACCAGAAAGCTATTTTCAATTCTAACATAACACACACATTTTTTGACAAACCTCGTATGCGACTGGAGAAATTTAACATCTGATGATTGAATTTTAGATTTTGGACTATGCGCAACTTTTTATAAAGAATAATTTTTTTTCGTAAAATTAATAATAAAAAAGATGTGTCTCCCATATGCCGCCAACTTACGTGGACACACTGTATAAAAATATTAATTAGTATTGACATACAGGATACGTCCCCAAAGGAGAACATAAACGAAAAATAAACGATTTAGATTTATCGACATTATATATTGAATACAGGTTGTCCTAAAATATTAACCGAAAAATTGATATTTTAAACATTTAAATGGTATACAAGATGTCCCAATACTAACACGGAAAGAATTTGAAAGAGTTGATAAAAGTTGATAATATGGCGAAATTAATTAGCATAAAGATAAAAATACCTCACAAAATTTGGCTCCATATCTTGGCGGCGGTGAATCGCAAAAACGATAACGACTTCTTGTTCCACCAAAACAAGTACTAGTACAAGGCGTCCACGGACTCCAACTACCCCAACCTCCACTTTCTTGATCTAAAACCGTTAATCCATTTATAATTTATAAATCGGATAGATAAAACGAATTAACCAGACGGATAAACGTTATCTGATTTAGGTACCTGTAACGGGCATCGTAGGTACGCAATCCATCCTGATATCGGTCATGGTACCGGTAATAGCTTTGCTAACGTAAACGAAACAATATTCCACGTACCGTTCGGTAAACAAATCGCATTCGAAATACAAACTGTGTTGTCCTTTAACAACTTTATGTTCGGCGATGTATTCTAATGTCGTTGGCGGATCCAAACTTGCTACGTCGGCTCTCAATCTAGCGTAAAGACGTATTCTATCACCGGTTGTTAAAATGCAAGAGGGATATTCGAAAAGTACGGTTACGCCACCGCCGAGAACGTCGCAAGGAAAAATACTTCTCGCGTGGACGTTGAATACGAATTGATCGCTCCAATTTACCTAAAAATGTTGTCGCATAGTCGAAATTTTATTTCGTATTTTCGGTTACGATACCTTGACATAAGCGGCGGAATACGGAAGTCGGTACGAATTAGAAGACGATCTTAAAAAAAGTCCGTAATATCCTGCTAAACCGAAAGATTGACAGTCTATAGTAAAAACTCGACGTCCTGGAAATCCTCGAATTTTTTCGGAATACATAACCTACAAAAAGTATTTTGGATCGTCTCCGTTTGTTTTTTTTTTTATAGAAATTATTCGAATATTACTTGCGTATTATTTTTCGACGCGTTATTTTTACAATTGATCATGGTATTGCCGGAATCGCCGCAAAAATGTAATTCCGTAAAAAATTCTACAACTTCCGTTTTATCCAATGGAGTGCATCGTATCTCGGGGTATTCGATAAATGCCGTCACCGCTTTATCGGGATACGTTTCTAAATTATCCGCGTTTATTGTAAGTTTAGATGTCGGCCATCGTACGTCCAAACTTTTAGTCGTTACTAAATTTTCCGGAGGAACATCGAAAGACGAATTTTTCCAACCTGAAAATGATCGTCCGAGGAATAACAAACGAAATAAAATATACAATTAAGATATTTATATCGGTGATTACCTATAGGTTGTTTCTTTATAATAATATAGTATAATCCTTCCCTGGAAAAATGGCCACAAGGTATATTAACAGTAAAATTATTAGGAAGTATACCGGCTTTAGGAAAAACCGGAAAAGTCGTTAATATTTTGACAGAATTTTTTTCGGATCTCGATAATTGTAACAATAAAGGTGGAAAGGACGTCGAAATTATTTCCACGTGCAAATCTCCTCCAAGAGCTACGTGACTTCTCGGAATCGAAAATTGAATACCAGGCACATCGCCAACTAAAAATAAATATCAAAATAATCGACAGATCGTTTAATTTTTGAATTTTTTCCGTATTAAAACTTAGGAAAAAGTTTTTTAAATCTCGCAACCTTTAATGTAACGAAAACATCAATAAATATCACATAAAACGATTTTTTTTTATTGTAATACAAGGTGTCCAAAAAGAGTATTTGTTTGCGTCCGCCATTTCGTTTTAGTCACGCATCTCGCATTTTGCGTACGATCGTAACGGTGATTTAATCGTGACTGCTCAACGTCTGTATCGTGCGAAATATCGTACACGCCACGCCACGCCACGCCAATTGACGACAGCATTAGGAAATCGATCGGGGTATTCGAGAATACAGGTGCGACAGTTAAAATTCGAAACTCTGGTCGCCCTCGTTCAGAAGAAAGAAACAATTGAAGAAGTTGAGGCGTCGGTTCGTCGAAATCAGACAGAGCAAATTTTCACCTGAATGGTCATGTTAATAAGCAGATTTATTCGTCCTTATTTTCATGAAGATCAACGAGGTCGAGCAATCAATGTGAATCAACTCGAGAACGTGGTTCCAACAAGACGGGGCCACTTGCCATACCTCGAATGACTCGATAGAAGTTGTGAATGAATTATTCCCCAATAAAGTCATTTCGCGAAGGTGTAACATTAACTGGCCTCCCAGAAGCCACGACATTAGCCCGCTCGACTATTTTGTATGGGGATATCTTAAAAGTAAGGTTTATCAAAATAATCTAAAGAGCCTAACCTAAAAGTTGTTAACGCTTATAAATATTTTTTGTTTCTGGACACCTTGTACATATTACGTTTTTTTCATGACAAAATCATACCTCTTGTCCTGTTATACGTTTGTTATTCACGTTTTTTTTTTTAAAAAAAAACAGGTTGTTACCGTGATTGATATTATTTGTTGTCAAATATTTTAATATCACTTTGCCGCTGTTATGCAACACAAAATACATTGTCACGATCGAGAATTTTATTTTCGATTAAAAAAAAAATAATAAAAGTGTAGAACGTACCTGGAAAGACAGCACCGCCGAGCCAAATATTCAAAAAAGAAATGATACATTTTCCAATCATATCAGAGTTAATAGAAAAACCATAACAGACACAACGTGAAAACCTACACAAAAGACGCCATAATCGCTGGTGGAGTATCGTAGTCGTAAAAAATTCACGTAAGAACGTCCGTAAAAGGTCGAAATAGACTGAAGAACGAAATTGACGTCGGCGTCGTGTGACGTCGAAAAAAGGGAGACGTTCACCCTCCAAGTGTATATAGTGGCATCTCCCCTTACGGTTTAATTTTCAGCGTCTGAAATCAGGGGCGTCGGAAATATACTGCTACGAAGAGGAATAACTTTACGCTTCACAACGTAGCACGACAAGGTCATGTATTATGGTGACGATGATGATGATTATTAGGGGAAGTTACAACAATACCGCTGGAAATTTAATTATCACCAGATTTATGCGTCGTTTTCTTTATATTGCATATATATGTATAAAAGTGATCGATAACGCGACCTTGAATATTACAAGGTGATAACTAATACGAGGTTATGTTGAAAAGTAACAATTTGATATGAAACAAAATGGAAAGTTATTGATAATAACATGATCTGAAAGAGACAAAAATATGTTATTATTCCATTATATTACTTATTATTATACCTACTTTAATAAAATACTTACTTTTAATTTTTCTGTTTCTGTTTAAATGGCGCATCTTGGTTATTATAAGAGAATTTATGTAAAATTGTAAATAGATTTTTGAGAAAGAAATTATTCTTTTTTTTCTTCTGAAATTGTGATATTGACTCAATTAAATCGTCATTTTCTTTAATAATCTTTGTAGTAAGGGTTGATATTATATGAGTAGGATTTAAAGTATATTTAAAAAAAATTCTGTCGTAATAAATTTAGCTCATATTTTCCGGAATCTTATTTGAAAAAAAACTTATTTTGTATGGTGGAAAAGGGTGCGGATAAGTCAATAAAACACTCGTGTTAACGACGTCTGAAGTACCCTCTTCAACTCGACTTTTCACGTTGACTTCCTCCGTACATGTAGATACCAATGTAATACGACCTCGACACTAATCCATTCAATACGACGACAATCAAAATTAAAACCTTTTGTTTACAAAATCCATTGTTTTTAACATGCAATACAAAGGGAAGGGAAAATGTGTAAAGATGCATAAAAAATTATTTAGACAGAATTGAAGTCCCTAAAATGGAAATTTCTCAATTGATTCAACGTTAAATCAATTGTATAAATATATTTGACAATTTTTTTTTTACAATTTGATTCAAATTTTTATTCCATTTGGAAAATTTCCTTATCCAAAATTCGTATAGAGGCAAAGCCGATAGTTTTCATTACAAATATCAAAAACTTTTGTAACACCTTGTATGTTGCAATATCAATAGAAGAAACGTTTTATAAAGAATGGATGTTAGTAGAATAAAAACGAATCATCAATTATTTAAATAAAGAATAAAAATTTGTGAAGCAATTTACATGTTTAAAATTTTACACGATTCAGAAATATCTGTTTATCGAGAAAAAACTGAAAATAGAATAGACATAATTAAAAAAATAACACAATGGATTCTATTAAGGTCAAGAAAATGGGGAAAACTTAAAAGGAGACCAAAGAACAATTCGGGATAACTGTAGACTATAAGACTAAAATATCTACCTTGATATTTGACAGTATCAATTAGCATAGAATTTTTCACAATCTAACAAAGTGACCAGTCGATATATAGAATATAAAAGACTGTACCCTTATAATTATACTCGACCCTATGATCCCAACGCCTTTGTCTGTGTCAGTTCACTTTGAACCATGAATGTTAAAATCAAACGAAATCACATTTCTCTTCGAACTATGAGGAAAACGCCCGGCATTTACAACTTTTGGGTCTTATCAATTTTTTATATAGAATTTGGTTAAGTACTTTGTTAGATTCAATTTTTTTCAAGGGAAGATAGAAAATCCACGGTTTCAGCAAGCCAAATATATATAGGGGTTTAATGTTTATTGTAGACCATTCTTTTCTTTTGTATTCACGAAAAACAGATTGTTAACTAGATATAAGGAGAGGTTTAATTTAAAAAAATTAAAAATGAGTTTATATAAAATTTTACTAACAAACTTTAACCACTATTGACATACTAAGTGGCAATATACATATATTATTATGTGAATTTAATTTTTTTTTGACTAGTTACACAATTTTTTTTCATTCTAATTTTACTTAATTCTAATATTTACATTTTCACAGCTATTAGAAATCTCCAATAATTTCGAAAATCTTTTATTGTAATTAGAAAATACTGTAATTTAATTTTGAAAAAAATTATCAGAATTTAAAGCAACTTTTTTTTTCCAAATATTCACTCGTTAACTAATAAAACTTAGCTATATTCAAAACATATTATTTGTGAAAACTAATAACAACCTTTTACATGAGAAAAATATCGTGTATTCCCTTAAAATACCAAAAATTATTAACAACATGAAAACTTGGCGGGTTCGGCTTCGATGAAATTATAACTTAAATTAGTAGGTCTCGAATATCCTGTCTTTATTCCATCCCAACCATCCTCAACTTTATATTCGCCGCTTTGTATTCTATTATATACTTCTTGGGTGATTGAACTGAAAGCCTCTTCGACATTTAAACCGTTTTTAGCGGAGGTTTCAATATGAAATAAACCATTCTGATCTGCAAATGTTTTTGCTTCTTCTTTGGATACTTCTCTTTGTCCCCCATTGTTAACAAGATCTAATTTACAGCCTACAAGAGCAAAAACTGGTCGATGTGGTTCAATATGTCTACGGGCTTCTGACATCCATGCAGGTATGTTATCGAAACTTGCCCTATTGCATATGTCGTAAACTAACAGAGCTCCTACAGAATTTCTATAATACGATTTCGTTATGGATCTAAAACATATTTGCTTGAATAATATTTAAATTAGAAGGACTTTGATCTAATTTAAATACTAGTAATAACCTTGATTTGTAAATACCCATTAAAAATACATTAACAGACTTACTAAATTGTCAATATCAAATGGAAATTACCTGAATCTTTCTTGTCCAGCAGTATCCCATAATTGTAACTTAATTCTAGTACCATCTTTTACTTCAATAAGTCTTGCAAAAAAATCTACACCGACGGTCGGGTCCGATATCTAAAAGTAGTTTGCTATTACAAAATTCGTGTATAAAAATATCTTATAGGTATTTCTTACCTCTGCGAATTTGCCATCCGTAAAATATTTGAGCAAGGAACTTTTACCTACGGTACTGTCACCTATTAAAATCAAACGAAATTGGTAATCAAAAATGGGTTCTACCATTTTTATAACATTCTATAATTCTCTGTTTAAATATAATTTTAAAAATGACTCCAAAATCTCGAAGAAAAACAATATATATAAACGAACCAACACAAAATACAATAATTAGTAAATTTCACTGTCATCATTCGAACGCATGACAAATATGACTTCTGTCTAATATCCAATATCACGGTATCATTGATTGCAAATATTGGAATAGAAAAATAGAATAAATAAATTATATAAATACATACACAAGAAAACCCAAAAGTAATATTGCTGTTTTAAGATAAGATATTTAATAAATTATACAAAAATTATTTAAGGAAGAAATTAATTATATTTTTTGTTTATAATCCTGTCACAGAATGACAGAGTCGTCGGTCGGACATATTTAAGAACAAATTATTTTCGCCCTTATTATAGATGTACATAAAGCTATATATATAATAACTACTATCATATCATCAAGTTATAAAACCAGCTTCTTGATAACAGTTTGTACTATAGCATCGCTCAACTTTACGCATACTATTAAAAAGATAACCTTATAATATTGAATTTACTTTTTTGTTTATAAATATTTATAATGAGCGAAGATACAGATGCAAGGTACGATTCAAATATATATTAAAGTGGTCGTTTTTTATGTTAGTTTTTTTAGTAAAATTGACGAATTTTCGGCAAAGAATAGTTTGGAGGATTCTGATAAACAAAAGAATGCTACGAACGATCTAGCCATTCCTGAACAGAAAACAATTGAAAACGAAAAGAAATCCGAACCGTTGGGTAACTGCTATTGGTAATAAACATTTAATATGACAATATTTAGCGTAACGTTGTTTTATTTTTAGCGGGAAAGATAGAAATTTAAATATCGTAGAATTACTATGTGCGAATTGTACGAAATGGTATCACGAGTCTTGCATAGGTTACCAATTGGGAAAATTAGTACCTTTTATGTCCAATTATATATTTCTGTGTAAAAATTGTTCTCCTACCGGATTGGAGAGTTTCAAAAAGAGCCAAGCGCGTAAGCTTATTTTGAACGTCAGTACCAAATAGAATTGTATCTAAATTTATGATTGTTATTTTAGAAAGTCAACAAATGTGCGTAACAGCAATAGCTAATTTACAGCAAACTAGTTTTAAGGAAGGTACAAATAAGACTCTATTCAATAAAGACAAAGAAATCATACCTTATATAGAAAATCATTGGGAAGCACTTACAACTACATCTAGAAGAGTAACCCAAAGTTGGCATGTAACGGTAACTAAAGCTTTAATCAAAGATATTCATATTCTTTTTGTTTTTGAAGATAGTTTAAGTGGTCATATGTACGGGCTAATGAATTCGGATCTAACTCAACTCAGACCTAATTATGAAGCTATGATTAAAGGGGGAATGTTGAAAGTTACCGATATGGGAATACAGCATGGTAAGTAACAGATTTTATTTATTTCTTTTTGAATAATATTCTTTGACTTACTCTTTTCATTTTATTCACAAATCGTGAATGAGCATTATTTTCTAAAATTTTCTCTTAAAATATTTTCTTTCATTTGGAAACTTAAATGATATTTTATTCAAGTTGGCCTATAATAGAAAAGTGTCAGTAAAACAATTTTCAATTTAAAAAAAGTTATTTTTGATCTCACTTTCATCTAGTGTGTAACAGTTGTTTGATGCATCTTGATGTCAGTTGTCAAGGGTTGATTGCATGACTACTGGAAGTCACTCAAGTTATTGCATACCTGTGAAATGGCACGTACCAAATTTATTCACTTTAGGCCTGAACGTATGTATTCTCAATTTAAATTTAATTGGTCGTTATAACGAATTTTATATAATATAAAGCTTGTGGTAATGCTTCATTAAATTATAATAATAATACCAATAATAGTTCCAGTATCTGGAGGTGTAAAATCAAGAAACACTAAGAGGAAGTTTCCTGGTGATTTTGGAGCTCAAGGAAAGAAAGGACGTGGTTTGGATATAGGTACCCAGAAATTACCAGCCCATGGTTATCCACCAGATCACCCCTTTAATAAGGATGGTTATAGATATTTATTAGCAGAACCTGATCCTCATGCACCTTTTCGAAGGGTAAGATTCGATTTCGATACGTTTTTTTTTATTTTCTAATATTATTTCATCTAGGAATTTGATGAAAGTTCTGATTGGGCTGGAAAACCGATTCCCGGGTGGTTGTATCGAACCTCGGTTCCTGGTACTGTTCTTTTAGCTTTACATGACCGAGCTCCACAATTAAAAATTTCTGAGGATCGATTATCGGTTACAGGAGAAAAAGGATACGCCACCGTTAGAGCGACGCATTGTAAGTCTTTTTATTAATAATATTATGTCTCGAAAAATATTTCAATTTTTTTTGTTTAGTCGTTTCTAAAGATGTATGGTATTGGGAGGCAACTATCGAAGAAATGCCCGAAGGATCTGCCACTCGTATAGGTTGGGGACAAGATTATGCGAATTTGCAAGCTCCTTTGGGTTATGACAAGTTTGGTTATTCTTGGAGGTCGATAAAAGGAACGCGGTTTCATGAATCTACAGGAAAACATTATAATTCTGGTTATGGCGAAGGAGACACAGTCGGCTTCATGATAAATCTTCCCACGAATAGTGCAACTAAATTAATTCCAAATACTTACAAGGATAGAGTAGGTTGACATTGAATTTTATATTCTCAAAGAAAAAAGTCAGATTCGAATCAGTTACCATTCAAAAGTTACATATATTGAAAAGAGTAAATTCTTATTTTTGCATGGTTTACTTTTCTTACTGAAAATTAATTTTTTTTTTAAGCATTTGGTGAAATTCAAAAGTCATTTATATTACGAAGACAAAGATAACGTGCAAGAGAGATTGAAATCATTAACTGCGTTGCCGAATAGTGAAATGATATTTTTTAAAAACGGAGAATGTCAAGGAGTCGCTTATCAAGATATATATCAAGGATCCTATTATCCTACCATTTCTTTATATAAAAACGTTACCGTGTCCGTTAATTTCGGACCCAATTTTAGATTCCCGCCATCTGTAGATAAATTCAAATATAGACCAGTGAGTATGACTTCAGATTAGTCAATTGTTTTTTTTTAATTCAATTCATTAAAATATTCAAATTTTTCAAAGTTGTTACTTAAATTTATCGACAGATTATTTTTTTTAAACCATTGGATAAAGATTTAAGATTTAGTGGAAAATTAATGATACTAGTTGTTGCCAAGTTTGAATTTAATTCAATAATGTCTCCGTAAAGTTTCTGTAATTGAGTTTTTTTTAAAAAAAATGTGTAATTTATCTGTTTGACTTGACTAACCATTTAGAATGGAATTGAAACTTTCTTAAAATATGTTTTCCTCTATTCACTTATCAAAGTGTTTGTTATTGAAAAAACGTTTTTTTTTTTGTTATTAGATGTCTGAACGTGGCGAAGAAGCTGTTAGTGATCAAACTTTGGCGGACATTATGTATCTAATTGAAAATGAAGGAAAATTAAGGCTGGACAGTTTCGTTCTTTGATTGTAGGTAGATAAAACATTCGTTATTAAATTAATTATGTTAGTTACGCTATTTTTTCTACGACTACTCGCTTTTTATTAAATTGATTAAAATATAATAATAAAAATCAGCTTTTTTTATGCACATATTTATAAAATTGGAAATTATCTTTCATCGTATATTTTCTTTGTAATACAATAAAATAAAAATTATTTTATCAAGTTGTTTTTTTCTCCGAATCAGTATATTTGCACCACTTCGTGTTCAGGTAAAGGTAATAGAGATGAATATAAGGAAGTCGAAGGAGAAACGTGGAAAACACTTCTGTTATTCGAATCTTGAACGTCGCGATAATTTCGCAATAAAGGTTCGCCGTTTTCGTCGAAAATATAACGCAAAGCGTCGATCTATGAAATGAAAAAAATATATAAGCATATATACTACGGTTCAAAAGTATTCGTCCACCCCATAACCTCTTCGTTATGTATCAAAATAATACAAAGCGAATGTCGAAACGGTGTTTACGAATCAAAATTACCTAATTTGTTAATTATTTTATAACCGGTGTTTATGATTGTAGTTTAGTCCCGTGAGATTGGAGAACGGACCAAGACATCTTGTTGTGAAGTTCGTATACCAATTGTTTTAGCGCAAATTCAGACTTGTAAGTTTTTAAATGGGTATAACCTAGATATTCATAGTCTATGCAAGGAGCACCGAGAGCTTTGGTGATAAAAAAACCACAAATGCTGAAGATAAATGTATTGTATTGATCAATAAACGGTTCATAGGTCTAGATATAGTACTTCTACAATAAAAAAGGGGATTGAGAGAAGCGCTGGTGTCAGTGAAGACATCAAGGTTGCAGTGGGATGAATAACATAAAATGTGGGCGTGTGAATTCAAAATTGGAGGTTTTTTGGTGATGGTTTGGAGATGTTTTGGAGGAAAGATCCGGTCCCAAGTATTCCTCGAAGGATTTGAAAGAATTGTAAAGGAAGAATGTACACTGAAAATAATTATTTAACCGTCACGGTCAACCCCATTGAGTTATTGAGAGATAAATTCTACAAGGAAGTCGGAAAACATTGATCATATTAATAAAAGCAAAGTACATCGATGAATCAAAAATTTAAATTATAGATTGTAGTATTATTATTTTTATTTTTTGCGTATAGGGTGGGTAAAAATGTTCAAACGGTAGTGTATAAATATGATTATTGTTTTTATTTACCTGATCTATGGATAAACCTATAGGTATCCTTGTAATTAACCATAATACGTAATGGATGCATTTTTCCGTACTAACCGATCCCCAATACAAAAAATAATCGTCCCTAAATTCCTTAAACAGTCTAGTTACAACGATATTTTCGATTTTTTTCGAATTACCGGCGGTGGCGATGTCTTTCAAAGAATCGATTATTATTTGAAAACCGGGATTGATATCATCTTGAATCTAAAAGTATAAACACCTTCTTTCTCTCTCTCTCTCTCTCTCTCTCTATATATATATATATATATATATATATATATATATATATATATATATATATATACGTATAAATAATGAAAATTATAGTAAATAAAACAACCTTGAATAAATATACTAAAGCGGCAATACCGTCTTGTTCTTTTAAAGCCGATTCTTGAGTCAAATAACAACTTTTGAAAAAAATCGCGTGCAATTCAACAGGATATTTACAACCGTCCATCGTATGTTCGCTACCTTCCATCGCGCTACATCCCCAATGAAGATGAAAATTGGAAAATACGTAATTTCCCACGAAAGGACCATTCGTAATATAAGGACGTTCTTCTTTCCATTTCGCACTGAAAATTACTAAAATATATTATAAAAAAAAACGGTGGAAAAGGGGACGAAGTCAAGGAAAAATCACAGTAAGAAAACAATTTGACTAAAATCAGAATTAACTAAATAGATGCAAATATAATACTACTTATACTTACTGGTTTGTCCCGTATTTGTTATTTTTGTCTTTTTAGGTGGATTTTCGAAATTTACCCAAACTAATGGGGGTAAAATGACGACTTTGGTATTTTTTAAATTGATATCGATAGGCGATTCAAAACATCCTTCAGTTATCGGTAAATCTCTTATACAAAGTTGTTTTTCGTAAACGTCCTGTTCTACTTCGTCTTCATTAACTTCTTCTTCGTTACTTTCTATATTAGTTTCATTGGTTTTCGTTGTATTTGTACTTGAATCAATTTTGCTCATATTCAAATGAAAGAATAATTAATTGAAGAAAAAAAAATATGGAAATGGGGTTAAATTTTTGATATAATGATCTGTTAACGAATCACTGTCATTATTTGACGTGAGATTTTCTTAACCAAATTATATTAATAATATGACATTTATTAATATACATATCTTAGATCAGGATCTTTTATATATATATATATATATATATATATATATATATATATATATATATAGAGTGTTTGTTAATTAACGAAAAATAATTGGTTATTATACTTCTTTTTTGAGACAACCTATACAGTATTTTGGCAAATATAGGTTATTATTTGATGTAACGAAGGTATTTCTCGGTTTCGATCGCTGCGGCAATCGATAAGGATGCCAACGACGCCAGCGTCGACGCGCCTTAAAAATATACAGCGCAGTCCAATTAATTACTCACATCTTACGTAACTAGGGTTGCAATTATTTAAATAATGTTGCAATTTGGATCAAATAAAAAATAACTTTCCATTCACTTTCTTTTTACTCTTCAATTCAAGTGTATAGAATCTCTATATTTCTATAAATTAAATCGAAAACATTTTTAGATAAATTTGTGACATTCGTTGAAAATATTGTATTTTTAAATCTCATTATTTGGAATCTTTTTTCTTCTTTACCGTACGTTAGGACTCGGTCCTGTATTAGAATTAGTGGTTGCCTAGTTGCAGCTGGGATGATAAAAACCAACTTTCGTACTATCTCGTAGATAATCGTCTTTTTTGGAATAATTATCTGTAATGAATAGCAAATACTTTTGTGTGCTTGTGATGTGAAATTGATAATTCATTAAGTATTACACAACATTTTTTTTAAAGGATTTTCCGTTGATATAAATATTTATTGTCATAAAATATTCATTAAACGTTCACGTATTTATTTAATTATTATGAAATAAACAGTCAGATTAGAATTTTAAATTAAGGGTCGTGAATAAATGTATACAACAGTAATACGTCAAATAAAACGTAATTTTATACTTACGCGGTTCCCTCGTTTTTTGGCTGTAGAAAATCGAAAAATTAAATTTTTTAGTGTTTTTTTTCAAATTATAGTTTTTACGGCGATTTTACGAAAAAAAATTATGGGAATAAGAAAAAATTAAAACTTATATTATTTACAGGGTTTTAAATGTTTATGAAAATAACTCATTCGCGTATAATTGTTTATAACTTTTTCCCAAATAATCAAATGAGATTGTTATAGTTTTTTTCGTAATCTACACAAAATAAGGAACAAATTGAAAAAAAAATGTATAGAAAAATGTTGATTTATCATGTTTTTACAATTGAAAATTTTCACCATTAAAAAAACGGTTGACTGTGAGAAATGGGAGTGGGGCGATTTTCAATTTTTTTTTCCAAAATGTTCGTTATTTGGTGTAGATTAACAAAAAAAAATATATGATCTACGTTTGATGCTTTGTAAAAAAATTATGAGCGATTATATACAAGGAAAGTGCGTTTATGATTTCATTTAAAGTCATGAAATATCCAGGTGAGATATTTTCCATATTTTTTTTTTTCGTAAATCCGCCGTAGAAACGAAGATTTAAAAAAAAATTCATCGAAATCGGATAATTTTTCGATTTTCTAGAAGCAAAAAACGCGAAATTATAAAACTACCAAAGTTATTATTGAGAATATTAAAAACCCCTGTATATAAATTGTTTCTTTAAATTCATCATTAAAAATAAATTCGAAAGATTTCTATCTGAAGGTAATTGGGTTATTAGGACTAACCTGAACAAAATCTAGTTCACCTAGTGCCTAGTACGGTATCGAATATATTTTCGGTTAATTCAAAATTTTTATTTTTTTTCTAATATATATTAATCGCGTTAAAATTTTGAACAAAATCGGATGTTTAATATATATTCGTATAAAATATTGTTAGATTTATTTATTTATTTTTTCATTTAAAATTTGTTTCCAGGGTAGGAAAAAAATCAATGCGTCGGGCGACGGCGACGCCGAAACGTGCAACGTCTAACGTCGCGCATACGTAAAAGCGTCACCGTCAACGCATTCTCGTTTAGTCGAATTAAAACCGTGAACGCGCTCCTGGCCACTGTTCGGTGGTCATCTAGGAAGCCCTATGCGATATCCTAGGTGAGGTAAGAATTAACAACCGCGTGAATGCCTCCGTTTGGCACAAAATGTCGTCTACTGGTGAGGAGGTGTTGCAAGTTAACGTTACCATTCACGACACCTGCCTGGATGATAGAAAGTACTGGTGTTTCATACTTTCATCCATTTGTACTTTCATCGCGGGATTACTTATTGTGCTCGTGTGGAGGTTGTTTGCTTTTTTGTGTTGTAGAAAGGATCCCGAATTGGGACCTAACGATCCGAAACAAAAAGAACAAAAGGCCGCTAGACAGGGAAAACAAGAATTCGAAGGGACTTTTATGACGGAGGCCAAGGACTGGGCGGGAGAATTGATATCCGGCCAAACCACTACGGGAAGGATTTTGGTAAATAAATACTTTATATTAATAATCGAATTTATTAAATAAACGATACTCTTCATTCGTTATGTACCTATATAAAATTGCATTTCGGGTCATCATGTCAAAAGGTCACTACACTTGAAATATAGAATCGCTGCAATTTACAGGACTGTATCTACCTACCGGGTACCCATTAATGAAAAATAAATAGAATATACCCCCGGTAAATCAATTAGATAATATGTTTACATTGTTAATATGAAATTATCGATAATTACAAAACTAATGTTTGATCAATTCTTTATTATATTTACATTTTCAACTTATACCTACTAATAATTATTCCCCGACTCAAAAATATCATTTTTCCGTACTTACAAAACGTTTTAAAATAATTTATTTATATAATTTTTTTGCGAACAACAAAATTTTTTTTCTTTAATTTTATTTTAGGAAGGCATGCGTTTAGAATAATTTTGTCGTGTGTTGATGTTGTGCTTCGATCCATTATCCTTGTCTCTGAAATATATAATGTCATTACTACGAACCGACGTGACTTCTTGGCTTTAATCCAAAAAATTAAAAGAGACAGTTGTTGATTCGGGATGACCGGGTTTAGTCTAAAGATATAATTTCAAAGCTACTCTATTTTTTTTTTCCAACACTCAATAAACTTCTAAATATTTTATACAATAAATCATTTTTTTTTTCATTTTCGTCGAGTACGGGGTTATGTTAAAAAGGTATATACGACACTGATGGATTATACGAGGTCCGGTTATTAAATAACGAATTTGTTTACGAAAAAGGGTTTTATTATAAAAATTATTTTACAATCGAATGATCCCCTTCGATATACTCCCCTACCCTCGCCGCACATTAGTTTTTTCCATCGATCTAAGCAGTGATGGTCAGGAGCTCTGCAATTTTTTGCTTTACCGCTACCATCGACTCAAATCTGGTGCCTTTCGAATGGACTGGAATGCGCTTCTGACCAAATACTGCTTTTTAGACAACGCGATATTGGCAAATAGTCTGACCCTCTGGAACCCATTCAGTAATCACGGTATCGTTAAAACGCTCAACAGTGCCTTGAATTTTGATTTGCTCTCTCGGTTCACACTAGAGCGCTTACACCACTCAAAAACACGCGCTCGATATAAATAATTGTCCCCGTAGACCTCTTGCAACGATTTATAGTACTCAGTTTCAATTCAACCCGTTTTTTACCCCACCCGTGTCTAGGGCGCAATCTCGTTATTTAATAACCGGACCTCGTATATATTTATATGTATTTAGTGAATCAAAAATATTTTACTTTCTTTTCAGGTTGTCTTAGTATTCATTCTGAGCATAGCTTCTTTAATAATTTACTTCATAGATGCCTCAAAGTAAGTATTTATAATATTTCAATTATTATATATAAATTTTGTTATCGAAACGGTTTTTTGTCTATTATCTATTTTATTTTTTCTAGTGTTCGACATGGGTAAATATTTTTATTTTTGATACTCAATTACGCTGTAATCAGATAAGTATTTAAAATTGTTCGAGTATACGAGGTATGGCCAATTAAAAACTAAATATATTCATACAATATAAATATAAAAGAAGAATGTGTGATATCGGTTTTTCGAAATTTATAACAGATATTCCAAAAGGCGGTAAATAATTCGATTTGATCATTTTTGTTTTTATTTGACCGTGCCTATGTATCAATTGGCTTTAAATAAACGATTATAACCAAACTAACAAATCATTTTTCCTTAATAAATGATACATTTTATCTAATTAGGTATTCCGTGAAACAATCAAATATGTAATTATTATAATGAGACGATAATAGTGTATTATCGTATTTTTCCTGTTCGTAAACAATTTTTAATTGGGCTCTTCAAATCAATGTTTACTAGAATCTACTTGATTAAAATTTTTAAATAATTTAATATTAAACAAACCTAGAGTTCCCCAAATGATACAAAAAAGACAAACAGCCAAATTCATCTCGGACATAAAAAGAAAGAAACAAAAAAAAACGGATTTTCGTGAGTTCAATGATTACTTCAAAAATTTTGAACTTATTCACCATATAACTGAAAGCAGTGTAATTATAAGTGAAGAAAAAAGTTTTTTATTTTTGATAATAATAATTCAAGAGTTTTTTTTAATAATATACGTTTATGATTCATTTATAAATATAATCCGTGACTAGGGTGCAATAATAATAAGAATACTTAAAAAGATGATTCATTGGTAATCATTGAAAGGATTGGCAATTCTTTGTAATCAACTATGTAATAGATATTTAAAAAAAAGTGAATATTGCTTTCTATTCTATTCTTTTTTTAATATATGGGATTTAACTGATATCTTAGTTCCTATATAAGGTTTAAATTTACAATCAAGCACATATTTTACTTATACATATAATTTTCTATAAAATTAATTGTAACGTTTTCACTGCTCACAGCTTGCGTTACTTTTGTTGTTATAAACATTATAAGATATAAATCTGCCAATTTCTTTTTGTAAATAATTCTCTTTATAAGATATTTTGTCATATTATCTTTGAGTAGAAATAATTACATTTTATTTTTCATACCTCTTTTGTAGTTTTGTATGTACTTGTTGGTGACATACTGGGTTCCTGGAATTTAAGTTATTTAGCACAGTTTAAATTGTCCTTTTGTTGAACTATTTTTATATAAACAAATTGAATGTTTGGTTTATTTTCTTTTGAGGTTAAGTCTTGGTCTAAAGGACGCAAGCATTATTCGAAATTTGCCAGACGTGGCAATTAACTGTTCACGAATTAAGTTATTAGTGCAGATTTTGTAAATTTTGCAGATATTGATTTTTGGTTGTTCAGTTCGTTGAAAGGTTGTTTTGAGG
The DNA here is from genome assembly GCA_026230145.1 of Diorhabda elongata. Classification (NCBI taxonomy): domain Eukaryota; kingdom Metazoa; phylum Arthropoda; class Insecta; order Coleoptera; family Chrysomelidae; genus Diorhabda; species Diorhabda elongata. The sequence goes on from CM047930.1 coordinate 39,091,094, forward strand.
AGTGATTTGTTAGCTGGTGTTTTTGAAATTGACCTATAGTTGCACCTGGCTGGATTGTCGTCTTGACGTGTGACCCGATTTTGCTGCTAACTTCATTCATATTTTCCTTTTGACTGTTAACCGATGTGGAATTTTTACAATGTAGTTACATTGTTCTATTGGTTAGCGACCCTGATGGTGTTAAGATCAATTTCTTCAGAGATTTTTGAAAAGCGGAATTTAGCCGGTCTTAAGGAGCCTTCCGCCGATTTCAAAAATTCTGGAATATTAAATTATTAATTGACTTCCAAAAAGTAGATATAGATTAGTTCCCTTCGTTAAAAAGGAAGGTAAGATCTTTTTGTATAAAAGCAGAAATAGTTCTAATTACTGATATATGAACTAGGTTAGGTTCCAAATTATAAACTACCTTTTTTATTGCATTCCACGTATATGGTCCTATTTGTATTCTTCTGACAAGTATGGAGCCTTATGTGTTGTTAAAGGTCAGATCAACTCATATTAGTTCTGCAACTGAAACTTATCATTTATTAAGTGTATGACAAAAAACGTTTGTCGCGATTACGAGTTTTTGAGTACTTTAAGCGGTTTCAAGATAGCCGAGAAGATGATGAAGTTGATGAAGTTGATTTGTTATTACTTTTTCATCATCAGTACAATGAGTCAACTCGTTCCACACTTTCAATCAAGAGGTTTCTAGTCAAACCCAATATCTGTGTGTTAAATTACCCACATTATTCGCCGGTTATTTAATATCCACACCTCGTAATTTGCTTATAGTCTTTACTTTATTCATATAAACATTTTTTTATGAATGTATTCTTTCCTGTAATAATTAAATTACACTTTACTTTATATTAAGGTATGACATATCTTGATTTATGAATTATTACTGTATACTTATTTAGGTAGCAAGTAATTTTATTAGTAACAAACAAAAATACGAGTGGAATTCAATTCGTATTAATGGCAATAACTTGCATGTGCAATTATTAAACAGTTAAACTTTTAACATTTTCATTTATGTTATGACAAAAGAATTGCATGAAATTGAAAAAACTAAATAATGTACTCGTTATTTTTTTTAAATACCTAGTAATGAATGATTTTATATTCGATCGATATGAATAAAAAGTTGTAGGAATATTAAGACATAATAATTTTTTTTATATTGGAATCGATTTAAAACGATTTATGTTGAAAATTGAAATGAAGAATCTATACACCCCACAAAAATTATCGCATCACTCATTATTTTTTAAATATTTTATATGCGTTGCCTGTTTTTCGAATTTTATTATTACGAATTAAAACACCAATAGATACAACAGATGCAACATTTATTTTATATCAGTTTAATCTACAGAGGTCAAAAAGTTTGATTTACCAAAACATAGAAAATATCAAAAAAAATTTACAAAAAAATGAATGGTGCTTAAACTAAAACTAGCCAATAAATTTCTAATTACAGCTTCCATTCGTCTTGGAAGACTTCTAAACAGGTTCTTTTCCCAGAACATTTTGAAGATCATCTAGTGGTGTCGGATGCTGCTGAATTTGCCATCATAGATGGTCCCAGACATGCTCTATTGGGCTAAGGTCCGGGCTACATGCAGGCCAATTCAGGGTGGGTATCTCGACCTCTTCTAAGTACTGGCGAACCACTCTAGCAGCGTGTGGAGGAGCATTATCGTGTATTACTACTATTAGTATTACTACATGGGGTTCTAGGATATTGGTTATCATTTAGTCTTCCATCATTCACTGGTACTAACCCCGTGCGACCCTCGAAAGAAATTCCTCCCCAAACCATGATAGAGCCACCACCAAAGCTTTCAGTTTGACAAAAATTAACCTGATCGTGCGATAATTTTTGTGAGGTGTATATTTTGTGGTAACAAATAAATTGATTTGTCGTTTATTACGATTCCAGTGAAAAGGTAGAACGCTGCCAAGAATGGAGCTCCAATATCACCCAACAAATCGACCTCGCCTTCAACATATTTTTTATGGTCTATTTTTTTATAAGAGTAAGTATAAAAAAAAACAAACCAAAAAATGAATTATAATTTTAAAATTATATTTTTAAAGTTCATAGCGGCTAGTGACAAGCTTTGGTTTATGTTAGAAATGTATTCGTTTGTGGATTATTTTACGATCCCACCTTCGTTTGTGTCCATCTATTTGGATCGTACATGGATTGGTAAGTTAGATTTTAAAAATCGGAAAATCGTTACGCTTAACTTTTTTCTTTTTTTTTTTTTTATTTCCAGGTCTTCGTTTTTTGCGTGCTTTACGTTTAATGACAGTACCGGATATATTACAGTACCTCAATATTCTAAAGACTTCTAGTTCAATACGGCTCGCTCAGTTAGTTTCCATATTTATATCTGTATGGCTCACCGCAGCCGGAATTATCCATTTGGTAAATTTTTAAAATTTATCGATAAATTTTTTAATAAAAATAATTTATTTTTTGTTTCAGTTGGAAAATTCCGGGGATCCTTTAGATTTCAGTAATCAACATCCTTTGCCGTATTGGAATTGTGTATATTTCTTGATCGTTACTATGTCAACGGTGGGATACGGAGACGTCTATTGCCATACGGTATTGGGAAGAGGATTTTTAGTATTTTTTCTACTTGTCGGATTGGTAAGTTCGATTTTATTTTTCTTTATTTACGCTCTTCTTAATACTTTATCTTAAGCTTTGCATTCTTTTCGACTTTACCTATTTCACTATTAAAATCAAACAATACATAAGTATACGTAAGTTGGCGTAAGTTGGCCGTATATGGGACATAACTTTTTAATTATTAATTTTACGAAAAAAAGTTATTCTTTGTAAAAAGTTCTGCATCGTTCAAAACCTAGAATTCAATCATCAGATGTTAAATTGTTTCAGTCGTATACGAGGTTTGTCAAAAAATGTGATTAAGAAGCTTAAAAGTTGTTAGTGTTCGATAAAAATTGAGAGATAATTGTTTTTAAAAGTTTATTTAGAATTGTTAAATCAAATTTATAATTAATAAATACAATGTATTAATGTGCAAACTTAAATTTCCAACGTAACCGTAGAGAAAATGTAGAAAAAAATATTTTTTCAATGTATATAAACAATCTTAAAGCTATTTTTAATTCTAAACATCTTTTCTTTATAACAATTTTCGATATTGTCAAAGAGAAAGGTACTTTACTCTTGAACGAAAATCACATTTTTTGACGAACCTCGTATACGACTGAAAAAATTTAACCTCTGATAATTGAATTCTACGTTTTGAATCATGCAGAACTTTTTACAAAGAATAACTTTTTTTCTTAAAGTTAATAATAAAAAAGTTATGTCCCATATGCCGCCAACTTACGTGGACACACTGTACAAATAATTTTTTTCTTAAAATACACAACTTTTTAAAACAGCCACTTTTTAAAACTTAAACGTCTATTCCTAAAATCGAATTATTTACCGAGGGATCGCTTCTGTAAGAGTTACTTTTCACACGAGTTTCATACGAAATGTTTTATACGTCCGTAGAATTGAAAAAAAAAATCATTTAACGAATTCAAATAAATAACATCTTCTATAGTTGTATTAGTACTTTGATTGGAGTGTTGGTAGGATCGAGAACATTCACAATGTTGTTTCAAATCCAACCCGTTAATATTTTTATTGCAGAATACATTTTGTATTTTATCGAGTAACCCTCCGCGACTGTGTTGGATTTCCACCCACTGTACTTGTTTATATGAATTAAATCACCACCAAAATTCACTAATAGAGACGTCGAAGAGCGTCGAAATTTATGCCCAGTGTAGTTTTTTTATGGATTAGGTAAATTCAAATATTACCTACAACTTAAGTTTCGTATTTTCCATTTCTGTACTGTGAAAAGAAACCATCTGTTTTGACATTTGTGGGTCGTTGGTTTTCATATTTTTTATAAATCTTTTGTCAGATTTTTTTTTGTATGAGGTACTGTGATAATTAAAACATTTCCGGTATTATTAATATCGTAACACTTGGACAACACTCAACTATTTTAAAGTTTATTGGCAGAAATACGTTTCTTAGAACATGCAATTTGACTAAACATGTACGAAAAATATCATTAAGATGGTGTCTATTATCACGCTGACAAACTGAACGTCTTGGACTAGTTGAAATATAGCCTGTCTTACACGTTCCATGTGGCTGCCTTTTCATTAAACTACCCCCATTACGAAGGGCATTAACCCATCGCAAAATGGTGTTTCGCTGCTTTCATATTTAGATTCTGCAATAAAAATTTAGTTAAAATCTAGACACCCAAAAAAAATTTCTTTTTGTAGGCCTACTCGTACTTTACTCACTTGTTTTATAAATAATTACTTCTAGACTAGTTTTATTAGTTTTAGTTGTTTTTTTATTAATATTATAAAGAATAATTAACACCTTAGATTAGATTAATTTAGAATTGTTTTGCGCACGTTTCTACCCTTTTAGTGTACATATTCAGATAAAAGTGGCCGTTTTAAAAATTGCACCTAAACCGAAATAAACACGGGAATGACAAATTTGATAGGAATTTACCGGGTTTATAATGTTTCGCAAAATTTTTTCAATCCAATTCACACAATCTAATTAATTCAATTTTAAATTGAAAACAATAGATATAAAAAAATAACGTATCGAAAAGCATTCGCCTATGCTTTGATTTGTATAATAACTACATACATTATACCGAGTGTTTACCGATTATACGGAAACGATAAAATCGAAAATATACATTTTTCTATTCCTGAAATTTAAAAAAAAAAAAAGGATTATATACTACATTTTATTAGAAATTTCTCGTCCAGATCCATATATAGTAAATACTCGGTATATTCCGAATAGGACAATCTTATTTCATCCATGTATCCGAACTCCTTGTGTTTTTTTTTCAACGTTAGATATAATTTGAAATGACCCATTTTTTTTTTGTTTTAATTATTAGACAATAGTTATCAACGAACCTCCTACCAGAAAACCTCGAATGACAAACCTTTTAATTATTTTGTTTATCGATAGATATTTTTCTAATTATATCCATTTTCATTTACATATATTTCAGTTGGAATTTGATTTATCTATTATAACAAAATTAAAAACAAAGAAATGACGCCGTCTAGAAATTTTTATGATATTTGGACGCACGAGGGCTGTTTAAATAAATAATTGTTGTTTTAGATGGTTGGATATTAAAGACGGCCCTTATGAGTACAATACTTTTAGATTCAATTTTTTTTTTTTTTAAACAAATTTTCAACTGAAGATATATCGATAGAAATCTAGTGCCAGTCGGGGTGGGGGTCGTATTAAGCTAATAGTAGTATAATAGTAGTAGTTTGTTGTAAAAAAAAAAATCGGTCCGAAGAGGAGCCTGAGATATATCGGGTTTATCGGTTCTCTTGCTCTTGTTAGGCTGTTTTTGCCAGCTGGATCCCCGAGATAACCGAACTAGCTGCCAATCGACCGAAGTACGGCGGAAAATACAGCAAAGATGTGCGACGCAGGTACAATAATTAACAGAACCAAACAACACCAGACATTCTTAATCACACAAAAATATCCAGATCTAAACTACTGAACAACTACCGGGATATTGTTAAATTTATAACATAAACATAAAAGCTTTCTCGATTTTAGTAGTTTAGGTCTATTTATTTAAAGCAAAGAACTATAAAACACTTGATATGGTGTTTACTTTCAAATTTATATTTAATAAGTAGCAATTGAATGAGATTTCTTCACGAAAAAGTAGATTGGGCCGTTTCTTTTTTTTTTTTTTTTTTGGGAAAACTTTCAATTTTATAAAGATATCGATAATCGAATTATACTTGAAACATATGCTTGTAGTGTAGCTTTGCTTTGGCCTTGCGAAAATTACTCTGTAAAATATCTCACTGTACCATTGAAAATAAGTTTCAAAAATTAATTTTTGAAACTTCCGCGAAACAACATATTCGTTTGTGTGGATTTTTACAAGATAATATCAACTAGAATCAACTTGTTGCATCGTCTACTGAAATTTTCTCAAATTCTTCTATTTCCTCATATTTTGAAATCTTCATATAAACGTTTTTGTATATCATTGATTCAATAACAAACATTTAATGATATAATTGAATCTTTGATTTGATAATTTGATCAAAACTAGAATCGTTTCGAAAAACTGGTCTAATCTACTTTGGAAAAATATCGAAAATATTACCCTTATTTCGTTTATAAATGAAAATATTAGAATGCTTTATAATTGGGGTAATGTTTTTGCTAAAAAAAAAAACAAAAATTGAGCATCATACGATTTTGGAAAGTTGATTAATTTTTTGGCATGGTGCTAGCTGCCGACATTTAGTTCCGTTGTGTATATTCAGTAAATGCTGGTTTTGGAAATGAATATCAACAACCCGAAATAATTTTTATTCGGAAAAGTTCCTCTCTTAAAAAATATTTTATTTTCGTCTCGATTATTTCCAATAGCCATTTATTTGTAGCATGTACACAACGTTAGTAGAATTTCAAATCCTGTGCTTCGTTTTCTTATTAATAAAAATATTTTTATCGGCGACATAACACGCTTAAAATTCATTTAAAAAATAATTATTTTATTAAAAAATTAATACAAATATCGCACAAACATTTTGATACTGGTCGATTTAAATTTTTTCTGGGCCGAACTAAAATTCCTGAACAATCGTAAATAAACAAAATATTAAAATATATTTGGTTCGAATAGTTTGCCCTTTTCTGAATACCTATTTTCTTTTTATCTGAGCTTCTCTGTATCAATAAACATTAAAAACTAATTAATTAATCTTTAGATAGAGACCGTCATCAATATACAATACAATACAGGGTTGTAAAACAAATATAAATGCGTTTTGTTTATCGGTTTTCTCAAAGTACTAATAAATAATTAGTTAATGCATCTAAATCTTCTGTTTTAAAATTAAAATTTGTCAATCTGTCAAAAATTATTAAGAAAAACTAATTTTGAAACAGAACAGACCTAAAATAATATAATAATAAAATAATAAGTTTATATATAATCAGTTGTTATAATTGTTAATTCGTAATTTGGTAAATAAAACAACTGCCTGTTTAATTTAATATTTCGTTGTAAGCAAATCGCGATTTTTGACAATATACAAAATAAGATAAAATAATTTTATCACCTGTTTATAATATTTCATTTCGTTCAGAGCTAATTACCGACTAAATTTACTAACTGGGTTAATGCGGTTTATTTGCAAATTGTACATTCATACAACGCATGTCCTTTTGAATGAATCGTTTTGTTTATATATATATATATATATACATACAGAGAGTATCCGATTTACAATATTTGATATACCGAATAAATGTTTAATAAAAATAGGTATTGGAAAGAGGAATATTAACGAAAGAAAGAAAAATATTTTTATTTCTTCAGGATTTGGAACTTACACCTATTTTTTTGCGCCTAGTTTTAATCTAGATCGACTCGTAGAATTAATTCTAGTAGCACTTTACATAACTGCCTGCACAGCCTGCTAGTGCCACGCACGGTACGATCTAAACGAGTGCAGGACTACAAGAAAATTACAAGGACAAAAATTGGAAAAATTCGAATTTTTATTTGTATTAAATCGCGTACAAGGCTCCTCAATTGGACTTGAAAGAAAGAAAAAAAAAAGCGTTGAAAAATATGTTTTTGTTTTGTTTCCCTTTTCACTCTCCTTCCTTCACTCAATTTTCCCAAATATATAAAGCTTAATCAAAAAGAAAAAAGATAATTTATTATTATTATTATTATTGGAATAATTGTGTCTTGTTGATTAATATTTGCGTAAAAATTTTTGAAAATAATAAATTTTGAATAATTTGCGTATCGGACGAAATACTTTTCGGAAAAACAACCTCATTAATTACGTACAAAAACACGAATTGAAAATTGGACGTTAATTTTATAATGGATGGGATTTAAGAAAAATTTCGAATTTGCAATTATAAATTGAAAATTCGATATTTGAAACTATTTTTTAAATATTAAAAAACAAGACGTAATTATTCGGTGAGAGCTTTGAATTGATTATATCAATTAGAATTATATGATTTCTTTGTTTCGGCGTCTCTAGGCGATATTCGCCAGTTGTATCCCAGAAATAATAGACTTGATCGGAACTAGACCAAAATATGGTGGAACCTTGAAGAACGAGAGAGGCCGAAGGTGAGATAGCATAGTCATATTGTTTTGCATAACAACAAAATTCAAATAAAAATTTATCGGTTAGAAAACAATTGTAGTAAAAACGGGATGGGATCAATTATTTATCTAAAAAAAAAAAAACAATAACCGTCCTGACGTGTTTAATGACAACTTTAAATTACAACAATTTTATTTTCAAAAAAATCCATTCGGCACCCGATTTACGAAATTTTTCATTTTCCTTTTAAATCTTTTTCGTATACAAACGAAATTCAAATTGTGTAATGTTGTAATTTAAAGCGACAGACATAAACTGGTACCGGACGTATTTTCATGTTTTACTTTTTTTTATATTTATATATCTATATATAAGAAAGCTGTTCATACATACCATTTTCCTGCACGCTCTGATTCTATCCCTCTTGATGTCCTTTACAGTTTTTTTTTAAGTGTTGTGCTCCTGCTAAATGTACGTAGTAGTTACTGGATATAAAACTGTAACTATTATCTTCTTTTTTTCTCGGATTTGTTTGAAATAAAAAACGTAGGTATTTATTTAGCTTGCAATCAATGGAATACAACATCCTCTGATCGATTCGTATTAATAAAATTATATCTTTCTAATTAAATATTCTTTTGAACGTCTCCTTTAGAAACAAAAAGATGATGCGACATTTCGGATATCTTCGTTAATATTTCGTTATATATCTTTCAGAATAATGAAAATTTCGGAATAATATTGTATATTGCATATCTCTTTAAACATATCAATTTGAACTATTGAAGAATCAGTCAGAGTAATATCGAAACATTGTTTGTATGCTGGATATTCTATTGTTGTTTTCAAACAAATTCTTGATTTTACTTTTAGTCAGTGGTTTGCATGGCGTTGCCACCGGATGAGGTGCGTGGCCAGGCTGTGAATAGGCTCTCACTGTAAATAATATTTAGAATAGACTAGAACTTTTATATACATCGCCGACAAACAAGTTTCTGATATATAACTTTTACTTACCCACTAACTTTCGTGGAAATAATTAGACTATGGAGTCTTTTTCATCTTTTATTTAACTTTAAATGCTTTTATCTAACACATTCTATTTCGAACAATTCTAACCTCTCTTAAATTATTCTCGAAAAAACATTCTGTCAAATTTCTGAAGGCTAAAGACATAAACAAGTTATGCAACCCTACAATAAATTAATGTTAAGGCCTGTTTACACAGATTTTAACTAACTTTTTATGGGAACGCGATTTGCGTTGGGTTCGTTAATATTTTAAATGATATTTTATGACGATTTTGGAATCTATTAAATTATCCGTCTATATGAAATCAAGTATTTTCTTCTTTTCGATTAAAGAAACGTCAGTATGGGCAACTTTAAATTTGATCAAATAAAACGCCTCTCCAAGATACATTTTGCGAAACGCTTTTCTTATTTCTTCATTCTCTTACGATATGTCTTTAAAATTATTTTATGGGTATCAAAAATCTGGACTTTTTCTACACTATTTATCAGAAATTTAAATAAATTGTTTGCATGATCATAGATTTATCATTAAGCTTTAAATAAAATATGATTTTATCTTGAGTTTGATCGTCATGTCCAGTGGCTACTTTATTGGAAAAGGATATATGAAAATATCGTAGAATTATTTCTAACCCAACGCTTATGTAACCAATAAAATGTATTTTATTGAATCTATTAAAAAAATAAATCGGTAAAAAATATCAATTTTAATAATTCACGTATTAATCTATTTTTTTTTTAAATTACAATGTGATAAGATCGGTAAAATACAAACATGTCTAACTGGTTGAAAAAAGCTTGTCACTTGATATATTTTTTTTGAATCACCGTATTTATAACGCTTATAATGAATTGTAGTAGTTGTGACATAGTATTTACAAATGGAATGCTTATAGATTTTTATTAATCGCACTGTATACAACATCCTGTTAATGACTGTACCGATTTTAAATTTATTATATACAGAGCGATAACTTCTAATTATTCCGGAAACGCCTAAACTATACAAAATTAGAGGTGAACATGTTTTGGTATACATTATGCTGTTACTAGTTTTTTCAAATGTATTACTCGGTTTTTCGTATTATTTTTAGAATAAATAACAAATCGTATTCCAAAATTAAGTGATCCCTAATTACGGCGATTCCGGACTTTAGTTCCACTTTGTATATTTAAGTAAATTTAAAAAAAAATCGAAGTTTTTGTACGTTTACATAAAAGTCGACATTATTTTTTAGTAACGTATTAATAATTTTTTTTCTAACCGTTTAATTGAAAATTAAACTTCGATTTTTGCTAAAAAAAATTTTTAAAACACGTAATGATTTAATTTAATTAATTTAATTTAGGCACATAGTAGTATGCGGGCATATAACATACGAATCGGTTTCACATTTTCTAAAAGACTTTCTACACGAAGATCGAGAAGACGTCGACGTCGAAGTCGTTTTTTTACATAGGTAAGTCTTTAATAAAATACTGATTTACCTGTCTATTTCAATTAATTTTTACAATATTTCGCTTGTTATATAAGTTTTCAGGATATCTTTTATTTTAACTTGATAAAAATGTATTTATAACTTGCAAGATTTGCAATAACCAACTGAGAGAACGGTTCATAATCACGATCATATTCGGGGTTATAGTTTTGTCGATTTCTACAATTTTCTAAATACTATTCAACCAACATTTCATTGATTTTCAAAAGGAGAGCGACTAGTATAAAATCGTCATTCAATTCTCAAATATTGCGGTTTCGAAATAGCTTTTTATCACAAATATTAACGTTGCGTTATATCGATACATAAATCGATGGATATTTTTAGAAAAGAGCCCGATTTGGAACTGGAAGGTCTCCTGAAACGACATTATACCACGGTGGAGTTTTTTCAGGGAACCATGATGAACGCAGTTGACCTTGAAAGAGTCAAGGTACCACTTAAGGCATTCAATCAACGTTCTTTTGAATGAAAAATTTCTGAATATACATTATTTATTTGCTTTTTTTTTAAAATATATATATTTATAGCAGCGTACACATTTGAACGTTGCAAGATTTTTATGTGATGAAATTATTCGTGAAAAAAAAAAATCTTGAAACGTTAAGATATGGTAGTGTCCGTATTTAGTTTAAGCGAGCCTCTGCATGGTGAATTATGAAAATGTATCTACTACAATTTGAGTATTAAGTTTATGGCTTGCCTTATTTTTATGCTGAAATTATTGGAATGTGCAGGAAACCACCAGACCTAGAACTGGAAGGTCTTTTCAAGAGACACTTTACCACTGTAGAATTCTTCCAAGGTACCATTATGAACCCTATTGATCTGCAAAGGGTGAAGGTGAGTTTTGGGCTCAGATATTTCGCGTATAACAAAATTTACCATAACTCTAACCCCAATTTCATTGTTTGTAAATAGTCACATAATAAGTGTTTTTTCACATATTTTTTTTTTTAAATTGAAATCGACGATATTTCAATACATATTATTTTGTATGTAGAATAATTTTTCTCGATAAAAATTAGTCACTTGAGGTAAAAATCTCAAAAGTGAAAAAAATACACTCACGATAGTTTACCTTCTACGGAATTACTAAGTTATTTTAAATGGTACTTTGAACGCCCTCTAACGATCTTTAACGGAACGTGATTGAATGTTTTGTCGTATTTCTGTGATAACTGAATAAAAGTTTCGTAAAATATCTATAGATGTCGCATTTTTAGTAGAATGAAAGTTGTGTGTTCGTAAATAAGATGGCGTTATCTAAATTAAATACATTTAATAATTATTTATTGAAATATCTTATACTTATTCCGACCAATTAATGTTGATTTTATAAAAAAATAAATGTTTTAACGCATGGATATGCTGTTAATGATTCCATGGTAAAATGTAGTTGATACGATTCATATGTAACAATTAACCTTTATAGTTACACTTTAGATACTTCTTTCTTTCAACTTTTATGAATATTATATTCTGAAATAAATTGCAGCTTTATACACGAACGTAGAAGAAAATTAAAACGGAAACTTTTAAATAAACTAGTTTGAGAAAGAAGTATTTGAACAATTTGATATTGCACGTTGTGTTGCCGATGTTGGCCATTTACAAACATAATTCTGTAATAATGGCGTACAGAAAGTTTACAATGTCCGATAGTGACGATTTTAGGGGTTTTTATTAGATAGCATAGTGGTTTAGTGGACAGGAAACGTCGGGATTATATCTAATTATATAAACAAGATCAAAATATATTTCTAATGAATTCTAGTAGAACTTTGTGTAGAAAAATGGATATACGCGAATAAAATAATGTATCGGTGAGGGAGTGACCATTATGATGTGATATTAAGATTTTTTTTAACCGGTTCATTTAAATTATTCAAATAAAAAACGATCTCCAGTTCTGTTCTGATGTAAGTAGTAGGTCTTGTATGAGATAGCAGAGTTTTATATTAGTATTTTTGAAAAAAATAAATGAATCGTGTTCAAATCTCTAGGTGAATAAAATATGTAAATATATAAATAAAATTCACAATTCAATAATTTAAAATGAATAACTGGAGACTTGAACATGGATAAAAAGCATTATTTATTTCTGTTTGGAATGTTTGTAGATAATTGAAGCATGAATTAAATTAGAATAGATTACTTACTAAACACAAACCGAAAAGTATATACATAAATACATTAATCATCGAATTGACAACACTTCTCCGATACTTAATTCCATTTTTTTATTCACGTTGTTTATTGTTGTTTATTTTGGTAAATAGCGTTAGAATGTAAATTTCCTAAATATTTCAATTGTTCCAAGTCATAACATTATTGTGGAAATTGTTTATAAAAAATAATACATTTCAAATGTTTTTTCTTGGGATAAATGAAATGAAACTCTTAGTTAGTGGTGTTGCATTTTAGAAACAAATCTTTTTTATTGCGTTTTAGGTACACGAAGCCGATGCGTGCCTAGTTTTAGCCAACAAATACTGCCAAGATCCAGATGCGGAAGATGCAGCTAACATTATGAGAGTTATATCGATTAAAAACTATAGTGACGACATTCGGGTTATCATACAATTGATGCAATATCATAATAAGGTAAAAAATTTGTTATTATTTCGCTTCTTCACAATATGTATTTCGAATGTTATTATAAATTTGTAATAACATTGAACAATTCAGGCATACTTGTTGAATATACCATCTTGGGATTGGAAACAGGGAGACGACGTCATCTGTTTGGCAGAATTGAAATTGGGATTTATAGCACAATCATGTTTGGCGCCGGGATTTTCTACAATGATGGCAAATCTATTCGCAATGCGTTCTTTCAAAACGGTAAGTTTAATCGTATAAACATAAAACGTTTCGCAACAACTGAAATTCTTCGAAAAATTCAATTATTACCATTATCCAGGATCATTAGCCAGGATAGTAGTTGTTTTTTCCTTCAACTACTATCCTGGTTAATGCCTCGATGAATATTGAATTACCAAAGTGACACAAGTACATTCTTTGGTGAATTATGTTTTTTTTTTTTTTTTGGCTTAGATTAACAAATTGCGAAGATGATTTTATATTTTTTGGAGAATAGTCACCTACTTCAGTTTTTGGATTTGGAATTATTATTTGTTCCTAAAGAAATAATATCGGTTGTGAAAAATAATTGAAATAAGATGATTTTTTTTCTAAATTCATCGACTGAAGTAAATTTTTGAATATTACGTTCGTTCTCTATCTATTTATTTGCCATCGTGGTATTTGTATTTAACATTAATGAGGAAATATTTGGATTCGAAAAATTAGAGATAGATAACGGATACAAACATTCAAATTATTATATTATTTTTTGCTTACATTTCCTTAATCGGTATTATATACTTATTTAGAAAACATATTTTAGAAATATGCGCATCTATCGAGGGTAATTATATATTTTATTTAGATATATTACTAACGGTGTTTATATAATGGAATTGCATTGTTTTGAAAGTATATCTACATATATAGAGTGATTTTATTTAATTATTTTCCAATTAACCAACTAACTTACTATTATTAACGTATTGTTTGTATTCATCCGGAAAATTATTGGACTTATGCTAGAATCTTTGAAATGTATTTATGTTTTTCTGAATAAATTATCTTGTACAACCATTCTAGTATATTTTCTGGTAATTTTTCATGAAAAAAATGTTCCAATTGTCAAGTGCACGTTTATCTCCGTAACAGTGTATTTATGTAAATTTGATGAAATTTGATTTTCTTTAAAATGTGAATGATTACAGTCTTCGGATATGCAAATGTGGACCAATGACTATTTGCGCGGAACTGGAATGGAAATGTACACAGAAACTCTAAGTCCATCATTTATAGGCATGCCCTTTCAAAAAGCCACAGAGTAAGTCGGTCTAGCAATTGTCCTCCCTAATAATATTAACCTCTTTATTTTCCATTTTTTTTTTATGTTTCATCTTCCATTCCCCTAATACGAATCAAACTCGAAGCTTTCGACATACTCATTAATTCCTTGGTTATAACTGTGTGTAAAAAAGCTTTTGCTTGTATCTAAAATTGGTGTCTTTTTTTTAGGTGGACAAACAAAAATAATATTATACCAGATGCAATCGAAAAGTAGGTCGTAAATTGGATGCACCGCTCAGTTGTGTTCATTTATGTCCTATTTTTTAAATATTATATTACGTACCTACTATTAGTGTTTTCAATTTCAATTAATTACATTTTTTTAAAAATTATGTATAAAGCGCAGGAAATTACGTATTACTGAAAACTATAATATCTAAAACGGAAAAGGACTGAACTGAAAGTAAAACTGATAGAACCAACCGTTCCCTCCAGCTAGAAATAGAAAAAAAAATAGTATAAAATTTGACATTTGCTAGACCGATAATGGTTTAAACAATTCATTTAGAAATTAGATGAATAATTATTGTTAATTGACCGGGATATTTATTTATATAAATTCATATTTTGATTCTATTACTAATCATTTTAAATTAATTTTATTGATTATTTAAAAAATTTTGGTCAATGGGCAAATGTTTATTGACATTTAAGAAAAGAAAAATGTTCATTATTTTTTTTTTAGTAATAAAGTGAACATTTAATACAAGGAGGGTAATATAAACAAAATAGATACTATTTAAAATATAATGATAACTGGATGCTATGCACTAAATTTTCTAACAAAACGCACATTTTTTTTCTTTAATTTTAACATATGAAGTTTGCCTACAATAATTTCATTAAAATTAAGTTTGATAATATTTAGTTTCACCTATCTCTCGATCCTTTTGCTGCAGTTGATTATTTTTTCTCGTCCTGATGATGAATTACGAAAATCTGGCGACAATATTCATTTTCTCTCTCCGTTCGAGACACTTTATCTATATTGCGCGTACTTAATGCGCGCAAAAGTTGCGCAGAACTAACCGAAGCGCTCGGAGGAGAGAAAGAACGATATCGGTGATATTCACTTGATCCAATTTTTTCATTTGTAATTCGTCAAACTTAATTTTGAAAATATAATTTATGGATTTGCAGTTTAAATTTTAAATGGAAACGAATTTGAGGCGGTTTAACGCTTTTACACCAAAATAACTTCTCGCAATGAGTTTTAGCAGTTTTACTATGATTCTATGTAGTAGTGTATTATCGTTTTCAGTCTCCTGATACGCAAGTTTGGCAAAACGATTATCTACAAGGAACGGGATGCGAGATGTATACCGAAACGTTGTCCACCTCGTTCACTGGCATGTCGTTCACCCAGGCTAGCGAGTAAGATGTTTTTCCAAAAATTTAAGAAAAAAATTTATAAAATCAAAAAAAGAAAAAAGAAAACAAATTAGAAACAATATTTCTATTTATATTAAGTTTCGGTAGAATTTAGAGTAGAGATTATTTATTCTAGTGGGTACAATGATAACATATGACAATTTAGAGCATGTAAAACAAGTTAAATGCCAAGTTATTCCAAAAAATAAATGAATATTTCACAATTTTTTCAATACTTTATGGCTTTGGACTTAGTAAACAAAAAGTTTCGTATATCAACTCGTTTTATTTCCTCAAATTATTTTCTTATTTATTGTATAATAATGGACAAAACGTCAGAGAGGGAGACGTAAATTATTTATTATAATATTCACTAAGAATTTTTTTGGATAGCTTTATTTTTATTTATATACGCAAAGTCACGTGAATGAGATATGCAATAATTTCAATGCATGATATTTCTTAAGGCCGCTTGACATGATGCAAGACGTCATATTTCT
Source organism: Diorhabda elongata (assembly GCA_026230145.1). Taxonomy (NCBI): domain Eukaryota; kingdom Metazoa; phylum Arthropoda; class Insecta; order Coleoptera; family Chrysomelidae; genus Diorhabda; species Diorhabda elongata. The sequence goes on from CM047930.1 coordinate 39,107,642, forward strand.
TAATCAAAAGCATGCGCAGTTGAAGTTCATATAATTGTTTCATACAAGATCTCCCATCATCATGTTTATTACTTGCTAGTTGCTATTAATTAGACTATGGAGTCTTTTTCATCTTTTATTTAACTTGAAATGCTTTTATCTAACACATTCTAACCCTAACCTCTGTTAAATTATTATCGAAAAAACATTCTGTCAAATTTCTGAAGGCTAAAGACATAAACAAGTTATGCAACCCTACAATAAATTAATGTTAAGGCCTGTTTACACAGATTTTAGCGTATACTAACAATATTAAGACTCTCTTAGTTCTCCTATGCTCAATTTTCATTTGAAGTTTTTCAAATGTTTCCTCGTCCGTTCTCGAATGATTTTTATATGTTTTCTCATCTAATTTCGGAGACTGTTCCACCGTCATATTCTGTCCTTGAGACTGAAAAAGCAAAGGGGCAGCAGGTATAATTATAGCGAGTTATATACTTCTTTTTATTCACTTTTCTTTTGAGGTTAGGAAATTGTTTACTTTTTCTTAATGGAATGATTTTTTGTCATGTCAAGCAGCCTTTATCTATATACACATGTATTACATTTATTTTTTTAGTGAAATTATAGGCACTTTTTAAAGTGTTTAAATAATTATTTGGAGCTAATTGATATATACATAAAATAATTTGATCGTCAACGCGTTTCTTCTGTTAATATTCCGTCTGCAAGTATTTTTAAATTGCTTTTTGTAAACGTTTATTTTTTTTGTGTTTTGTAGATACTGAAAAAATGTTTGATTATTTTTAGTTGAAGGTACTTGCATGTCTATTCGAATAATTAGAAACAAATTTAAATAGTTTTAATAGGAGATAATTTTTGAAAGCATGAATCTACTGCTTCGTTTTGAAGATATAAAACGGATGGGATGTTTCTCAATTTGCTATTATTTTGTGTATTCCATTCATTTAATCGAATGTCTTTTATTCGTTTACTAAATCGAATGTGTTTTCTCGATACCATTCAATAACATATAAAAATACTAATTTCCTTTAGTTATAAATGTAATATAAAACTAAATAAATGTTATTCAACATTTTGGTACTAATATCGTTGAAAATTAGTTAACACAATATGGTGATTTTTTTTTTCATTACACCGTTTCTTTTGCGTTTAGGTTATGTTTCATTAAACTCAAGTTACTTCTGTTGGCGATAGAAGTTCGAGGAATTGAAGGGGCGGATACAAAAATATCCATCAATCCAAGGGGAGCCAAAATCGTTGCTAATACTCAGGGATTCTTCATTGCTCAATCAGCTGATGAAGTGAAAAGGTGAAAGCTTTATTTCATTTTTTTATTTTATTTATTTACTTCTTTATAACCAGTGAAAAATTACAAGCATTTACAATACTTTATAATATACAATACCTGTACCTGTAAGAACTGGTGCCTTACTTACTAAAAATAAAATAATAAAACAGATAATATACATGCTTTTTAATAAAAATAGCTATTAAAATATTTTGCCACATCATTTAGTTTCAGTATTAGATATAATTTAGTCAATTTTTTATTTTTCTTATAATTCTTACCCATTTTTAGATTAATATAATTTTTTATTATTATCACAATTATTTAGTATTAAATTTGCTTTCATTTTATCTAATATTTTAACAAATTTTTTATATTTTAATTTCAAATTTTCATTGCTGGGATCTAATCTCAGTTGTTCTTTTGTAATTAATTAAATGAATTATTGTTGTACAGATATGAGGAAATTCCAAACGCAGCTTTATTCTCTAGTTACTGAAAAAGGTGGTTCCTATAACTTTACAATAGAAAATTTGACGTAGATGTAAAGTCTGATGAAATTTATTTATTCAAACAAGTTATTACTTTTTTAATCTAATTTTTATTCGCAATTTTAGGGCTTGGTATTATTGCAAAGCTTGCCATGAGGATATAAAAGACGAAACTTTAATCAAGAAATGCAAATGTAAAAACTGTAAGTATCTGTTGTTATAAAAACGAAATACAAAAATTTCCATCATAATCATACTTTTGGTGGTTTTTGTTTTGGGGTATTACGTACTTTATGATATACATACATGGTGCACAAAATAATTGATAGAATGGAATTACAATGGATTTGGTAAATAACTATTTAAATATTGTATGAAACCGTAAAATAATATGCGATATGATTGTGATGGTCGAATGAAAATTGTTTATATATTAAGAGTGTTGGAAAATCATTTACTGAAATTTATTTTTGTGATGACTTTTAGTGGCTGTACCACAACGTAACTGGTCTCATGAATTAGGTAAATGGCAATGATTTTCAATTTGTCTACAGAGCACATTCCGAAAATACAACTTTTTGAAATATAATTTTTTTTTTTTTTTCGAATCAATATAACAATTATAAAAAAAAATAAAGTTGTGTTGCGGAATTCGCTCCGTGCCTGATTTTGAGGGCCAGCTCTATTTTTTTCCTTTAGTTCCTTTTTCTGCTATATCGTCAACTTTGCATTGAACATTCACGGTTTGATTTTAAAAAAAAATCACTTTAGGACTTGTCATTGGTTTGAGTAGTATTTAAAACAAAAAAAATCTACCAAATTTTTTTACTTTTTATACAAGTTGTCGTAATTTTTATCATGAATAAGTCGTTTTCATTTTGTTCCTTTCGAAACATCACCCCGGTGGGTTGAACTTATTATAAGAATATCATAGGCGCTCGTTTGCTATTATCTGTCCTAAAAACGCGGTGATATTTTCCAATTTCCGTCATTTCATCGATCCGTCACAAATTTTCGCCGTGTTCTTGTTTTTTTTACGGTACATGTATACCGAAAAAAATAATTTTGGAATTTTTACTCTACATTTTTTTCAAGGACAGATAAATTGTTTCAAGTAATGCTTTGCATACTTTTATTAGGTTGAAAAAAATAGTTATTAAATTGGAAGTATAAAAAAATGATACCATTTCATGTCTACGTGAAACTAAAATTAAAAAATTAGACAACATGTATTGAATGTTCACTGATTTTGCCTGTGTTTTTATTAACTTGAATGTAAATTTTCTCTCACACGGTACCTTCTTGCACATTTTATTTGCATGGCTAAGGCATCTTTAAAGAAAAGAATATATATGGAAAAAAGTACCACCCATAATAGATTTTGTTTTGTAAAATATCAAGAAAAAAGTAGAACCCCTAAATTATACCGTAATATACGGAGTTGTATATATTTAAATTTTAAGTTGCCGGTTGGATTATTTGGCAATTAGTTTTGTTTCCAGATCTTCGCATCGTAAATGAATTATCGATTTGTCCTTTTTCTTTTTTTACTTATTCGGTACAGATATTTCGAACGTTCGGAAGACGACACGACATTTTTTTCGTTGTTACATTTTTTTGCAGATGTCGGAATGATCATGATGCAAACGGGCATGGTCAAACAAAGCCTTAACGCCTGTGAAAGATACTTGGATGGTAGGGCATCCGAATTTTTTTCGCTTTAAGCTATTTTATATGTTACTGTAATGTGTGTACACTTACGTAGCTTATTATTATTATTATCGTAAAATAGCTCGATACACAATTATTTGCCTCTAAGATTAGCGCTCGTATTATCATATAAATAATTTAGTAATTAAGTACGAGAATCGGGAAAACTTTTTTATTTAAAACATTGTCAATGTCAAGCCAGATTTCACTATTTTTCAAATACTTACTCTTCGAAGACGATGACAGATAAAAATCTTTCTATGAATTGTCGATTATCTTATTATTTCTTTTGATTATTTATAACTTCTCGACAACGACAAAAAAAAAACGCCGAAAACCATTACTAAGAGCGCGTTTTAGATTTGATAAGCACTTTTATCGATTAGTGTAATCGAACGTTTTTTCTTCTGTGAAATATCTACGATTCGCTGTGTCCGCCGTCCTCGACGATATGTGTCTAGTAAACCCGTCGATGTGGCCATAGTTGTGCGTAAAATCCATTTTCTTTATGTAATTTATCGTAACGCTATATATTGTTGTAACTTAGTGCAGCTATTAAAATGATACCGCAACTACCATCTCTACTACTTCTTAAAATTATGGTAGAAATTGGATGTTTTTGGTTCCTTCGACCGGCACCGTCCTCGGTACGGTGACGATTCTGTTCGATAGAGATTACGGTTACCGTTATACGAAACAATCTGTTTCGCGTTCCAACCGTTTGTAAACCGTTTCCAGGACGGTCGTATCGATACTTAGTTGATTGAAAGTACTATTACTAACTGAAGACTGCGCAGAAACTATCCATAAACTAGTAGGTTGAAACAAATCTGCGCAATCTCCTAACAGTACTTGCTATCAATCAAGTATCGAAAACGGTTCACAAACGGTTGGAACGCGAAACAGAATGGTCACCGTACCGAGGACGGTTTTTTGATGGGTTGGAACGAACCTATTGTCGATAAAATAGTCGTCTGTAGTAGCATTATTGATTTTTTTTCCGGTGAATGTCATATATGTCATTCTTTCAGAATCGTTTATTTTATTAAAATGACAATTTATAATCGGTTCCAAAAAAAAATCTAATTGCTACCGGTTTCGAGTTTATACGATAAAGAAATTTGATATTCGTATATTTTTGTTGAAAAGAAATATGAAAAATTATTTGATTTGATTTATTATGCAGTAGCGACGTTCAGGAAAGGCATCAGGACCATACAAATGGTTGGTCTAGCAAGTATGTACTATTTTTTCTGTCAGTGTATTTGTTGTGCGTCATCGTCAACACTTGTATGTTTCACACTATATCACATTTATCACGAAATTACACCGAATGTATTTCCCAAAAGGAAGTATAGATACGAAATTGAAGTTAATTAATTAATATTCAATCTACTAGTTGTTGAATTTACGTAATTATATCAATTACGGTACTGGCTTGTAATATATATATATATATATATGGAATAACAGAAAACTGGCTACTACATTTCGTAAAATTAACACCGACAATTTGATAGAAACGAAATTTTTTCAGTTTATATTTGTGGTAACAAAAAATCCTTGTTTTATGAACTTTTTTATGTAATTAAAAATATACGTTTAAATTTTTGATATGTGACATAGTGTGATCGGCTAATTAATGTTCCGCTTTGTTTGTCTATTTATAGCAATCCGACTGGGTCGAATTTTTCTAGTTTTGTCACAATAAATGAAAAAATTTTCGAGTGACCTTCAACAAAATATAATTTAATCGATCAAAACTAACGATAATTTCCTATACTACTTTTCTATCGATCTGTCAAGCTTTGGAAATTCATTCTTTTTGTCTGGTTATTCTTTGTTATTCATCCATCTCTCTTCTTTTCGTAAAATACTTTTCTCTATCAATTTCAATTTGTAGAATTGCTTATGTTTAAAGTACCAGTCCCCAACTAATATTACAATAATAGATTTTACATTTTTGTGTTCATGAAACTTGTTTCCGAATTAATGTATTCGATAATTTTTGAAATATCTTTTGTGTGGTCCTTTTCCCTCGCGCGAAACTAGCAACAGACTCTTTTTCAAAGATTATATACTCGATAGATCTGCCACTCTGTATAAAAAGTTCGATCCTGGCGACATCTCTCGGACTGGCTCCGTACCAAGAAAAAGATTTCTATAATCAAATATTTTATCTAAGGTTCACATCCATGCTAATTTCGCGGGAAATTTGAAAATAACTCGAGTAATTTTATAGCTAGTTGTCTCATCAAATTGTGAATGAAATAAAAATATTACGCAAAATACTTTCATTTTGCTAACATTTCGAATTCAAATATTGTTTGTTTACAAGAAAATATAAATACATGAAATTAAAATGTTGTTTAAATGAAGTATTTTAGTTTCATTTACAATTTATGTGACAACCAGGTCCCACCATCTAAATTTTACAATTAAATGGTTTATATAAGATATAGGTAGATGATTACTATAATTTTTTTGACATTTTATAACTATATCCACAAATAAAAAATTTTCCTTCACACTTTAGCAGGCTTAGGACTGTCAACAGTTAAATGTTGGAGTGTTTAAAAAATGTTTCTGTTTGTACATGGTACATATGCAATGGTATATAAAAAACTGATTTTATAACCGTGGTTAATTAATGATTACCGTTGTCTTTCTTGCAACTTTCCCTATATTTAACATGTGCCATATTCATCGCAGCATCGTAGTCTTTATATTGTTGATCTTTGCCCTTCAAAATTTTATTAATAATACCTATGTAACGAAAGACGCATATGTTAAAATTAATATTTACATAATCCGTATGATCTGAACAAAATATTGAGGAAATGTCTGTCAAATCCTCAGTATGAAATATTTGTTTCTTTATGCCCAACGAATTGATTAACTGGGACAATCTTTCGAAGATTTTATCAGCAAAACTTTTAAAAATATCACAGAATTTTGCTGAAGGCGCACATAAAACATTTTTTTTATGTTCCATAGAATACATTAATGAATCTGTCTTAATTAATTGGTTCGACAATATTATATTTTTACACAAGAGGCATTTGAAACTTTTAAATAATTTCTTCGCTACTGAACCTGCCACATAAGGAGTGACAATATCTAATCCCGTATATTTTGAGCTTCTATTGAATGGTTTATAAATTGGGACATTGACTATCTATCGGAGGAAATAGCAATTAGTTTCCTCTGCATATCTTTTCACTAGGATTCATAAGAGTTTTACTGTCACAGTAAATATAAGTACTTACCAGGTAAATGTAGAGTTGGCAGTGAAAGTTTTTTTAACCTGCCATTGAGGTTTCTACAAATTGGTTCAAATATTCTATGATGATGATGTTGTATCTGCAAGCATTAATTTGAGCTTATTTATTGTTTGCAAACAAATTCTGCAGACGTCTTCATTCGTAGGAATGGAATGTCTATAAAAAAAGTAAAATAAGGATAAAATCATTCAACAAAATGATTTCCTAAATAGAAATTAATGAAGTTAGGAAGAAAAGAGTTATTCTCCTATAGATATGAACTAGATTTCAATTTAAATATTTTTATGTTGATAACTATTAGTAAATATTATTTACTCACCTTATTCGTGCATCCTGGTACACAGCAGGCCTTTACTCGTTTACTCATATTGAGTAACTAAACACGACAATTCGCAACAAATAATAACTTTTTAATGCACAAAAATGCAAATAGCTTATAAACAAACAATATCAAACACCTTTTGCAAGATGGACGTTGTTCATTCAATAATCTTAGGTTGTTTCTCGATGCATGATTGCAACTTAGTTTCAGAATCCAGATTGACAAACATTCAAAAATAAAAAACACCAAAAAGTAAGCTTTTAGATTTGAGCCAGTAACAGAGATGGCGTTGAAAATCGTCCCGAACTTAACCTATTCCAGTGCACAGGCCCTGCTCTTTTTAAACCGATAGTATATTTCTTATTGAATGTTACGAGCGATTTTTGATGATTATTTTCGTGAAAATGATTCGAATAAGCGATTTGTAATGAGCGAGTGACAACCAAGAACGCCTAAAGCAACTTATTATTACTAGTAAAAGTAAGTAACGCGAATTTTGAAAAAAAAAATCATTCTGAAACTTTTTTTAACAATAAATATTTGCACAGAAGATTAGCATAAATCGCCGAGTCTCGATAAGAATTTTTTTTATTGACAATTAGATTTTTATTTTTAAAAAACTTTGGTTAGTAATATAACCAAGAAATATCTTTATTATATATTGCAAAGCTTCTTATACGGACATATATTATTTTTTAGAGGCAAGAACAATGTCAAACGTAAATATTTTCGATAGAGACAGGACCGGATTAAGATTTATAAGGCCCGGGGCTAAAATAATGACGGGGCCTCCTTAAGGAATTCGGAAACACGGAAAAATTTTAAAAAATCAACATCAAAACGTTAGATTTGCGGTATCAACACATCAAAAAATATAGAATGTTCGTTGGGGCCCCTATTGGACCGGGGACCCGGGGGCTATAGCCCCTCCCCAAGCCGCTAGATTAATCCGGCACTGGATAGAGAAATAGATTATAATATTGATAACGAAAAAAATGAAGAGAATCTAATAATATAACTTCGATCATATCATATACTATTTACTCTATCGATTCTCATAATGATATTTTTAAAAATTGAAAATGTTTTTCATTATTTTTGCTACGCGTATAATTCTTTGCAATTCTTGGCATGTTCGCATGATTACGTCCGCTATGACCTTGCATGAATTTAGTTTACATTTAAGGTGCGTCTCCATTGAACAAACAATGGGGAAACAAGTTTGTCAAACGCGTTGATTGAAGTGCAGTTTTAACGAACATTCCTTATTTCAACAAACAAACGCGATTCGGCCATGAAACGTTAGGATTTGTCGAAGAATGGGCGATTTGAACCGCCGCCGTCGTCTTGCAGCAGCTTATATTTCAATGGAGGAACCTCGTTCTCGTCGATGGTGGTAGAGATAATTGTTTTTACGGCGTTATGAATATAGTGGTGATGATTTCCGAAATGATTTTTGCCAAGAAATCGGCGTTCAAGGCTATAACACTCAGGTTTTTGGCTTCTGGCGATGCCTATCAATGGTTGATGTATTTATTTGAGGTATCCAAACAAAACATTTCAAAAATTGTACGTGAAAACACCTTCAACACCCAAAGAATGAGAATGCATATCTTCTTTTGATTTTGTTTTTATAATCATCATTATTAGGGTCCCACAATAAAGGTTTACCTTCGTAAACGTTAATTTAACTTATAAAATTTTCCTGGCTCCGAAATTCTTTTGTGGAAAAACCACACAAATACACACTGTTCCACAGAATATTTTCAATTAAAAAAATACAAATAATATTGTTTATATATAAAAATTACGCCGGAAAACCACTCGAAATACACTAAAACAAGTGGTAGGGAAAGTCACTGACAAACAATGTTTGTCGAGCGAAAAAGTTTGTTCGTTGTTTGTCCGGTGGGGACGCGGCTTTAGAGTACGAAAATTTGTATGCCGGTAAATTTTGGAAAACGTAAATTCATTATTTTCAATAATCAAGTGTATAAATTATCACATTTACGATTTTCGTTGTACGTGTATGATAATTTACCCCACAACGACCATCATGAAATCATGATTGGTATTACGAAAAATCGATTTTTCTGTGCGTCAAAAGTCATGATTATTGACGTATGTGCAAAAGAGTTTCTGTCTAAAAAGTATGCGATTGCACTTTATCAATTGCAGAGTATTCAACTTTCATTTGCAATCAATAACCTAACCTTGAAAAAATTACTAAATTTTCATTTTTGCTATAGATTTTTCGAATTTATCGAAGTTATCCATGGTTCGATATCTGTTAGACTTCCTGAGTTAACGGCCACTTCCGGTATATCCGAATTGATATGATAAATCGATTTCTCGTTAATATCAATCATGATTTCATGATGGTCGTTGTGGGGTTGCATTTATTTATTATAAAATTGACTTTTTTTATCTAAAATTAGTCCATATAGCGCATATAAATTTTTGATTGAATGTAAGCAAGAAATTAGATTAGAGGATAATTAGAAAGTAAATTATTAATTGTAGCGAGATTAAAAAAATTATGGTTTACAGATGACCATCATCCCGCTCCCACTTTTACTCCGCCAGAATTGCCCAAGAAAGTGCATATACGAGGTATTTTCAATAAAATTAACCCCCACAAATATATTTTATCAAATTCAAAGCACAATTTTTTTATGTTACTTTGCGTACCATTCCATTTTTTTTATTTGCGAAATATATTTTCACATTAAATTTATTGTGTTCCAAATATTGTGGCATAACAACATTTTTTAATGGTTATAGAGACATAGTATTTAGTTTAGAAGAATTGTTTATTTGGTGCACAATAAAATACGAGCATTGACAATAAAAATTCGTTTCGATATTAAACTTCGACGTCTTTTGAAATACTCTGCCAATTTCTTCGGATGCTAGTACTCATATGGATCAACTTTAAAAACATGAAAACGATATTTTTCTCGTACACTCATGTAGTTTTCTGGAAAATCTAATTATACAAAAAGATAGATGAGATTAAAATGAATATACAACGACAAATTCTACATTTTCGATTGTTTCTGGAAAACTATATGAAAAATATTCTTATTTAGTACCTTCTCGTTCTCATAATCTTTCTAGATATATTGTTATTTGATTAAATATTGCATGCGAGTGTAACTATTTTTATTTAAACGACTAGATACGAAAAATATCGACATTGGACTGTCACGCAACGTAAAATCGATAAACATAAAAAATCTATTTATAACAAAATAGGAAAGAAAGTTTTAGTTCCGATTTCAACGGTTTCCGATCATTTCCTTGAATAAATAACTTTTCGAAATTCGAGAATTTTGTTTATTTCATTTCAAACAGTAAACTATCATTCTAAAATTGTTTTTATCAAACTGATACTATCTATAACGGTGGTCTCTTCAACTTTTTTGAACTCGAGGGCCAAAAACGTACATAATAATTTCTATTTATTTAGAAAAACTTTTAACAAATTTAATCAGTGGGATATTTGACATTGTTTATTCTTAACTAATTCATCAATATATGCCCCAATAGCCTTTGTTTCAATTCTCAAACTATTTTCAAGATGAACATCGGTAATTCTGATCCTTGTTTTGGATTTCACAATCTTCATTTGAGAGAATAGCTGCTCGTAAAAATATGTCGTTCCAAAAAGTGATGTAATTTGGGTCAATATGCATTTTATGATATGATATTATGGCTAGAAATTGACCAACTTTGCTTTGATATGTACGCAAACTTGTAGATATTATCGGGCCGTTAAAAAAAACGATAGGGGGCCGTAAGCGGCCCGCGGGTTAAAGACCAGCAGGTAAATTGTTAGAATAGGTGAATAATTAGATATTGTTTGTAATTTGCGTGATTGTACAAGATTGCATGCTTCAATATATCTATATACGAGGAAAATTCGCTACCGATAGTTAAATTTTCCTCTCGTATATGTATATGTAGGCGTATTCCAATATTCTTCTGTGCAAAATCATTGTTTTCTACTATTCTAATATCAACATTTTGATATATATGAGTACTAACTTTCTTATCTCAATTTGCTAGAGCCACTTTAGCTTGGAAAAATTTTTTTTTCACATTAATACAAAAAAAAACATTAATCATTCCGTAGCTTTAGCTTTTTTTAATCGTTTTTGCATAACTTAATCAAATGCTTTTTATTTGCAGGTGATATGAATCGTCATGATGATGTCAATTGTAAGTTTCACAACATTTAGTATCCATTCAAAAGAAAAAAAAATCATCCTAATAACGAAACTTTGTGGTATATAAGGGCTCTTGGCAATCAATTTCGATAACGCTGTGCTGTTGCAACGGCTTTTAAAAGCTTAACCGAATTATAAAGATATTTACGAAATTATCCACAATTATATCTGTTGCTCGGTGATTAAATTAATCATTTTTTTATGCGATAAATTCTCAGATACAATTAAGACGTTTTTGTAGAATTGAATTTCGCAATTCTTTTTTTCTCTTCCCGATGATGAATTATGAAAATGTGATAAAAGTCCGGTTCTGTCCACTACGGAAACTCGTATACGGACAGTTGCGTTACGGTGCCGACAATATTAATTTTCTCTTTCCGTTCGAGACACTTTATCTATATTGCGCATGCTTAATGCGCGCAAAACTTGCGCAGAACTAACTGAAGCGCTCGGAGGAGAGAAAGAACGATACACTATAAAAAAAATTGGAACATATCCATTGTGGTTGATAATATTATTAAGAATATTTTATTTCAATGTTTAATCAAAATATTATCTGATAAATAATTAATATATTCACGTAATTATATCTTTCACAGGCATTGGCGTGGTGATGTTACATATTTTTTGCTAGGACTTGATAGTCTCGTTTGTTGATAGGATATTTTTATATTTAATAACACCAACCAAGACTATTTATATATTTTTTTTTCGACATTATTGAAACGTTTTATATCTGGAATTTCGATATACGTCTCATCAAAATACTGTTTAATTTTTAATTTTAACCTCGTGATTTTATTTACAGTGGCACACAGGAATCCAAATCATAGGAATAGTACAATAGCCATGACGAATATGGTAAATGTAACGAAACAAGTTAATAAAGTAAAACCGAATATTACCAGAAGTGCAACGGATAATGTGACATCTCCGGATTATAATTCAAGGTAATTTCCTTTTCCGCGTACTTTTTATCAAAATTTTGATTAAAGTAATTTTCAAAATTGCAAAAATAAAATAGGTACAAAAACTGCTTATACTTACTGAATTAATAAAAAGCACATTAATATTTTTAATTTTCACGTAAAGTGCTTCAACAACACTGCATGTCACTTATTGTCAATAATTCACGTACATCGAAGGAAATCCATATTAGGAATAGAATAAGGAATTTTCATTGTTTCTCAAGATAATTTATTCAAATGCAGCTCCCTTTCTATACGCAATATTTGGTAGGTTACCAAATAGACACTAAAAAAGCGACTTTCCTACGACCACTTTTGAAAATTATAGATTGCACACTCATTTTTACCTTAGAAAGTAACTTATTTCACATGTATTAAAACGCTTCTTTTTTCATGTTATATATGGTCTCGAACGATAGAGGGAATACGCGAATACAAAACGAATCTGGCTGGGTGCCGAAAGGCAAAAGGCCAAATTTAAGAAGACTGAAGAAGTAGACAAGACGATTTTGTGAGGTTATATTAGTGTCTACAATAAAAATTGAATGTGATTTATATTCAAATACATTAATATTACTGGGTAATGTATAAAGTAGTTGAGTGAAAATTATAGTGAAGGCAGTACATAAATGACTCTGCAACTAATAGATTAACGATTGCTAATAAAATAAATACAAGCACATTAAACGAAAAAGTTGCAAATAGATACATTGAACATAGTGTTGAACAACATACTGACACTTCACAACCCAAAAAACTTCATCTATACAGCAACAAGAGGCAATAAACATATACCACCAATAATGCAACATTACAAAATCTACTTCAATTTAGTAATTATTATAATAATTGTACATTCAACTTTTATAACGTCTCAGAAAACAAGTAAAACAAAATCAATTTAGTTTTTGTTAGATATCTAATATAGTTACAAAAAATTTATTGTTCTATTGGTTCTTTTTCTGTTCTTTAGTCATTTAATAATCATTCTTTTCGTTTTTGTCATCTCTACTATTACAAAATATTTTGTAGGATTTTTTAACTTTTTGTGATAAACATGTGTGATAATTATCTTTTTTTTTGAAGAATTTTTACGTGGTCGTAGGAAAAATAGTGTACACAACTTGTTGGAAAGTGTATTTCGCACTCGTTACGTTTCAAAACAGTAACTAATGCGAATTGTATCACTTTCCAGACTCGTTTAGACAAATGCTTATCTACTAATAATACATAACGTATTCGAGTAGACATTCTACAAACACAATTTACATTTAATGATTGGTCCTTTTAAATTTTGTGTTAATAGGTATTACTTTTTTGATGGCTTCATGTATATGTGACGATATAAAATGTGTGTTACTATAAATGCTATCAGCGTTGTGCTGTTTTCAGAGTGCCGGAACAAGAGACTACATCTTACGCCGGCTATCATCTAGCATATGAAGTGAAAAAACTCATGTACGCTTTGCCAATATCTACATTTTTTTTTTTTTCATTATTAACTGTTGCTTGATTTTGTTGTCTGTAGTATTTTGTCAAAGAAATAGAAGATACACCTTCTAAAATCCCAATAACTTTCTAGAGTTGAAAAAAAAAATCAAAAAATATGGTGTTATCTTGTATTTGTGACATCAAAAATCAAATGCACGAAAATATCCAGTATTGTTGTCATTAATTTGAAATTAAATTTAACATTTTTCCCGGTAGTCCAAAGATATAATTTTTTGAGCAAAATTTTGATTTATTAGGCAGCATGTGTATAATATATTATTCGCTCATAACTGTATTTTATTAATACGGGTCTCCCGATAGGAGTGAAAGTTTTAATTTGAACATAAAATTCCCGTGTAACTTTTTCCATATGATAATAATATAATCGTTTAATTAAAAGTGGAGTCAAATCGTATACCCTCATTGGGACTCCCTTTAATAAATAAGCAGTTTTACGAGTTAGTGACTTTTTGAAATTGAACCAGGAGTTATTAAATGTCAATCTGCTGAATTTTAAAGAGAAAAATTTCAGTGACTCAATTCACATGAATTCAATTAAAGAAATAAAATTGTTATCAATAGAATTATTATTTTTAATCAAAAAGTCACTGCTATAATTAGAATCCAATTGTCACACGCATGCTAAATATCTGCAAGTCCTTGTAGTAGATGCCAAAATGAGTATTAGTATAATATATATCAATCTGATAGCATTACCATCATTTAGAATAGAAATAGTGATCCTTCAATAAATATTTTCTATGATAGATCGCTTGTACAATTTATAATTGATTAATATTTCAATTATTGATTTGTCTTATAAATTTGGTGATGAATTTATAGGCCGACGAGTAGAAGCAGCGGCGGAAATAATCAGAATAACAACGGTGTGGCTTTACCTGTAGGTTTAGCAGACGATCAAGCCAAAGACTTTGATTTCGAAAAAACCGAAATGAAATACGACAGTACTGGAATGTTTCATTGGGGTCCTGCGAAAAATCTAGAAGACTGCATACTGGTAATATCCGTATATTAATTTTGAAATAATGTTTCTATTTTTTTTTTACTTATAGGATCGCCATCAAGCAGCGATGACCGTTTTGAATGGTCACGTGGTAGTTTGCTTATTCGCCGATCCAGATTCTCCGCTGATAGGTCTAAGAAATTTAGTTATGCCATTGAGAGCTAGTAATTTTCATTATCACGAACTTAAACACGTTGTTATAGTAGGCTCAGTTGATTACATCAGGAGAGAATGGAAGATGTTACAGAATTTACCTAAAATTTCCGTATTAAATGTAAGTATTATTATTATTGTTATTAGTTTAAGACAATTGAATGATTATTTTAGGGTTCTCCGCTAAGTAGAGCGGACCTTCGTGCCGTTAACGTAAACTTATGTGATATGTGTTGCATTCTATCAGCTAAAGTACCGAGCAACGACGATCCTACTTTGGCGGATAAAGAAGCGATTTTAGCGTCTCTTAATATTAAAGCAATGACATTCGATGATACTATAGGTGTTTTAAGTCAAACTAATGGAACGAACGAAGCTGGTACACCCGTCGGTAGTCCCATTATTTTACAAAGGAGGGGATCCGTTTACGGAGCCAACGTTCCTATGATAACAGGTAAATATCATAATATATTATGAGAATTTTTACATAAATACGCTTATTCTTTTTAGAATTAGTAAATGATAGCAACGTCCAATTCTTGGATCAAGATGATGACGACGATCCGGATACGGAACTTTATCTAACGCAACCTTTTGCTTGCGGCACGGCGTTCGCCGTTAGCGTTTTGGACTCGTTGATGTCTACGGTAAGTATAATTCATACTCGTACTATAACATCAAAATGTTACAAAATAAATATTTTGTTTTAGACTTATTTCAATCAAAATGCCTTAACTTTAATTAGATCTTTAATTACGGGTGGAGCTACACCCGAACTAGAATTAATTCTAGCCGAAGGAGCTGGACTACGAGGAGGTTACAGGTAGATATTTCGATTACGTTTTTAATGGTTGTATTGAAATTATTATTTTTGAATAGTACCGCAGACAGTTTATCAAATAGAGATAGATGCAGGGTAGGACAAATATCCTTGTACGATGGTCCTTTAGCTCAATTTGGCGAAACTGGAAAATACGGGGATTTATTCGTAGCGGCCTTGAAACAATTTGGAATGTTATGTATCGGATTATACAGGTTTAGAGATACTAGTTCGTCGTGTGACGCTAGCAGTAAAAGATACGTTATTACGAATCCGCCGGACGATTTTCAGTTGTTACCGACAGATCAGGTAAATTCATTTTTTAACTAATACCCTAACCTAGTAAATTGGAACACGTCTGGTTTATTTTAATCGTGTTGCTTTTTTTTTTAAAGATTAGGTTATATATTCTTTTCAAATAACAATAATCGTTTGTTTTTCTAGGTATTCGTGTTAATGCAATTTGATCCTGGTCTAGAATATAAACAAGTTAGGAGTCGCACTGGTACCGGTCAAGGCAGCGGTACTGGAGGCGGAGGAACAAATAAAGACGAAAACTCTTGACTGCTACTTTGCAGCGCCCTAACAGACGGACCATATTCGTATATTTAGTAAATTATCATATTTACCGGATTAATCTGCAATATATATATATATATATATATATATATATATATATATATATATATATATATATATATATATATATTTCAAATTTTTATTTATCTTGAAGTTGATATATTGATATAAGCACCATTCCAAATTCATTTTCCAGATTTCATTGAAGAAAAAAGAATCGTTAAAACTATTAAGTTTGTATATATGAATTTTTTAAAAATTAAGTTACGTGCACAACTGATGTGATATTTTAAGGATTGATTATAAATAGAAATATTTGCAACAAAATTGAAAATACCAAAATCAGATTAAACTGATATTTACTGTTATTTTTATTTCGTCTCTCTTAGTGCTCGTTTAACAAGATATAGGAGGTTATCGATAATGAAAAACAAAAAACTTTTTTTATGAAATTTCTCAATTTTGTTTCAAACTATTCGCTTCATCAATAGAAGGATCGATAGTGTTAACATTTTGACTAATTTCCACTAAAATTTGATAGATGGAACCTTTTCTTTTCGGATTTAAATACAATCGATCCTTCTTTACGAATAGATAGAAATATTGTAAACCAAAGACTTGAAAACATTGAATTTTAATTGTGTATAATAGACTATCGAATATTTTTTAATTGGATTCGACTTGAAAGTAAAAGGGGCGCTTTAATGAAGTATCTATAATAAAATTGTAAATATTTGTAGTGAAAATTCGGTAGGAAATAAAAATTTTTATTTTCGATAAAAATATACGTTTCAATCCAATTTAATTACTTTTTTTTCTTATTTATTCCTTTTTTTTAATTCAGTTTGTTATATATGTAGTATGCAACTTATTCAACCGTTTGATTATTAATATTGATGAGAAACGTTGATTACTGAATAAAGTTGTAAATAAATTGTAAATATATAAATGTGTAGAGCTTAATGTGTCCATACGAGTTTTAAGATGTACATTTTTTTAAAAATTGGAATCAAGAAGAAAAAAATCTGTACCCAGTCAGCCAAAAAAGAATCTTTATAGGGATAAGTCGTTTGCTAATATTTTTTCAACTCGCCTTTGAATATAAATACAAATATATGTAGTAAAAGGACTGCGAAATGGGAATATGTAGATAAGAAAAAAGTGGAAGTTATGTAAGAATTTGTTTTCGTTAAATAAATTTGTACAGACATATTTTATACATCACTGATACATTTTCACTCATTGAAATTACAAAGTACAAATTTCATTTATCGAAAATCAATTCAAATTTTTATGTTTGCTTATTATTCTCACACGTGTATAATTGCTTATTAGGATTAAATGAATAATTTGAATTTCATATCAATTTAAATATTTTTATGGAATTTCATCGTAGAATGACTGCACGTAATTGCGTTTTTTGTACTTTAGTAATGTTGCAAATAAATTTACATTTGTTGATACTTTGGATTTTTTATGAAATATGTTTAAATAAAGCGATATGGAAGAAAAATATTGAGTCTCATTTTAGAAACTTACCAACCTCCAAATAATTGAATTTACACTAAAAATAAAACAAAAATTATACCGCATTAAAGTTGTAAATTTATGCATGATGTGTTCTTCCCGAGGGCTCATTTTCGACTCTTTCTGCGCATCTCTTTGGGAGCCAAGTATCATTGGCTGCTTCCCAGCTGGTACTCAATAGCACACCTTGTAGTCTTTACATCGTGTATTCAATTCAAATGTTTCAAATTGGCGCGTCGTTTTGGGAGCCTATTCTCATTAGCTGCTTCCCAGCTGGTGCTCAATAGCATACCTTGAAGTCTTTTACATGGATCAAAATTATCGAAACAATCTGTAATTAAAAATTAGATGATAAAATTATCTTCCAGAATATACACGCAATATTATCCGCTTTATATCTGATCTTTAAAAATAAAGGGTGATTTGCCGTTTGACGCCTGGTAGAATAACTTTCGTTTTTTGCTGCTGTTGCGCCATCTGTAGAAATTGCAATAAATAAATAATTTCGTATGGCGTGAGAAATATAAATGTTGTCCTTAAAAATTATGAGAAAAATGCACTTTTTATAAAAAAAAAAAACAATTTCATAAATGATTTTCGCGAGCAGTAGTAGAAATATGATAATAGACTGAATCATACAACATAACCTCACTAATTTTTGGTAAGATGCAACTATTTAATCTCAAATATACATGAATTATTATAAATAATTATATTTAAGAGAGAGATGAAGCGTTAATTCTAAAAATGTTTCATGTATTGAAAGGTTAGTACGTTTGCTACCTGATAACGAAACTTATTATTACTTATTAGATGTGGATTCATTCGACAACAATATTGTTTTGTATTATATTTGATATTCCGCAGCCTCAATCTACCACATTTAGAGAGAATCATTATCGATATATTAATATAAATGCATAAATAAATGTCTTTAACTTTAAAATTAATTCAAGTCCCTCTAAAGATTTAGGTTATATATAAGGTTTCTATATACGTATATACTATTAAAATTTAATATACTTTCTGTTTTTTAGCAGGAAAAACAAAATTTTCTGTATTTTTCTCAAAGAATGAGATACCTAAATGTGAGTAGGAAAAGCTTTTTCTCATAAAAAGTTTATAGTAATATAAGTGTTTGGTTACTTTAGACGTATACAATCTTAGTTCAAATTTATCATATAAACTGTTTGAAAGTAGGTAATTATTGAATGTTCCTTCAATAAAATTAATTTTATTCAATGAGAACTGTCTTTAATTGTGTCTTATAATTTGATAATAACAAGTGTCTTATGTGATTATGTTTCATTTGCTAATTAATTGTTTCGATACTTTTATTAAAATTAATAGTTTTCTCAAACAATAATAAAACACTCCCGGGTTGTTCAATTTGAAATTCAGACTGGAACTACCTTTAAATCTACAGGATTAAAACAATTGTATTTATTTACTTAATGATGTTTTTATAACTCGAGAATGATAAAATCTTAGATTATTGCACAAAAACATTCATTATCTTTTAGATGACAATATACTTTGCAAACATAATAAATATTATAAAAAGTATTTTTCAAGTACTTGCAATGATTATTAAAATTTTTTAAATAGTTACATATTTTAAATTGGAGATATTTTGCAATCATGAAGTAGCACTAGATGAGTTAAATAAAATAATTTTATTAAGTCGATGTCTTAGAAGTAGTTTCTGGAACAAGATTATATTCCCATAAAATAATAATTAATTTTTGAAAACCTGTTATTAGTATAATTAAAAATATATTAATGATAAAAGGCGTACTTGAATTTTTTTATGTAGAATAGTTAAAACAAATAACTGTCTAGGTCACCTTGTATACACAAAAGATAATCACTTTATCATAGATATGATTTGATTTCAGTAGTCGTGTCCTGTAAACACATATACTTAATAGTGGCATTGAATTGGCACAACATGACTTTTTTTACTTATATATTATCACATAAATTATTATCATTTTTTATTGTAGCTACTGTGTCTTTGGGAATAGCAACAACCATACTTGGTGTTGATAATACTAATTTAAAAAAAAAAGTACGAAATTTAGAGAAAGAAATAATTTCTGGGCAGACCAATATGAATAAATATAGATTACCTGACAGTGTCAAACCTCTATTGTATGATCTTTATCTTTACCCTGATTTAAAAACGGGACTTTTTAGAGGTAAGTCATTTATAAATTGATTTTATATGATAGAAAAAAAAAAACGTTGGAGCTGATAAATTTATCGCATTAACTGGTGTAGTTAATCTTATTTTCCATTAATTTTAGGTAAAGTTAATATAACTCTTGAAATTTTATCAGAAACAGACACAATAAGTGTCCATAGCAATTTCTTATCCATTGATAGTGTTAAACTGTCATCAGAAAATGCTATATTTACATTAGAAAAAACATTTGAATTGCTAAATATTAAGAAAAGTGATAATTCCATTTTTAAAAGCGGCATAGAAAATGTTGAAATTGAATTTAATGGTGACATGAAAAATAGAATCGTCGGTCTGTATACGAGTTCCTACAAAACATCCACCGGTGAAAATAGGTATGTTATTCTTTTTATATAAATATATAATTGTAAATAGTGATATTTAATAGAAGCTTTGCTTTTATCGTTAAATCTAATACTATTTTCAAAATGACTTTATTTAGAAAATATAAACTTTGATGTATTAGGTTCTATTAGTGATGGATTTAGGTTTAGATGCGCTGCCCTTATTGATAAAATGGATTTCATTAATTTCGATGTAATTTATTTATCAAAGTATAATTTGAAAATTTCTTTTTCTTGGCTTTGGTTTGCGCAAAAACGTCGATTATACTCTCATAATTAATTTCTTGGATTAGTTCAGATTCAACAGACAGACATTAAATCTATATTTTTACTCTTTATAGAATGGAAAAAAGATATTTCGTCTGAACAATTTTTAACCGAAATACTCATAGATATTCAGAGACCAAAAAGGAGAAGACAAAAAATACATTGTATATTTTTTGTGCAGAGGGTTTTTACTAAGGAATCTTTGAGTTCATAATGAAAATGCTTAACGTCTCTTTGAAATCCTCAGAATACTTATCATTTTAACTGCAGGAATCATCAAAATAGTACATCACATAACGAGTTCTAAATACACTTTCCAATGAGTTGTGTACACTATTTTTCCTACGATAACGTTAAGAATTCTTGAAAAAAACGTATATAAATCAAGAAGAATCATGAAGAATGTTTTCCTGCACTGGAGAATAAATTTTCATTAGACTATTTTATGCATTACCCAGTAATAGTAATAACATTTAATTTTAACTTTTAAATTATTTTGCAGAGACTAGTATGTATTTGAACACAAATCACAACAAAATTTGAATTTTTATTGTAAATACTAATATAACCTCAAAAAATTGTATTGTCTTCTTCTTTCGTTTTCTTATATTTGATCTTTTGCCTCTCGGCACCCAGTCAGATTCATTTTGTATTTGAGTATTCTCTCTATCGTTCGAGACCATATATAACATGAAAAAAGAAGCAGAAATAAACATTTGTGCCAAAATTGAGTAAAGAAATGTTTAGTAGTAAATATATCAGCTTACATAGTCTATGTTTAACTTCGAAATTTCATGAAAAAGGATTTTTATAAACAAAAACTGTTTTGACACTTTTGAAAAGAATATCAAAATTGACTATATCTACTTTTTTACATTTCTAAAATTCTGGCATTTCAAAAATGTTGCCGTCCTTGAAATTATGTCGCCCTGCACCTCACACGGGCCTTTAATGAGTATTTGAATACTAAATCAAAAATAATATTTCAACATTTAAAATGTGAATCTTTTTTTTTAACTAAATATCTGGATGAATATAATGTTTGTCTTGATAATTAGCTGATGATTGTTATAACAAAAGATAAAAAAAAAGTATTTAAACAGCCGTTATACATTCTAGTACTATTGTATATCGATATATAATCAATTTTTAACCAGGTATTGAAGGTGAAACATTCCCACTTCTCTTTTATGTTTAGTCTTTTATTCGCGGCGATATATTGCGACACCGAGGAGAAGTGAAATGTTGTTGTATTAGAAACATTCCGAACAAGAATGTAATGTAATGTAAAAAAATGTGTTACGATAAGAAAAAACCGCGAAAAACTAACAAAACCGTTGTGTGTTTAATAACGTTCAGTGTCTTTTTGTTAATAATATGCGCGTGTTTGTTGTCAGTGTTGGTATTTGTCGGGAAATATATTTTATACAATGCGTGTGATAATTACAAAAAATCTTTTGTTGTAAATCGACAGGTACTACCGCAAAAAACTTATTGGCGTTTACCGAACGACACCGAACCCGTTTTATACGATATAAATCTTTTACCTAATTTATTCTCGGGCTTATACAAGGGTTCCGTTAATATAACTGTTAATGTTAACAGTTATAGGAGCGATATCGTTTTGCACAGTGACGGACTGGTCATTTCAGATGTCGTTTTATATACGGGGGATCTCAAAATTTTTCCAATTTTAAACATAAAAGAAAAATCTGAGTTTCAAGTAATAGTTATAACAACCAAACGGAAAATTCTACCAGGACTTTATTACATTTTCGTCAAGTTCGAAGGGCGTTTGTTCGGAAAATTTAAAGGGTTTTACAGGAGTCATTACAAAAGTTCTATAAATGGCGATAGGTATCGTTTATCTTTTATATAGAAATTATTATTAATTAAAATTAAATAGGTAGTAACAAATTGTATTCACTATAGTTCGGTATGTTGAAACGATCGGTGTAGAATCAACAAGTATAAAAATATAAAGAAAGTCGTTGTGAAAGTGAAATGAGGAAATGCGAACGGTTACAGTATAAAAGCTTTATCTCCATTTAAATAATAAAAACACCATTCAATAAATGTTATATATAACTTTGGACGTTAAAATCATTTTTTTTAAATATCTTTCGTAATATCTATTCAGTAGTTACGGTGATTTGTCGATATGAAAGAATAAACAAAAAAAGTGGGAACGCATTACGTAATAATTTATCGAAACTTGAACTTTCGATAACGAAAATTTGCATCACCCCTTGTATATTTTAAGACAGGTTGTACGCTCCATAAATAAATTACACCATAGTATGAATAATTGAGATTTCTAATTTGCTTTTACTTTAGAAATTACCTTCGAGTAGGTACTTTCAGTTTTAATGAACTAAATTATAATTTACATAATTTATTTTATATACGAGGTATTTGAGATACGAACCTTTCGATTAATCTTAAAACGATATTAATTTTCATATAGAATCAATTTTCAGATTTGTATTGACGTAATTTGAATTAAAATTGAGTTGATAGGAATAATAAAAAAAAAGATATTCTATTATTTTTTCTATACGATATTCTAAAGGTACGTTATAAAAACGTATTTTTTTCAGGCAGATAGCAACTAGTAAATTTGAACCAACTTATGCTAGGCAAGCTTTCCCCTGTTTCGACGAACCAAATTTGAAAGCTAAATATAAAGTACACCTTTTGAAACCAAAGAATAATTCCTATATAGCACTTTCGAATTATCCCGTAGCCGTAAGTAATTTATGTAAAATTCGGAAGATGAGCTTGTCAAATTAATATGATGAATTTAATTTAAGAGTACCGAAGATTATGATGAAGAACACGAATTGGTTACTTTCGATGAAACGGTATCGATGTCGACGTACCTTTCTTGTTTCATCGTTTCCGATTTCGATCATACCAAAACGACTTTCGACAATAACGGCACGATGATACCCCTCAAAGTTTATGCTAGTCCGGATAATTTATATAAAACTACGTACGCCGCGGAAATTGGAAAGAAAGTTATCGAACATT
The DNA here is from genome assembly GCA_026230145.1 of Diorhabda elongata. NCBI lineage: Eukaryota > Metazoa > Arthropoda > Insecta > Coleoptera > Chrysomelidae > Diorhabda > Diorhabda elongata. The sequence goes on from CM047930.1 coordinate 39,131,423, forward strand.
ATGTCAACTATTTCGACATCCCTTATCCACTTCCAAAATTAGGTAATAATTGTACAAGATGATTTTTTATTAGAAAATTAATTATCCTTTTTTTTTTTTTCATTTAAGATTTAGTTGCCATTCCCGATTTTGTATCGGGTGCTATGGAACATTGGGGTCTTGTTACTTTTAGAGAAACGGCTCTCCTCTATACGAATACGACACATTCCACGGCTAATAAACAGAGAGTGGCTACGGTGATAGCTCACGAATTAGCTCACAGTTGGTTTGGGAATCTCGGTAATAAATTGATTTTATTATTTTTAGTTTTTTAACAAACAATGTTAATTAATTATTGTTTATTCAACTCTCGAATAGATAACAGATTATAATGGCAAGCAAAAAGCCAAATTAATTAATCGAAATCGATGATTTTTTTTCAGTAACTATGAATTGGTGGAATGATTTATGGTTAAATGAAGGATTCGCTTCCTATATTGAATATAAAGGAGCTTTAGCCGCCGAACCGACTTGGGGAATGGTACGACCAATTTTTTTTTTTGAAAGATATATTCGAATAAATTTCGATATCATTTTTTAGATGGAACAATTTATCATCTCCGAAATGCATTCGGTTTTATCTTTGGATGCAACCCTCAGTTCCCATCCGATCGTACAAACGGTATTAACACCCGATCAAATTACGGCAATATTCGACTCAATTTCTTATAATAAAGTGAGTTGACATTATCGCAATATTTAACTAAATTTTTTATTTATTTTTTGTTCGATCCAGGGAGCTTCGATTTTGAGAATGTTGGAAGCAACCGTAGGAGAAAAAATCTTCCAACAAGGAGTGAAGAACTATTTGAATAGACATGCCTACGGTAATGCCGTTACCAAAGATCTAATAGAGGAATTACAAATTTTATACGGCGATAGACTCGACGTGGCCGAAATGTTGGAAACTTTTACTGTTCAAATGGGATATCCGATTTTGAATGTTACCGTTTCCGGAGATATATATACGTTAACTCAAAAGAGGTTCTTGATCGATCCTAATGCAACTTATAATTTAAACGAAACGAAATATAGGTTAGTCCTATCATTTATTTTGATGGCATATATTTTGGAAAGCGGAAAAAATCATTTATCGTAATTACGAGCCCCGTCCCGTTTCAGTTGGCCCACTTGGAAAAATTCCAAATTATTAAACTTTATTTTAAAATGCCAAAAAGTAGCTGTTAGTATAGGTTTTGGATGAATATGAATATGAATATTGTCAAATATTTTGATGGTGTGGGGCTCGATATCTGCAAGAGGAGTGGGAAAACTGCATTTCATAAACGGAACTGTCAATACTGGAAAGTACTTGGATATTTTAGAAGAATCATTGTTGTCAACAAGAGAAGTAATTTTAACCGCTGAGAAAGCCTTTATTTTTCAGCAAGATGGAGCAGCATGCCAAAAGTCAAAAAAAAGGCCTTAAAATGGTTCTCAGACAACAATATTCCACTTATAGAGTGGGTTTCAAGTAGTCCAGATTTATCACCAATAGAAATACTTTGGCACAATGAAATGAAAAAGCAGTTGCGTGCAAATCCAGCCAGAACTGTCTTAATAAACACCATGCCTCAAAGAATTACGGCTGCTATTAAAAATAAAGGGGATGTTACCCAATGGTAACTTTTAAAAGTATATATATTTAATATTTAAGCCTTTCCGATTACATTATTTGGTTTTTGTTTTATTTTTTTTTTTGGTTTGTAATTATAACATATGTTAAGACTTGTAACTCCTGTAAAAGTATCTAAAATGTTTATAGAAAATATAAAGTGCTCAAAACGAAACAATTTGCCGGTTTTTAATAGCTGAAAAAGCAATAATTAGTAATTTTTTTCAATTGGGCCAACTGAAATGGGCCGGGGCTCGTAGTAACGATACTGATGTTTGTTAAAAAACTTTTCTACGCTCATGTCTGAAAACGTCTAAAATTGCACTGTCAACATTACTTGTAAACGACATTTAACAATAATATGTACACAAGACTTTATTTGGTCTATTTACACAAATTCAGTCAATTAAGAAACATAAAAAATTTTAGCATTAGCGAGATATAATTATGATTGAAATAGTGATGCCCCTAAATGTATGCAACACGTTTTGCAATCTATTTAAAAATAGTTTTCATAAATAGTCTGTTATGAAAATAAATATCGTGTCGTTTATATTGTCAATTTCTTTTCTCAACTTTATCCACGAATATGTCTGATAATAGTGAAAGTATATATAATTTGGTACCGCTAAAATCAAAAGAAATATACCAAGTAAAATCGTTAAATATCTTGAGCTGACGGAACCAAAGCAATAAACGGGCCATTGTTTCATCAGCCATTATGTTAGTTAATGCAGGAGGTGATTTATTAAATAATAATCGATTTACAACAATAATTGTACAATTGTTATTAACAACTATTAGTTTAAATAATTGCGATATTTTTAATTTAATAGAAGAAAATGAATGGGTGTAAAAAAAGTATAGTACGTTACACGAGTTACTTACAACACTTGTTATTATTTATATATACTATGTATACTATTTTTTGGTTTGATAATTGTAGATACAAATGGTCAGTTCCAGTTACTTATGTGACCGATATGGGTAAATCGACCGAACCAATTTTATTCAAATATAACGATGATTACAGTAAGTTAATTTTAATATAACATGGAAGAGTTTATTGGATTATAATAATATATTCTAGTTACGATAAAGAAACCGACGGGAGCGACTTGGATCAAATTTAATTACGATCAGATCGGATATTATCGCGTGAATTATCCTCTATCGGAATGGGATAACATAATAAAGAATTACGATTCGCTTAGTAAGGGAGATAAAACGCATCTATTGGAAGAAACTTTTAAAATAGCCGAAGCCGGTTTATTAAGTTATAAGGTTCCATTGGAATTGAGTAAAAAATTGAAAAACGAACGAGATTATACGCCTTGGAGTGCCGGATCCGATAATTTGCTATCGATTTTAAATAGACTCGGAAGTACAAAATCCGAACAAGAATCGTCATTTAAGGTAAACGATTTGTTTGAATTTTTTAATCAAATATATAAATATTATTTTTTTTTTACAGGATTATCTGATTAATATTGTAACCCCCGCTTATAAAGAATTCACCTGGACTGAAAATGAAAATGATAGTCATCTTAACAAGTATGTAATTATTATTGTTTATTTATTGATTGTTATAATTTATTATTTTTAGATTAACTAGAACTGTAGTTATAAGCTTAGCTTGTAAAGCGGGTTATAAAGATTGTTTGGAACAAGCCGAAAAAAAATTTGATACCTGGATGAAAGATAGGCAATTTATATCACCGGATTTGAAGAGTTTCGTCTATATCTATGGTAAAATTGTTTTCGGAATGATTTTAATTGAAAATGAAATTATATTATTTTATTTTAGGATCGACAAAAGCTTCAGTAGAAACATGGAACGCCTTGTTGCAAATTTATCAAGACGAAAATGATGCATCGGAAAAATTAAAAATAATGGCTGGTTTATGCAATGTCGAAAACGTAGATTTATTAAAAAAGTATTTACTTACAATATTTAATAATTTGTAACAATATAAACTATTTCATTTTAGATTACTGGAAGTTTCCAAAAACGAAAGCATCGTCAGGAGTCAAGATTATTTTGATGTATTACAAACAATGTCTTCCAATCCAATAGGAACTGATCTTGTATGGGATTTTGTAAGGTATTTTTTTTTCATAAATTTTCGTTTCGAATTTTAATTAATTCCTTTTTTCGTAGGTCAAATTGGCAATATTTAGCTGATAGATTCACGCTGAATAATAGATATTTGGGTAGTATGATCCCTACGATAACATCAAGTTTTTCTACGGAGGAAAAATTAAAAGAGGTAAAATCACTTCTCGTTGTTTATCAATTTAATCAAATCGCATTATTCAGGATTCAATTTAAAATTCGATCCACGTTTCATCTTTATATCCTTCCGTCTTTCATTTTGAATTTCTTTATCAAGTCCTGATCTAGAACCATTCCATGTTGATACTGGAGCCGAATAACCATTATGAGACATTTTGAAAATCTCACTCACAACCTACAATTATTAACATGGTTAATTGATAATTAGTTAGAGGTAGATGTTTCTAGTTTACTCCTTTAGATAGTTCCTGCTTAATATCGGTTGAGAAGTCATTTGCCAATCACCAATTGCTGCCTTTGTAGAAACTCTTGAGGCCATTTCGTTTGGTCGTTAGATTTAAAGGAGTACCAGAGGTTTGGAAATTTGAGTTTTCCTTATTCTTCTGTTTAGAATTGTACACTGGACTTGATGTATGATCTGTAATAAAAGTTGGAAACATTAAACACTTTATAACATATTTGCTTACCTTTGTTAGGGGTAATTTCGGGGCTATATTTATTATATTATTGATAATGACATACTTAAAATATTGTTATTCTTGTATTATAGATGGAAGAATTCTTTGAGAAATATCCAAACGCTGGTGCAGGTGAAGCTAATAGGAAAACGGCATTGGAAAACGTGAAAAATAATATAAGGTGGGCGGCTAATTACAAAGAAATCATAGAAGATTGGATAATAAATAACAAAACTATTTAAATGGTTTTGTAATTCGCTTCGGTAAATGAAATTGTGTGTTTGACTTTATTGAATAAATTTTATAATTTGTGAAGATGAATTTTGTATCTGTTGTCCTATCTGATGAGATAAAATTCAAGATTGGTGAAGGAGATTAAGGATTTTTAAAATTTTTCCATAGATAAATACGAAATTAAAAAATATGACATCGGTTATTGATATTAAAAAAAAAATTAGATGGAATTTGTATGATAAATTATAGTGTAACGAAAATAAAATACGACACTTATTAATTATTTGAGAACCGAACAAAATCAAATATTAATACGAATAATTTTTATACAAAGCTTCGACATCTACATTAATAACATTATTTTTTTTAACACGTAACTAAATATTTATATTGGCAAAGGTATCCAATATTATATAAACTATATAAATTTTCTCACATTGTTATTCTAATTTTATATATAGGGTGATCAATCGACGAATCGTCTTAAATGATTGTTTTAATATTTAATATAATTTCATCGGAACATTATTTTTTTCTTATATATATATATATATGCAATAATGGTACAAACGATTGTACTACCAAATTCTGAAAATAGATAAAATATCAAAGAAAAAATAAATTGGAAAAATTGAAATTTTTGTTTCCGCTCAAATTACCCTATATAAAAAAATATTAGATACATTGTTTCTTCTAGTTTACAAAATTATTCCAGTATCCAAACTTGTACTAATTGTTATATGAGTAAGTTATATGATCGTTTTTATTTTTATATAACTGTTTACTTGTTTTCTGTTCCTATTTAATTACGAATAATTCATAAAATAAAATGTACAAAAATTGATATAAAACCTACTGTATAAGAACATTTATGTTAGAATTCATCCTGTAGGTACCAACTTTATTTGAAATTAATATCACTAAGTTGATGGCAAATATTTGCAAACCACGCCTTAACCATTATTAATTATTAAGAATAATAATTTCCCGTTTAGATCTACGTTTTTAAAAGAAACTCAATTAATTAGATTATTATGTCTCTAGTTAGATGCTCGAAGAGTAAAGCGAATTAGTATATAAACCATTTGGTTCTTGTAACGTTTTTTAAAAAACATTTATTGTATAGGTAAGTTATTTTATATAAATCTATTATCGAAAATAACAATTAAATGTTTTATTTGAATTATTATAAAAATTGTTATAGATTCGTATGTTATAACGTACAATGAACTATTCGACTATAACTCATTGCGTGGACAGCCCAAATTGTAATTGTACCATGTTCAAAAATAAGAGTAAGATAAATGTTAATTTTTGTTAAAATATATTTTAAAAATTTCCTTTTTAGCTCACGGATCTGATGATGTAACGTTTATTTTGCCGTTGTGGAGACAAATATTTTGGTGCATTTTCTATTTTATAATGGTGGTAATGTCTATAGGAGGAAATGTTATTGTCATTTGGATAATTATGATTAATAAAAAGATGAGAACGGTTACCAATTATTTTTTATGTAAGTATTATATTTGTGAGGAATTTATTATTAATATTAATAAAATATGTTATTTTTGAGTGAATCTATCGATAGCTGATGCGATGGTATCAACGTTTAATGTTACCTTTAATTTTGTCTACATGTTATATGCCCATTGGCCGTTCGGACTTATCTATTGCAAATTTACACAGTTTATGGCTTGTTTGACTATATGTGCGTCTGTATTTTCACTTATGGCGATTTCCATAGACAGGTAATATATTTTTTTATAGGTAATTCCATTCACTAATTCATCAGATATTTGGTTATTTTTTTTTATTTTAGATACATGGCAATAATATTGCCGTTAAGAAAACGAATGAGCAAAAATTGTACGTTAATTATAATTTTGTGGACGTGGATATTGGCGGTTTTAATGGGTATGCCGCAAGTAATGTATTTTCGCACAGAACAAATTCCCTGTACCGGCAGAATATCATGTTACATGTTATGGCCGGACGGTGATACCATACAATCAAAATTGGAATATTTGTAAGAACATTTATCAACTATAATGTGAGACGTTTGATTCGTTGGTTTTTTTTCCTTCTTTAGTTACAACATATCGTTCTCAGTATTTACTTACGTAATACCAATTGGTGCGATGATTTTCACTTATTCCCAAATAGCCGTGGAATTATGGTGGTCGAAAAGTATAGGCGAAGTGACTAATAGACAAAAGGAGATTATAACGAATAAGAGAAAGGTAAACGTATCGAGAGAAGAGGTAAGGAAAACCATCTTGTATGGAGGATTAGTTGAAAAAGTGTAGCAGCTGTAAATAGCAAATTATAATACGAAGCCTCGTCGAAATAATACATTAATAGTTTCTTTGAAATAGTTATAATTTTCAAAAAAGAATTTAATTTACTATCCTACACTAATTTGCTTCCTTTCAACAGACACTTTTCGATACACGGATATGGTTCTCCTTACCTCTACCCTCCATAGGTATATAGTAATAAAAAGGGGGAGCTAGGAGTTTTATTATTATTTATTAAAATAAATATTTTAGTGTAATAATACGATTTGCAGGTAGTGAAAATGATGATAGTAGTTGTAACGATTTTCGCCGTATGTTGGTTACCTTATCAAATTTATTTTCTGTTAACTTTTTATTATCCATCAATTACGTTTGCTTCGTATATTCAAGAATTGTATTTGTTCATTTATTGGTTAGCGATGAGTAATTCCATGTACAACCCGATTATTTACTGCTGGATGAACGCCAGGTGACATATTTATCAAATTCGTATTGTATTCGTTTTTCTTATTATATTATTTGTTGATAGATTTCGCGAGGGATTCAAAAAAGTTTTTTCGTGTTTACCGTTTGTTACACCGAATCCGAATAAATCCCCAAATAGGAGCGACCGAATTCATACTCAAGAATCTTACTGTGCAAGAAAAAATCAAAACAATATCCAAGTTAGTCGCGATACGACATTTTGATCGGTTTGTTTATTTCAAATATCGAATTAGATGTCTGTATGTACACATAAATTATATCTTTTTGTTGCAAATATTATATATGTAAAAGTATTGAGATGATTGTATATCCATTCAAATCTAAAACTCGATTGATAACTATTATTTTGTTTTGGATTTATATAATTGTTTAAAAATAACACCCAGTAGATTATAATTATATATATAATAGATTTTTGTACTCTAATAAAGGCTTTAGAGAAGTTTGTTACTAAAGAAATCTCGCCCTAAAATGTTGAGTGAATAATATTACTATAATTGATTTATAAAAGGAACACTAGATGTACATTATAGTATCATTATTGTAAATTGTAAGTTTTTTGATTAATAAACATCTTTTTGTACCCCCGTAATCTCTTCTCTGGAATTACCAATATCGGAAAACTGGTATAAATGCTTCAGACATTATAGAGGAATTGCAAACAAAAATGTCCACAATTAATTTGACTGTAATTTTGGTAATTGTAAGATATTTTATTGCCGTCGAGATAGGTGACAAATTCTTTCGGTGGCTTCAGATTACCAAATGAATCGAAATATTCAACGCTGTCATTTATCTTTCTATGTGCTACCCAATGAGTGCCTGGATTTTTAGACACATCCAAATTTAAAATCGCCGATTCACACGGTAGCGGTCCACTTTTCGGCAGAGAATCGCGCATGTACACACCTCGGAAATATTTTATTTTTAATACTAATTTGGCAAAATTTGATTAATTCATAGTCAAACAATGCTCTATTGGGTAGCTTCAATGGTAGTTTTTTTTTTCAAGAATAATCCATATCCACTTTTAGCGTTCTTCCGCAAATACAGTCCTTTACCTATAGATTCCATAGCTTTATGGTCTCGATGATCTTCTTCCAATTTCTTTTGGGCATTTTTTGCATCGACCACAGTCTTCGCAATTCCCGCAGCACCACCCGATAACGCTCCTATAGCTGAGAGTCCGGCAAAAAGAGGAATTAGAGGTAAAAATCCTCCAGATTTGGCTACAGGTATTATTCTTGGTATCGGGACATGTTTTCGCCCTCCAAACTTTTGAACAAGAGATTTTGCTGCTCGCAGTGCAAACTTCGCTGTATCTGCCAGTGAAGATCCTTTTTTCATGGATTTCCTCACCTTCATCACAACATCATGATGAAAAGATCGTCGCTTCTTCATACCCATTCCCAATTTGCGTTTGACCTTCATGCCGGTGGTAACGAGCCAGGCGGCTGCTTTTTCACCTAGTTTAGCGTCTTTCGATTTTACTCGCAGCGTTTTCTAATGCAAAATCAGCTTTGTGACGATCTGTGAGTGACTTGTTATTCGCGTATGCTATATCGTGATTTTTGCAAGCTGCGTCCAGAGGGTTGACACCTTTATCTCCTCTTAGTAGTCGTTTTTTCAGATGCGTTCCAGCTGTGTGTGTGTGTGTGTAAAGTAAAAAAGATTAAATATTGTCGGAAAAATGTGAAAAAAAACTCACGTCCGCAGTATTGATAGCCGGGAAGATTGACCTCAAAAGGCAAATTGTTTATGAACTAATTTAGCAGACCTTCACCTTCGTGAATCAACATGAAGACTGTCTATCTACTCACGATGGAACCTATAATTATAGCTACATTGATTCAAAAAGTATCATAACATGGAGATTGTTAAGCAAGAGCAGACATTAGCGATCGAAAATTTCGATAACGTCTTGGATGGTTTGGAGCGGAGACGAATACACGGACCTTTATTATTAAGAATGTTAATAGCTTCCAAAGATGCATATATTAAACAAATTCGATTTTATGCTCATTTCCAAAATGAGTCTCGACAAGTTTGGTCGTCGTCAACAACATTCTGATAAAAAGAAGACAAATCTGATAATCGAAGCACGATTAAAAAAATCGAATTAGCTGAATTGTCATTGAACACAAGTATACAGCAAATAAATGATAAAATAAAATCTCTGGTGAGTAATGTATCAACTCAAAAGTATGTAGATAACGCAATAGAATCAAATCGTGAATTTATACAGAGCAACATAAAAAAAATTAAAAATACAATGGATGTAATACATGGAATTATGATTCAAGGTTTGCTACTCTCAATACAAACATTGTACAAATGGCAACAAAATAATATGTTGATAATGTTGTTTCAAAGTCAAATACCACACAGATGCACCAATTCGCACAAACGTATCGTACAAAATGTCCAATCAGCTTCAGAGGCATGAAGAAATTCAACAACAACTTTTATGTTTTGGATACCGAAGGTACGGCGTTTATATTCCCTTTTGATTGTAAAATTGAAAGCTGTAAACACTATGCTTCTGATGGGAGCGTTTTATTGAATAATAATATGGAATATCAGTATTATCAATTATTATCCGTTGTTCTATGGAATAAATATTGTGAGCATACGAACGAATAGACTGTTGTGTTATAATTTTATCGGTTTTTTCCTTTAAACATTTCACATAATCATCAAAGGTTATTTTGTTCTTTACGGTTGCAACTTTAACTCCTTTTGATTTTTTAATTACTCTTTGTTCCTCATTCGAAGAATTAATATATAATTTATATGCATACATTTTGGATCTTAATCCTACAAAATGACTTATAATTTTTCCGTTTGCTTCATCTTTCATTAAACCAGGAATTTTTTTATTGACTAATGGAATATCATAAGGATTAATTGGAGGTGTCAAATTTTGAAATGTGTTTTTTTATAATATCTTTATAGATATTTTTATTAGTAATTTCATAAATGAAGCTGTTAGTATCTGTGTACATAAGCTTACAATTCTCAATTCCTACATTTGGTAACACGAAATTGTATTGAAAATCGCACATACAAATTTTTGATATATCTAAAATAACCATACCTATCTACATAGGTTTATTAAATATTAATTCAGTTTTTCTCTATTCAATTGCCATTAGATCCACATCGAAAATGCTTCTACTTTGAAAACGTGGACTAGAAATCAAATTCTTTCCACCATATCTTCCCTCATATTTATTTACGATCGATACGACTCTGTGACGTCTAATGTCTTCAAGAGTTTTACCATAGATTGAATTGTTGGCAAGTTTCAATTGATTTCGTTTAAAATCGTTGGTAGCTGTTGCTCTTAAACTAGTATTTAAATCAATGTAGGGCTTCAGCCATTTTGATTGTTTAAATTGAAGAATTTTATGAATTTTTTTTAAAATCAATCCATGTCCAAGGCTTACTTCAAATTTCTATAGTGTAATATATATTCTTTCTTATCAAACAAAGTTGTCATTAATTTCGGTAATTTTGATACGGGTGGTATACGATGTTCAGGACAAAATGGAATATCTCTATGCAAATCATGCAATCTTTTGGGATACTCCAAGTCCACTTGCAAAATAAATTCTCTTAAAGTCCAGCCATTTGAAACAAACCAATATGAAATTCACAACTTTAACTATTCGAAAGAAGATAAAAAAAAATAATTATCGAAAATTATAATTGGCGCAAATATAAAATAGAAAACTTTGTTAATAATTGCGAAATATGTCAAAAGAATAAATATGATAGAAACCCACCAGTAATTAAATTCAATTCAACCCCAACAGCTAGTAAACCATTTGAACATATACATATAGATACTTTTAAAATAGCAAATCAGTCATATTTAACTATAATAGATGCTTACTCTCCTTACGGTCAAGCATATTCAATGTCAAGTGTGAATCCAACTTCAGTTGTTGACAATATATTGAATTACGTTACTCATCATGGTTAGCCCTATAAAATAACAGCTGATTGTGGTTCAGAATTTAAGAATAACGACCTTCAAGACTTTTGCAAATTGCACAAAATTGAACTACATTATACAACGTCTAAGAATAGCAACTCCAATTCACCTGTCGAACGTTTTCATTCTAGTTTAATTTTAGATGTATAAAAGAAAATAATAAAGATTTAACACCTGACCAATTAATAAAATATTCAATATTGGCATACAATAATTCAATTCATTCTGTAACGCAATTTACACCATTCGAAATTATTAAAGGTTACATAAACAACCCCGATCCATTTGACTTAGACGATCATTTAATAATATCTAACTATATACAAAATCATAAAGAAACGTCAAAATTATTATATGAAAAAATTAAAGATAGAAACGCTAACATTAAAGAAAAAATAATAAATAAAAGAAATGAAAATAGAAATGATCCACCCTGTTATGAAAATCAAGACATAGCCTATATAAGAACAAAATTCCGAGACAAAAAATTACCTAAATTTAAAAAAGCTGAAATTGTGAAAGACTCCGGTATATTGTTAGAAACAGACAAGGGAGCTTATCATAAAAACATAATTAGAAAACCTAAAACTAAAACTAAAAATTTGTTACAGAAAGATGAAGCTGACAACAATACTAATATTACTACTTATTTACAAGACAACTAAGACAGAAGACATAAAGATTACAAACGTAAACAATTTGCTACTACCCATCAATTTAGGAATTAGTAATCTTATACATGCTAAACATACTTTTATATATTATATAGATTTAGAATTTTTTCATAAACAAATCAATAATTTATAACAATATTATTATAGTCTAAAAAATAATTTATCTCAAGAGAACGCTACAAATCCTATTTCGTATCATAATCTAGCTGAACAATCATTAAGTAGAACAGAAAATTTAATTAATATTTTAGACAAAAAATCAGAAAACATTTATCCGCAATAAATGCAGTAGGTAAATTAGATAAGTGGCTTTTTGGAACTTTAGATTCAGATGATGAAGAAAGATATAATAATGCTATAAATGTTTTACAACAAAATCAAAAACAAATAATTCACACAGTAAATTTACAAATATCATTACATAAAAAATTAATTGATCATTATAATAAGTCGATTACGACTATATGGATTAATCAACAAAAACTTTCTGATAATGTAGAGAAATTTCATATTTCAATTGAAAATAAAATAATAACTTTGAATTATTTTATAACATTTCAGAGTACAATTTCACAAATTAATCTGGATTGTCAAAGTTTAATTACACTGATTGATAATATTGAAAATGCAGTAACATTTTCTAAATTAAATACAATTCATAGTTCTGTCATATCGAGTCAAGAAATTTTGGAAATGATAAAATACTTAAGTACTATTTACAATAAAGAACAAATTTAACAAAATTTAATAATATTTTGACGTATTATCTCTTTCTTGGTTCGCAAGTAACTTTTTCTAACTAACTAAGTAACTAAAATAATATTTGCTACCCATGTTCCTATCCTAAAACCCAAAACCTATGAATTTTTTCATTTATATCCTGTAATCCAAAATCATACGATATTTATCCCTCCTCAACCTTACTTGGCCAGAAGTCAAGAAGAAGTTAATTTTATTAAAGAAGAATGCCCAGAATTAGAAAAAAATATTATTGTAAAGAAACTTTCAAGTTAAAAGATAATTGTACTATTGAACTGTTAAACGTACATTCTGGTGAAAATTGTGTTGTTAGTGAAATTGATCTTCAAGAAACCATATTAGAACAAGTAACAAATAATGAACTTTTAGTGATTCCAAGATCAGAAATTGAAGTGATATCTAAATGTATTTCAGACCGTTATTTTAAAATCAGTGATCCATCAATTGTAAAAATTCCAAAAAACTGTAGTATCCAAATAGAAAGTGAAATTTTCTCAACTAATATACAAATTAAAAAAGGAAAATCAATAATATTTCAAGTTCTTTTAAATCCATCTAAAAATATGAAAATGAAAAATTTCAAAAAAAAAATATTGATGAAATACTTACTGCAATTAAATTTAGGACACAACTCTGATAATATATATATATATATATATATATATATATATATATATATATATATATATATATATATATTTAAAAATTTGGTTGACAGCGATTTTTTAGACTGATAATTTTGTTTGAATGTTTATTTATAAAGATTTTTTTTTAAAGGAAACTCTTTTAATGTAATGTTTTCTCCCCCACCCAGCGGTATGTATAAATTGAAGGAAGTGGAAAATTGATCAAGAAAAAAAAACATCATCTTTTCAACTGATTTTTTGTCTATTTTAGGAAATATTGTTTTCTTGTAAAGATATCTTTCGATATGATTCATCTTAAATTTATCCAACCCTTTATAGGAAATATTAGTTTCCTGTAAAGATAAAATGTATGATTTATCTCAAAATTATTCAAATATTATAATTTAAAATGTTTGTAGCTACTTTGCTCAAAATAATAAAAAAAATAGTCGTGCGCATGCTCAAAAAAATTTTCTATGTCGCCGGCGGAGTTCCTAACGCTCGCTCGTATTACATACTGTAAATTAAAATGTCGAAGAAAATCCTACCGTCCTTATTACATCTTCTTTATATACATACTGTATAAACAATGCCCTTTGTTCGATGAAAATTCGACAAATAGCAGCGGAGATACAATGTAGTAGTAGTAGTGTCCTTATGACATCGTACATACTGTATACAATACCGTTTGTTTGATAAAAATCCAACCAGCAGTGCAACATACTTTATGTACACACTGTATATTAAAAAAAAATAAAAAAAAATGCCGATGACTCAGGAACCCACTCCGCTCCGCTTAAATATACAATTCTATATATGTAATTATATTGTCGTGTCCTAATGGTGGAATCGATAAGGTCGGCGACTGCTGTATATACGAACACAAGCTTGCTTCGGTGGTTCGAATCCCCAGCTCGACAATTTTTATTTAAAAAAAAATTAGATAGATCTTTTTTCATGATCGCTTCCAAGGGTTTATGATCAGTGTTGATTTTCACATCAAATCCATAACTAAAATAATGAAACTTTTAAGTAGCAAACACAATCGCCAGCATCTCTTTCTCTATCTGCACATACTTTTGCTCGCAGGGGGTTAAGCTCCTGGATGCAAAAGCTATTGGGTGACCTTTTTGAGATAGACAAGCACCTAGACCGTCCTTGGAAGCGTCAGTGTCTATTTCTATCGGTTTTGTTGAATCAAAAAATGACAAAATTGGGGCATTGGTTAATGTATCTTTAAGTCTAGTTAAAGATTCATCATGCAATTTAGTCCATTGCCAATCAATATTATTCCTGGTCAAATTTCTAAGTGGAGCTGTTATTTTCGACATGTTGGGCAAGAACTTTCCTAAATACTTAGCCATGCCTAATATTCTTAATAGTTCAGTTTTATCTTTGGGTTTTGGCATCTCTAGAATCGTTTTCACATAATTTCTGTTCAGTTTGACACCTTCCTCTGAGTAAATTTAATCCCATAAACTTAACACTTCTAGATTTAAATTGAATTTTGTCTCTATTAAATTTTATATTATATTTTTGTGCTCATTCCAAAACTAACTGTAAATTATTATCATGTTCTTTTTCATTACTGCCAGTTATAATCAAATCATCAAAGTAAAGACCTACACCTTCAATGTCACCAAATATTTCATAGTTTTGTTTTTGAAAGACTTCAGGGGCTGAGCAAATTCCAAAAGGTAGACGATAAAATGCGTACCTTCCAAAGGGTGTTCCAAAGACACAATATTCTTGACTTTGTTCATCAATTCGAATTTGAAAGTACCCGTCTTTCATATCTAAATCTGTGAAATATTCTTTATTATTAAGTTTAACAGATATTTCTTCGGCTGAAGGAATCAAAAATCTTTCTCGTTTTATTGCTAAATTCAAATATTTTGGGTCAAGACACAAGTGTAAATCCTTATTTTTCTTTTCAACTATAACCAGAGGATTCAACCATTCAGTCGGCTTACCAATTTTCCTTATAATACCTTGTTTTTCAAGATCATCAAGCTTAAGTTTTGAACGATCATGCAATGCAATTGGAATCCGTCTAAGTGGTTGAACTACCGAAACTGTACCTTCTTTTAAAGTAATGTGATGTTCTCTAGGAAAAGAACCAAGACCCTCAAAAACTACTGGATATCTTTTAACAACATGATCGAGTGATATAAATTGACCAGAATCTTCAACAATTGAGTCTACTCTTTTTACTAAGTTTAAATCAACGCAATCAGCACAACTCAGTAGTGGCAATTCGTTATTATCACAAACTGCAAAGAATATGTTTCTAACATTGTCATTAACTTGACATTTTAAAGTGATTTCTCCTAATGGAGCGAATACATAATAACGACTGCAATACGGAGCTAGTTTGAGTTTAGATTTTTACATTTTATCAAGAAGCCCTAGTTTTTTAACAATATTTAAAGTTAAAATGCTTACTTCGTATCCTGTATCTAGCTTAAATGTTACCTTATGACCTTCTACAATAATTTTCTTCAACCATGACAATGGTTTCTTTACACTACTAACAGAACCAACTTTTTTTATAGACTGAACATATAAGTCATTTGAACTGCTCTCACATTCAATCTTTTCTGATTCACTATCACTGAAAGTTTCAGTTTCTACTTTATTCACTTTTCTTTTGTCCGATCTTCTGTAGCTCTTCTTTTTCTCCCATTTCTTCTCAGACTGATTAATATTATACTCTTTTTTACACACATTCGCAAAATTATTGCGTACCTGACATTTTGCATACGTTTTATTCCAAGCAGGACATGAATTTTTCTCTCGACGTACATAATCACAGAATTCACATTTCCCTTTTTTTTCTTTCAAAAAATGCTTAGATTTTATAGAGCTTACACTAGCTTCATGCTGCAAAGCCTTCAGCTGTTTTTGACTAACTTCTCTTGTTCTACAGATGTCTATTGCTTGTGTCAACTTTAGATCAGATTTTCTTAACAATTCTTCTCTAGTGCTTTGGTTGTAGATGCCCATCACTATCCTATCTCTTATGAATTCTTCTAATGAATTACCATAACCAGTTGTTTTTCCTGCTGTTCTTAATACTATCAGAAAATTATCGAAACTTTATCCCTCTTCTTGCATTATACTGTTAAATAAGAACCTTTCATATATAACATTTCTCTTTGGTTCACAGTGATCTCTGAATTTTTTCAAAACATTATCAAGAGTTTTCTGGGTCTCCGGTAACGGATCAAAAGAGTTAAATAAATCAAGACCATCATCACCAACTAAGTTCAATAGAATTGCAACCTTTTTTGGAATTTTGGAATTTTTGTCAGTTATTAGCTAGGCTTCCTTCAATAGATAAAGAATCTGGAGGTTTAAAATATGATTCCATTGCTGTTGGCTTCTACTTATATCGCAGCAAAGTCCAGCTTATTAATGTCTAAGTACGAATGTACGAAATTTACTCAAACTTTTATATCAAGTTTTTACACCTGACACCATGTATTGTACCATGATCCGAGCTATTTCGTTAAAATAAAACTAATCTGTTAATGTAACAAAACGTATATTTCTTAAAACCTGTTCACAAAAAGCCGCGTATTAGAATCGTCTTTTCTCAAGTCCAAAACACTGGCCTCAACCACCCATGCCTGTTGAGCCAATTAATTGTAACTTTTAATTGACTCGTACAAAGGTTGCGGGATAGCTATGAAATAAATTTATAATTGATTACCTATATAATTCAAGATGCCTTCATCTTTGTTGGAAGAATTACTTATTTACTTCACATTTCGAATTTATTTTTGATATTCATAGGAAATATATTTGGGGATGAGGACCACCCTACACTATAGGAACTGAAAATATTAAAATCACAGAATTCTCGATATCAAGATAACAAAAATGTTTTGTTTTGTACTTTTTACATATGCAGCTATTTTTCGGAACTTGAAATAAATCTTAATAACATTGTTTTAAATTCTACGTTCTTCAATTAATAAACATTTTCATATGCCTACCTGTAATCAATAATAAAATAACGTTTACTACGATCCTCTCTAATTGTTTTATTTAATTTGAAGTTAAGGACCACCTTACACTATAAGAAATTTCCAGTATTCTCGATAATTAATTAAAATAATACAACATATATTGAGGGTTTATTACTGGAAACTCCGAAAAATTACACGTGCATGGTCCTTCTTACTTACCTTTGTCTTTGTTTGAAGAATTTTTTATTTACTTTACATTTGGAATTGATTTTTGATATTCATAGAAAATATAACGTTCAATAGAATCTTTTCTGATATCACTTATGTAATTTGGGGATAAGGACCACCCTACATTATGGGAAGTTTTAAAATCACAGAATTCTCGATATCAAGATAACAAACATTTTGAAAAACGAAGGTATGTCGTAAAACATTAAAAGTATATAGATTCCCAAAAGGAAATTACTATTATTTGCTGCCCATAACATCTACTTATACAGCCATTTAATAATATAAGTTATTGTGAATTGTAATAATTAAATCTATGCCATGTTTTATTGTATGTATTATATCTATTATCATTAATTAGAAAAAACCTTCTTAGAAATATTATTAAAAATATATCTTGCTTCATATTGCTTTATTTATTTTATGTTTGAAAACATTATTTTATTCAATATGGAAATCATATGACAAAATATGTAACATTTAATTAGTTATTATTTAATAAATCAAAACTTTACATCTTCTCAGTTCATTGACCCATATCGAATTCTTTGCGAATGTCTAGACTTGTTTTTGACTTGCGCACTGTGAATGTTGAAGTCCCAAGCTTTAAACAATACATTTAATTATTTAGATAATGAAACTTTGACAGTATTACTAATTCGGGCAGACATATTTGATGCTAAATTTTCTATTCGATGGTGAAGTGAAAACTATTTTCTTATTGATGCAGGTAAGATGTAATTCTCTTTATGTAAAAATTAACGAGATTTGTCGAATTAAAGGTTCCAGGAAAATGAACGAATTCAGTGTATTACATTTTATGGAAAGCATAGGTTTTATTATTTTTTTTTAATATTTTCAAAGTAATTAAAATTAAGCATTTTCTTCAGATAATTTGAAATTGTGTGAATCATAAATTTACTTATAAACATTAAACAAACGATAATCTAAAATATAGCATCAAAAAGTTCGTTTATCCTTGTCTGTCTGGACAGCATGTCGGCCATATTTGTAGGTCGACGCAATTATTGTTCACGTCAAATCTTTTCAACTATAATGTGTTTTTTCGTATAAAAATATATATAGATATTAATATTAAAATACCTTATTTCGATTGTAGTATAAAATAGTTATTATTAGATAAATAAAACACAGATACCGGATCTGTTTAATAACGACAAAAAAATCTTTCGATTTCTAGTTTGAAATTTTCAGTATATCAATAGAAAATAGTTTTTATTTTAAAATTTTCGTGAAACGGATTGATGTTCGTATTCGTGGCGTGTTTACAATAATTGGATAAAGAATTAAAGAATTTTTCGTGCTTTAATACAATATTGTGTTGTGAAAATTATGGATACCCGGAACATTCTTAACTACCAAGATGGTCATTTCCTAATTTGTGAACTGGTGAGTGATTTTTTGTCTTATTAATTTGATTTTAAATTTACTACCTAAAATATTTCTTGTCGTTTGGTCTCAGATTATGGAGTGAAAACTATTTTCTTTTATATATCGGTAATATTTAATTACTTATTATTTAATAAATCAAAACTTTACATCTTCAAGTTCATTGACCCATATCGAATTCTTTGCGAATGTCTAGACTTGTTTTTGACTTGCGCACTGTGAATGTTGAAGTCACAAGCTTTAAACAATGCATTTAATTATTTAGATAATGAAACTTTGACAGTATTACAAATTCGGGCAGACATATTTGATGCTAAATTTTCTATTCGTAAAATTTCGATTGTGAAGTGAAAACTATTTTCTTATTGATATAGGTAAGATATAATTCTCTTTATGTAAAAATTAACGAGATTTGTCCAATTAAAGTTTCCAGGAAAATGAACGATTTCAGTGTATTACATTTTATGGAATGCTAAGGTTTTATTATTATTTTTAATATTTTCAAAGTAATTAAAATTAAGCATTTTCTTCAGATAATTTGAAATTGTGTGAATCATTAATTTACTTATAAACATTAAACAAACGATGATCTAAAATATAGCATCAAAAAGTTCGTTTATCCTTGTCTGCCTGGACAGCATGTCGGCCATCTTTGTAAGTCGACGCAATTATTGTTCACGTCAAATCTTTTCAACTGTAATGTGTTTTTTCGTATAAAAATATATATAGATATTAATATTAAAATACCTTATTTCGATTGTAGTACAAAATAGTTATTATTATATAAATAAAATACAGAGTTACCGGATCTGTTTTATAACGACAAAAAAATCTTTCGATTTCTAATTTTAAAAATGTGACTAATGTTGAAAATTTTTATTGGAAACTTTGGAAATTTTCAGTATATCGATAGAAAATAGTTTTTATTTTAAAATTTTCGTGAAACGGATTGATGTTCGTATTCGTGGCGTGTTTACAATAATCGGATAAAGAATTTTTCGTGTTTTAATACAATATTGTGTTGTGAAAATTATGGATACCCGGAACATTCTTAACTACCAAGATGGGCATTTCCTCATTTGTGAACTGGTGAGTGATTTTTTGTCTTATTTATTTGATTTTAAATTTACTACCTAAAATATTTCTTGTCATTTGGTCTCAGATTATGGAGTGAAAACTATTTTCTTTTATATATCGGTAATATGCGGCCATTCTTTTGGAACTTTGATATTTCAAGCACATTAAACTGGGGATCTTTTAATAAAACAAACTTAATCTAATCGTTCTTCACATATTTTTTTTTTGATTGATAGATACCTAATACATAATTAGCTAAAGGGTTGTTACTAAACTAATAATTGAGTTTTCTGTTTCATAGAAAACTTTCCAAGTGAGTCTTCGCTTCTACTTATAGGTTCATTCAATTCCTTACTTGATGACTCTTGAGTGTGTATTTCCCGATTTTGAATATCAGATGACATCCCAGTACTGGTAGGAGCAGTGCTATTATTGGCTGATCGGCCCTCTATGTCTGCAACTTCAACATCGGAAGGTATAAGTATATTATTATCTTCAGTATACTTCTCAATAAAAGTTATGTCTCTACTTTTTACTATTTTATGTGTTAAAGGATTTATTAATCGACATCCTTTGGAATTTTCACAATAACCTACCATCAAGATTTTCTCAGATTTTTTATCCCATTTTTGACGTTTTTCTTTTGGTACATGTACCATAGCAACAGAACTAAAAATCTTTAAATGAGATAAATTGGGTTTTTTACCTTTCCACAGTTCATAAGGTGTTTTACCTTCCAAAGCCTTTGTAGGAGATCTATTTACAATATACACAGCAGTTGCCAAAGCTTCAGCCCATAGTTTCTTCTCCAGGTTGGCATAAAACAACATACACCTTGCTCGCTCCACTAGTGTTCTGTTCATTCGTTCTGCCAAGCCATTGTGCTCTGGAGTGTACGGAGTAGATGTCTGATGAATTATACTATGATTAGTTAAAAATTTCTCAAAATTGTTATTACAGTACTCTTTACCATTATCTGTGCGTAACTTTTTAATTTTACAATTCAATTCATTCTCTACTTTTGACTTGAAATCTTTGATAGTATCAGGTACACTCATTTTATCTTTAAGACAGTACACATGTACCATTCTTTATCTTTTAAGAAAGTACACATGTACCATTCGGATGTAGTCATCAATGAAAGTTATAAAATATTTCTTACCTCCATATGAAATATTTTCCATAGGGCCACATAAATCAGAATGTATTAGTACAAGTGGTCTTACTGCTCTTGAAACTACATTTTTAAATGGCAACTGAGCATGTTTTCCCTGGCAACAATGAATACATGTGATCACATTACCTTTGTCTGAAGTCAAAGACACACCTTCAACACAATTTGGCAGTTTCTTAATATCTGAAAAATTCAAGTGTCCCATTCGCAGATGCCAAGTGTCATTAGAATTCACAGTACTTGAAATCAGATGAAGCTCTTCTCCACTTATGTTCATAACATATAGGTTATTTTTTTAATACTGCATTACAGATAACCTCTCCTTTAGCATTCTGAATGTCACATCCCTTGTCATAAAATATAACATTATGCCCATTCTTCACGATTGTGCTGACTGAAAGGAGATTGGCAGCTAAACCAGGAACAAACAGTACATTTTTATCTTGTATTTTATCTTTCTGATTTATTTGAATGTCCGCACATCCAACTCCTTTTACAGTTAATGGCTCTCTGTTTGCCACAGTAACACTTTTCACAGTTGGCTCAGTGACATTATACAACCAGTCATCTCTGCAAGTCATGTGCAAAGATGCTCCTGAGTCTATTAGCCATTTATCACTCACATTTTGTTTAACAGTTACTGGAAAAGCAGCTACAAAACTTGAACCTTCTCCTTTATTCGCTAACTTCTTTGGTGGTTTACATAGTTTAGCAAAATGAACTTATTTATTGCAATTATAGCATCTTGGTCCTCTGTTTTTAACTTGCTGAGTATTACTTCTGGATTTCTTATAATTTGTATGAAAGACTGTTGACTTTTTTTGTACTAATTTCTTGTATTAGCTTAGACTTAACTGAATCAGCACTTATTTTAATGCCTGAGCTCTCAAGCCCCATAATCAAGGGCTTGTATTCATCTGGTAAGCCTGCCAGCATCAAAGTACCAAACCATTCATCGTTTATGTCAAAATCAATGTTACGCAGCTTGTGAGCAGTATTCATTATCTTTCTCACATATTTTTCAACACTATTACTAGATTCCAATGAAGTATTTATCAAGTCTTTTAGTAAGCCAACTCTTCGCGTTAGCCCTTTATCATGAAAAGCTTGTTGTAAACATTCCCATACCTCTTTTGCAGTTGAACAATCTTGAACATGAACATAATTTTGAGGGTCCAGAAGTAAAATCAACTTGGCTTTGGCCTTTACATCCTTACTTGCTTCAATTGGTTTGTTATCAGACGGTTCGATACAACACCACAAATCCTCATGCTGTAAATATTTTTTCATACTGAATTACCAAGTGGTAAAATTTTCTCTTCCGACTAGTTTTTCCAAATTAAACAAATTTGAACCCATTTTGAAGATGAAGTTTGACGAGAAACACGTTGTAATTATAACCTGCAAATTACTAAACTTAATTTTAAAAGTTGTATAATCACTTCCTTCAGTCTTCTGTTATTTCCACGGAACCACGCTCTGCTACCATATAGAAAAATTACATGGTTTGAAAATAATAACTGATATGATTTTCAGTACAAACAATTTATTGTAATTTCAGTCTTACACATAAAAGAACAAGATTGATTAGATTTATTGACAGACGTCAACTTACATTAACAACATTTGACAGTTAAATGAAAATTGGTTGCGTTCCATATATTCTAACAGTGAGTAATGAAAATGTTTGTCTTTTTCTATGATGATGATGTTTATATTGTACTTATTGTCAAAAAATAATGGGGACGAAATTATGAAATTATTAAAATTTCTCTTGTTTAATTTTTCTTGGAAATTTCCTTTCGGTGTGCAAGAGTGCGACGAATTTTTCACTTATTTTAAACAGTACGATGATAAATGAAATTATTTTATAATATCAAAAGATGCCAGATCTGAAGACTAGGACGGTTATTCGTATTATGCTTTTGGAATACCAAAGTTTGCTTTGCAGCTTTCATACCCTTAACTTTTGACGGTTTATTTTTAAAAATTTTGCATTTGAAGTTCTTCAAATAAAAAAAAGTTCAAAAAATTGAGATATGGAAATTTCTGTGGTGACTTCCTTCTACGTATCTATTTAACCGAGTAACGAAATCAATAGCATTTACTCGGGACATAAATTAGCAAATTGCGTCACTTATTCTATTTACAAAAACTCAAAAACGTGAATTTGGTTTAGATATTTAGTACTAGCAGCGCTATCTATGTACAGAAGCTCATACTGAGCTCATTTCAATATTAGTTTCTACTATTTCGTATGTCTCAGCTCTTGACTTTTTGTCATCTATTTATAAAACTGAAAGAAAGGTGGCGTCCGTTATTTTCACACCAATTTATTTTTTTATTAAGACCAAAGTTGTGTTAGAGTGAAGAAACATATTTTTATAGAATAATGTGTCCACCATCAAGGAAATATGAATGGAAACTTCTAAAAAATTGAATCCCAGTGGTTGATGGTCGAATGCCCAATAGTGACATCTCTTATTGAATAGGTCGGCTCCATAAATTTTGAGTATTAATTTCATTAGGAAACATTGTTTGTTAAATGTTTAGTTTTCTTTGTTTCCACTATAAAATTATATTGATATACAGGGTGCGCCAATTTTGTTGAGTATTAGGGAGTCATTTTAATACGTATCAACAACATTTTTTTATTAGTTGTATTTGAGGTCCATATTTTGAAATTATCTTGAACGCTTTAAACATAATTTTTTGAAAATGAGATTAAAATTTTTTGAGTACTTTGAGAGTTGTATACAAATTTATATGAGAGGTAGGTAAATACAAGAACCCTCTGTAACTTATTGTAAGTTAAGAAAAAGAATTTAACTAAGTGACTTTCTTAATAAGATGCAATATCATCGTAGTCGATTAAATTGTAATTATTTGTTATTTTATATACAAAGTGAGCCCAAAATTGAAATTCTCATTATATTTCTGCTTTCGAATGTATCACACTGTAATTTATCTTCGTGTAAATTTTTTTTAGTATTCCCTATACGAAAACTTATAAGAAAATTGCTAAAATTTATTGTAAACCGTAATTACTACCATTTTTTCAAAAAATGTGATCAATCCGGTATACTATACAAAATAATATGTTTGGTTTGTAAAGGAGTTGCAACATTCAGTATAGTTCGGGATAATTTTGAAAATATGATTTTTAATGACATTAATTATTATTTGGTACACTCTGTGTAACTCTTTTAACATCTATATTATGTTAAAAGACAAAAATAAATAACTAGATATAAAAAAGTTTTATACACGAATTGGTAAAATTAATTTTTTGTATAATTGGAATTCGAAAGCGAACAGAATTTTATTTTAAAATATCGTTTTAGTGAGAATGATTTTGTATAATTTTGTAGGAATTTTGATTTGAGAATCGCAAATTTAGTGAAATAGTAATTTTCCGTGAGAAATTTTCTTGTTATATTTTGTTTAACTTGAAAACCACGAAGGCGTATTCGACAAATTTGATTACTTGGGTGATTTTTTACTTTTTTGCTTGCAACACGGATATTTTTTGTGAAGTTCATTTTGAAAATTTGATTTTATTGATATAATTTTCATTTATAACTAACTCTCTCAAGTCGAATAAATTACAACAACTTGGGTAATATAACTTTGAATTTATAATACCGGGTACCATCTAAAAATTGTGGACTTGATATTTACGAGGGGGAAAATTTTAGTGGCTGACAGATTTAAGAAGTAATAAAAGTTTTTTTCTGAATATATTGTTACATAATTTTCATTTATTTTACATACAGGGGCAATCTGTTTATAAATATAGTGTTTGATTGAATGGTTTGACGTGAATAAATAAAGGGTTCATAGTCTATTTGCATAATTTTTTTGTACTTTTTTAATTGAAAGTGTATTTAGAAAAAATATTACAATTCATGTTTTTGTTTCAGGTGTTGGTGCGCGATTCTACGCGAAATTTTAACCCGTTAACGAAACGAAAGGTAAATGTAGTGCACGTTCCATAATGCGATTTGCCAAAAAGTAGTTGATTGTTGGATAAATAACAAAAAAAATGATTTTCCATTCTTCATAACAATTATTGAAAAACTACATATTTTACGTTTCTACTTGGTACTGCTAGATAATTCAATTCATTTAAACGTACGTTGAAATTTTCCAATATTTTAAACCAAATAAATTTTTCTTCATCCATTATTCCAAAATTTATGCTGAGAAATTGATATTTTTCCCAAAAATTGAATGTAACACAATTTCAATATGATATACGAGGTATATCCACAAAGATAGTTCCATTTAGTGATAAAAGAACATACGTGCAGGTCAAAAAACATATTTTTCATGGTGTTTACCTAATTTTCTATATACTTTCGAAAATTTTTAAACACTTGTTTTTGTATGCCTCCTCCATGTTCTTCCGGCTCGTTTCAACTTTGAACGAGAGATTTCAGATGTAAGAAGAGATGAATGTCGGTAGGAGCGAGGTCCGAGCTATACGGAGAATGATCAAACACACCCCAGCCAAATTCTTGGAGCGGTTTTTATGTCATGTCACAGTGTGAGATGGGGCATTATCGTGAAAAAAAAAACAAAAACCATTTGACAGTAATCCTCGGAGTTTGCTCTGTTTCTTAATTTCCACGCATGTGCCTAAATCAAACGGCAAAACGTCGGAGCAAACGGTGGAAAAGAGTTGTCGAGGTGTCGAAATTTGCTTAGGGGTATCGTAAGATACTAAAATTTCTCCCCCTATGACTATTCGAAATATAGGTTTTTATTGCAACTTAAAAAAGGAACTTACATTGTGGATGTACCTCGTATGAAGGAAATACTAAAATCAGTTATTAAAACTTTTTATTCAAATTTTTCTGAAATTTTCGGTCCGAATTATTGCATCAAATTTTGATTGAAATGATTTTTTTTTGTTATTTATTGAGTGAGCAGAACTTTGATCAGATGTTGTTGGTTTTTGTGTTTTTGGGAATTCTAGGAATATTTTGTTGAGATTAATATACTCACAGATTTTAATTATTGAAGAAAAATAGTTTGAATTTATTTTTGAATAACTTTTTTAACATTCAGAAAGTTTTAACAAACATCCAATTAAACTTACAAAACAATGTTTTCGAAATCTTTAGGGATCTTTTGAAATATAAAGTTAAATTTAAATATTTCATTTGAGCATAAAATTCATAATTCACTCGTGTTTAAAGCAAGTTTATTCTCTAAATTATTACTCAGATTACTCAGAATATGTCACAAAATTGCACTACTCCCTTACATTCAAACAGAAGATTGTTAATATTTATGACCAAAGCTAATTTTTCTCATTATATGATACTGATCAAATAAAATCTTGACGTTGTTATTTTGGATTGATCAATTCTTTTCAGCGTTTACTGTAACATATTTAAGTCCAGTAAATATTTGATGAATAATTATGATGATAATCATATGATAGAATTGCTCCAATACACCTCAAATTCACTTTGATTCTAAATAGTAGTACATGGATCCTTCTGATCAATATAAATGATAATTAGATAAGTAAGTAACTTGAAGATGTGATTTCCATTCAAATGACTTTCTGAGTAATCTGTTGAGATTTTCCTAAACTTTGAAGACAAATCTGTTGGGTTAATGAGATGATTGTGTGATGAATGTCATGAATGAGGCAGGCAACCGCCGCGATATGGAAAAGTGATTCGTAATTTTCGGTATCGGTTTCGGTGTGCCGCGATTCGATTTTAAGTGATGGAAAATGGATATGGGGGCATTCCTATGTGAACAAAGTTATGTGAGTACAAATCATTTTACGTATCAAATTAACTTCCTAACTCTAAATCATAAACTTAAATAATATTTGCATAGTAAGTCAAATTACTAATTTTTTTTTTATAATTTTACTATCTTCAAACATTATTATTGAAAAGTAATGAACGCTCTGTATAATTAGTATCCAAGCAAGATTTATACTCAAAGATCGTAAAATTAAACCTCATTTTGGAAAATTTTCTCAATTGTTTCAAAGGATTTTTATAATCTGAGTGAATTCCTTCTTACTGATTAGTAATTTTATCCATCATATGTTCAGAAAAACAATGGATATTCTATAAGAAATTTTTATAGTGAAGGTAGATTGTTTAGAATTCAATGTTTTTAATGGTTTACTACTATGGAGTATGGTATGTTTATTTTAGATATATTTTACGGACCATCATTACACCCTTTTTTTTGTTAAAAGTACCCTTTTAATTTTCTTACGAATTTTCAACAAAGTTGATTGTTATTTTCATTTCATTTAATCGACATCGTAGTATTTATTCTCCAAAGTGCTTAAATGTGCAAATTCTAACAAGTATATAAAGAATTTCGAATGCAGATCGATAGTAATAGGAAAAAGAATATAAAAGCCCACCAAGTTCGATAACTACAAAACATTACTTTTGAATAAACTGTACCAAAAAAAAACTTCAGGGTTCCAAATATTTTAATTCTGGTATGTTTATGTTAGAAATCTTTTATGAACCATTATTAGACCTTTTTTTGTTGTTGAAAGTATCCTTCATTTATTTTTCTACATTGGTTATCGAGAATTTACAAGAGGTATAATATATTTGAAAAACAACAAGTGCCGTGCAGTTTAGGAACCCTTTTTATCTGTTTGTAGAATAGTTTGTTTACATTATATCGAGGGTTAAATACCGATAACGAAAAATGACCGTGCAGCCCCTTCTTGGATGCTTTGTCTTTGTTCGAAGAATTGTGTGTTTACATTTCAATCTTATTTTTGGCATTTATGAGATTACGTTCAACAGAATTCTTAAAGAGATAAGGACCACCCTACACTATGAGAAATTTTAAAATCGCAGTATTCTAGATAAATTGATGTTGAGGGTTTATTACTAATAAACGAAAATTGACCGTTCAGACCCTTCTTAGATGCCTTTGTTTTTGTTCCAAGAATTTCTTGTTCACTTAATATTTCCAATATATATATTTTTTATATATATATGAGATAACGTTCAACAGAATCCTTTCAGGATGTTTATTTAACTTGGAGATAAGGACCACCCTACACTATGAGAAATTTTGAAATCGCTGTATTCTAGATGAATAATCGATGGTAATACCATGTTGAGGGTTTATTACTGATAACGAAAATTGACCGTGAAGCACCTTTGCTTTTGTTGAAAGAATTTTTTATTTACTTTGCATTTCGAATTTTTAATATTCCTCAGAAACATAACGTTTAATAGAATATTTTCAGATGTTGTTTATCTAATTTGGGGATGGCGTCCACCCCCCATCCAAGGGAAATTTTCAATTCACAGTATTTTCGATAAACAATCAAAAATAATACCAAGATAACAAAAATGTTTTGATTTATATGCAGCCATTCTTTTGAAACTTGAAATTGTTTTAGTCAGTAACATTGTTCTAAATTCTACGTTTTTTAATTGAGAAACATTATCTTGTACCTGTAATAACTCATGAAATTACTAATTCCAAAAACGTGAAACATTAAAAGTATACAGATTCCCAAAAGGAAATTACTATTATTTGTTTCCCATAAACTCTACTTATATAGTCATTTAATAATAATAATAAGTTATTGTGAATTGTAATAATTAAATCTATGCCATGTTTTATTGTATGTATTATATCTATTATCATTAATTAGAAAAAACTTTCTTAGAAATATTATTAAAAATATATCTTGCTTCATATTGCTTTATTTATTTTATGTTTGAAAACACTATTTTATTCCATATGGAAATCATATGACAAAATATGTAACATTTAATTAGTTATTATTTAATAAATCAAAACTTTACATCTTCTCAGTTCATTGACACATATCGAATTCTTTGCGAACGTCTAGACTTGTTTTTGACTTGCGCACTGTGAATGTTGAAGTCCCAAGCTTTAAACAATACATTTAATTATTTAGATAATGAAACTTTGACAGTATTACAAATTCGGGCAGACATACTTGATGCTAAATTTTTAAATATGAGGTGAGTGATTTTTTGTCTTATTAATTTGATTTTAAATTTACTACCTAAAATATTTCTTGTCATTTGGTCTCAGATTATGGAGTGAAAACTATTTTCTTTTATATTTCGGTAATATGCGGCCATTCTTTTGGAACTTTGATATTTCAAGCACATTAAACTGGGGATCTTTTAATAAAACAAACTTAATCTAATCGTTCTTCACATATTTTTTTTTTGATTGATAGATACTCAATACATAATTAGCTAAAGGGTTGTTACTAAACTAATAATTGAGTTTTCTGGTATTTGTTCGTCTTGTTCAATAATTGGTAGGTATAGGAAAGAGAAAATAATTTGTTGTTGGAATTTAGTGCTTAGCTGCTTCAATATCTTTGTTTTTTCAATTTCAAAAAAAATTTGAGCTAATGAAATTATTAAGAATGTTTTTCAGGTGACTGATTTGCATTTTGAAAACTGTTCAGTCAAAACTTTCAATATTCACTTTTCAATTATTTAATTTCTTGTATGAGCTTCTCGGGGAACAATAATTCGTAGGTAGGTAGAAGATAGTTTTTAGGGTTAATATCTTTCGAGGGATTATTATTCTATTTTTAAAATTTTATGTTTATTTTATGGTCCAAATTTAATATTTATGATCGATATTTTGATAAATTGTGAAACCTTCTCAGACCCTTCCTTTATCCTTCCAAGAATTTACTTTTGTTTGCTACATTTGTTATATCAAGAATATAAATGTATTATTGAAAAATAACCCTCTACTACCTACTTTTTATTCGTTCCAAGAATGGATTCTGAAATTATTAAGTATCTTCGAAAACAAACCACCCTTTTTTGTTTATTTAAGCAAACTGATATACCTCTTCTAGATGTTTTCTTTTGTTATTCGTACTCCAAATGTATCCAAAATTTAGCACTTGATAAAGGCTTTATTTATTACTGCGTAGAAAATGAAACAGAAATTTTCGAAACTTGAAATAAATTTAACACTGTATAAATTCTATGTTCTTTTTTTACTTACTAATTCCAAAAACGAAGATATGTCGTGGGAAAATTAAAAGTATATACAAAGTGTTTTAAAAAGAACTTACTATTCTTTACTACTCAAAACATTTCCTTATATAGCCATTTAATAGTATAAGTATTAATTATCACTAATTATTTAAAACGTCGTTTGAAATATTATTTAAGAAATCTCTTGCTTTATATTGTTTTATTAATGATTTTTTCCATACAATGATAATATAGATATCAGTTGAGAGGTAGTATGACTTATTTACAACTAGGATAACTTGGTTATACGATATTAGAATAAATTAGAAAATATGTCGGTTATTTATATTTGCAGGGTGACGATAAACATTGGAATGGCTGAAAATAATTAATGTAATTAGTAATAGAAGTAATCTCGAAACAAAAATTCTCGTATATTTCAGCATTGAACTTCTAATTATTGTCCATACAAGGACACTCTGTATTCAAAGAGTGGAGCATATCAGCTAAACAACTATTCGAATATTTCTATTAATAAAAATTCGGTTTAATCACACCTCGTTTCTTTCTTCTTTAATATTGAACATATTCCACCACCTCTTAGCTATTTTTCTGCTAGAATGTTATTTTTTTTTTACTACTGCACCACACACTGATATGTCTTTATTGTTGTTTCCTTCACGAGATCCACAATGTTCTTCCTGTTCCATTTAAAATTCCTTCAAAGTATTTAGCCCATCTTTTAATTTTTCTTGTGAATCAATTAAGGACTCTTTTTTCGTTGTCCCTGATATAAGGTACTCTGTAATAAACTGTGTCCTCTCGTGATTTTTTTGTTCTATTGGTAAAAATTTCTTAATTCTTTGTTTTTAAACTTGATGGTAAATGAAACTTTTCTCAGAGTTGACTTTGAATAAACTCTGAATTTGTGCACACTTTTCACACTAAAAACAACTGAATTATAACATGTAACTCACCCTATACATATGATCTGCTGTCCAAAATGTCCATATCAAGTAATGCTATTTCTCAATAGTCTTTAATAAAAGTCTTGTACATTTTTTTCAAAAATACACATTTCAGAGTTTGCAAAAATACACAAAATTATTTTTAGTATACCGATAGGTTCGTTCTATCGATGTCGGTATTTAGTTAAAAGAATTTAATATTTTATGATGGACTTCCTTTTTATTATTTTGAGGGATTGCAGCTTTATTATACTTTTATTGGTGCCGAAATGTAAATTTATTTATTTTCGAGGAACATCACGTTCAATGGAACCTTTTTTTATCCTTTCATGTTTATTATTTTACAAAATTTCATATTCAAAAATACACGTTTCAGAGTTTGCAAAAATACCCCAAATTATTTTTAGTATACGGGTAGGTTGTTCCTTCTATCGATGTCGGTATTTAGTTAAAAGAATTTATTATTTTATGATGGGCTTCCTTTTTCTTATTTCAGGGATTGCAGCTTTATTATACTTTTATTGTTACCGAAATGTAAAATTATATATTTTCTAGAAACATCACGTTCAATGGAACCTTTTTTGATCCTTTCATGTTTATTATTTTACAAAATTTTATATCCTCTCAATCGTTATTTAAGAACGATAACTGCCCGATACTTTTATGATCGTTGGGAAATTTCAAATTCATAGTATCAACATTACATTGTCTTTTTTCTATTTTCTGATATTATCGATAAATATTCGAAATTAGCACAAGATGACAAAAAATTTTTGCTTTGTCATATATGTTTTAAAAATGCCCAAACTTAGGCACTTGATTCAGTTTTTCACAACATAATTTTTAGTTCTTTTCATAAATTCCCAGCTATATTTGTTCGAACTTTTCGATAAATTCAAGTGTAATGTGTATAAATTCTACGTTCACCAAGGAAATAATATTTTTATTTGAAATTACTTGTAATCATTAATTGAAAATAAGGGTTTAAAACAAAGTAGTAGGAAAAACTAAGATATGAAAGTACAAACAATACCGATAAAGTTTGATATAAAGCGGGGTTTCCTCAAATTTCCCCTAATAATTATGGAGGTGTATCTTTATATGGAAAATAACCATTTTCTTCTCTATAATTTGAATGTAAATTCACTTATAAAAACTGAAACACATTATGATGTTTCGAATACGGGGTAGCGCGAAAAACAAATTTGGTGTAATCTTAGTAGTAATCAACTAAAACGAGCTTCACGGAAAATTCCCGTTTATGAATTTTCCGAAAATTGTTACAGATAGTTTCCGATATATTTTTGAAAAATTTTCAAATCACAGCATAAATATTATACTGTCATTCTTTTACTATTATGTTTTGAAATATAATTGCTAATCATCCTGTATATACGGCAACACCAATGTTGCTCTTCGTGCTCCATTCTCTCAATTTTTTCAAAAAATCACTTAAGATGTATTATAATATGAAATCCTATTCACTGATTAGTAATTTTAGCCAATAGGTATATGTTCAGGAAAACAATGGTTATTCTATAAGAAATTTTTATAGTGAAGTTAAATTATTTCAAATATTCAAGATTCCTTCGGACAATTTCAAATATCAATTAATTCTATAACTCTATTTGGATTGCAACAACATTCTTTTATGTAAAACTTTCTGCAGTAGCTTTCATATTTTCAATGTTACTGCAAAGCGTTATCATTTGAAAAATACAGTAAAAAAAATTTCATTTGCAATAGAATACCAAGAAAGGATTTAAATATTTATAATCTCTACACCAAATTAAATTGTTATATATTATAAAGGCAAAATAAAAATTTGAGATACCCATCCCATCAACAGTTTGACAAAAGTTCAATTTTGGGAAATGAAAGCTCAGTTAGTTTCGTAGTTTTCATTGAAATGATTTCATTTGTGTTACTTATTAGGTGTATATTGAGAATGCTTATTATTTTCTAATGATTATGATGTTTATATTGTATCCAGGATTTTCTTATTGTAATAACCAAGAACCAATTATAATTTTGCTTGTTTTATTTATCATGGAAATTTCCTTTCGGCGAGCGAGCAAGAGCGGGACGAATTTTTCACTTATTTTAAACTACTCGATGATAAATGAAATTATATTATAATTTCATAAGATTCAAAAGATGCCAGATCTGAAGGCTAGGAAAGTTATTCGTATAATGCTTTTGGAATACAAAGTTGCTTTCCAGCTTCCACAGCTTTGAGTTTTGACGGTTTATTTTTCAAAATTTTGGATTTTCTTAATTTAATAACCACAAACCAATTACCTATTATGAAAAGTTCAAAGAAATGAAATAATTTTTGGTTTAGATTCTTAGCACTAGCAACGCCATCTTTACAGAGAAGCTCATACTGAGCGTATTTTAATATTAATTTCTACTATTTCATATGTCTCGACTCTCGACTTTTTGTCACCTATTTACAAAACTGAAAGGAAGATGGCGTTCGCTATTTTCACAATAATTTATTTTTTCATTAAAACTAAAGTTGTATCGGAGTGTAGAAACATATTTTTTATTGAGTTAATAAGTTAATTATGAAGAAAATATAAATAGAAAAGCCTAAAAATTGGAAAACACTCTTCGAACTGTTGATGATGGTCGAATACCCAATAGTGCCACCTCTTATTGAAAAGTAGTATTTCATTACTTTTCAGTAATAATTTCAGTAGAAAACATTTTTTTAAGTGCCTACTTTGTATCGGATATAAAATTATATTGATATACAGGGTGTACCAATGCTGCTAAAAAGTTGAATATTAGGGGTTCATTTTAAAACGTATTAAAAACATTTTTCATTAGATGTCTTTGAGGTTCATAATTTGAAATTATTTCGAACAAGCGAAACATAATTTTAAAAACATGAGGATGAGGTTTTTTTTAGTTCGTTGAGAGGTGTGGGTAAATTTATATGATAATCGTCAGTAAATAAAAGAACGCTCTGTAATTAATTCAACTAGACATTACAACAAAAACTCTAATGACAAAATGTAATGTCCATCGAAACAGATTAAATAAATTGCTTAACGGAAATTTTGAAAAAAAAACATAATATCTATGTATTATAATTATTTGATTTCGTATTAACGTTCAAGTTATTTTTCAAACAATTTTAAAAAATGGAAGATTTGAATTTATTTTTTTTGTTACAGGTGTTTGTGCGCGATTCGACGCGAAATTTTAACCCGTTTACGAAACGAAAAATATATAGTGTGCGAATCGATAAAGCGGTATGCCAAAAGGTAGGTGATTGTTGAATAAATAACAAAAAACATATTTCCTCAATTCAACAAATATGTATTTCAAACTACAAATATATGTGTTTCTAAAATGGAAATGCTGCTGCATCAGGAATATATAAATACATGTAAAATTCTATTTTCTAATATCGTTTTTCTGTGTCACGTTTCTTTCCAAAACTTAACCTGTCTCAAAAAAAATTATAGATATCTGGAGAATAATATTCATATGAATTTGTCTTTTTATGTTTGTTTTTTTCAGTTAAATAAATTGAAAGTATGGTGTGATAATTATTGTATCTTGTATGCGTGTGTAAAAATTCCGTTTTGTAATCTTCATATCGATGGCTACTTCTTTTGTTATAAATTTTCATTTTTCTTTCCCAAACTGGACCTGAAATTTAAAAATATAAAATGTTGTAAACTTCGGATCTGTGAATTACTTTGATAATAATTGAATGATAAAATTATTGTACACTATTTTGTTCTTATACAGAACTTAATAAAATTTATTTATTTATTTATTTTATTTTATAATCGACTGTGAACAATTTATTAAAACGTTAATTGTTTCTAAGTTATATCAACCCTTAAAAAAAGAAAACTGAATATGTTTCTTTTTTAATTTTGAATGTTTTCTGCTCAAGTTAGTTGAATGTATACGTGTAATGATATATTTTGCAAAATAAAAGATTTTCTCAAGAGTTTATCGAATATCGATAGCTACTTCATTTGTTATAAATTTTCATCATTCCTACCCATTTTGGATTTGAAATTTGAAAAGATAAAATGCAATAACTATCTAAGGTAGACTTCGAATTTTACTTAGACAATTGAATAATAAAATCATCATATATCGTTTTTTCTAATGCAGAACTTTACATAATTAAATTTTTCGAAACTGAAATTCCATTTTACCAATAATCATTTGAGAATAAAACATCTTCTGGATTATTTTATTATAGAATTGACTTGGAAAATTTTTTCAAACGTAAATTATTTCTAATTTATATCATTAAAAAAACACTGAATCTATTAATTTTAAATATTATCTGGTGAAGTTAACACAAGAAAGTATGTATGTAATATTAATACCTTTCACGAAATTGAAATTTTCCAAAGTCCATCAAATAGGAAGCTAACTTGTGTGAAAAATTAAGTTTCCCAATCTTCATATCGACAGCTACTTCATTTGTATAAATTTTCATCCTTCTTTTCCATTATCGACTTGAAAATTTGAAATTTGAAGATTTAAAATCATATGATAAATATCGTAAACTCCGAAACATTTAATTGAATGATAAAATTATTATACACTGTTTTTGTCAATTTTTGAAAGTTAGAATTTTAATATTCTCTATTAATTTTTGGGACAAACGGTCTTGGTGTTCAGAATTTTGAACCTTTCACCACAAAAATACTAAGAAGAATGAAAAATGCCCCACCCCACATGTTCTGATCGCTTTGTTGGGATTGGCTACATCTTTCGAACCCTTGTTTCGATTGGTCAAGAACAAAGTTGGGTGAAGGAAGAAGGGCCTCTCTTATAAATACGTCGTTTCTCTCAGTTATAGGTCATACCATTTTAGATTTTCGCGGCGCTTAAGCTTACGTTGTAACTTATTATTCAAAATCCTTTTGAATATTTTTGTGAATTGTGAAGTGCATCATTTACAAATGTAAGTAATTTCTGTCTTTTCTATTTTGATTTTTGTATTATTGATGTTTAATATTTTTGTGAATATAAAATTTATTTACTTTTATTTTTGAATTTATTTTTCAATTATATTCTGGGTATATTTTTATCTTTTGGACTCATTTCATTTTTTATTTCTGGAATTGTGATATTTTAAAATTGTTTTTTTCTTCTTGAATTGTTTTTTCAATCTTAAATTATTTTCTTATATTTTAAATTTCAAGTGGATAAATGTTAAATTTTCACTGTATAATTATTCCAGATTTTCAATTGTTACTCTGAAATTAGTTATTCGTTGTTACTGTATTCTTGCATAAATTTTATTTCCCGTAGAAGATCTTTTCATCTTCGTTTTGAGTTCTTACAATTTTTTTTCATTATAATACTTGTATGAAATTTCTTAAGAATACTCTAAACTATCATTCGAATTTATTAAAATTTATTATTTTCTTGTATCCAAATCCAGAAGTAAATTCACAAATTCAAAATTTTAGTAATTGTCTCATACCGCATGTTTCATATCTTTTCATTTTTATTTTTGAGAGGTGGTTGTTATAGAAACCTTCAATTTGAGAAATTGTAAAAAAATTCCGTATATTGAGTTTAATTTCTATAGTTTCTATTTTTTCTACTAATGTTTAAAATTTATCTGGATATGAATAATTAGAATGGTCGACAAAAAAAATGTTTTTGTAGTAACACAAGAATGAATAGCATATTCGTCTTTATATTCACTTTTTGCATTTGGAACAGAAGAGAACCGCTTACTATGATCTCAACAAAATACTAATTTTTAATGTTATTTTTATGTTTATTATTCTGAATAATACAGTTCAGGTACTTTTTCGGCCATAAAATTTACTGATTTTTATCCGCCCCTTTATAAAATTACCTACCTGCTAGCCAATAAAAATAGGGATAATTGAATTATTGAAAAGTCGTAGGTATTAGGAATTAATGAATATTTTTTTTATTATTAGACTGGTATTTCCATTCGTGTTATGAAATTTTTGTCGACTATTGTTATTATACATAATAAATTTAGGGATATAACATAAAATATTGGGGTGCAGAAGTTTTATTTTTATATAAATGAATGAATGAATGAATTAATTAAAAGGTTAGATAATGACGATAAATAGCGATTTTGAGCTGCTGGTGCTGGTACTTGTTTGATTTGTAGGTGCATAGTCGGGTAATTGTGTCTGGTAACGTCTCGTTTCGACGGTTAGCAGTTTTCAGCAGGTCTATAGTTTCCATTTTTCTATTGTGCGTACTTGAAGATGATGGAAGTTTTTTTATCATCATTTTTTGTAACATTTATCGTAGGGCATAGCATGTGAAACGAAATTTTTATCATGTCGTGGCGTAAAAACGTGACTAGGATCTTGGAATAAAAACTGGAAAACGGTCGAAGGATGAAAAATGTCGTGAATGAGGGAGGGTGTACCCGTTCAATGCATTTTTTACGCGAATTTTCATATAAATATGGATAATGAATTAAGATTAGATAAAGACGATAAATAGCGGCTTGTGATAAATAAATCCGAGAATAACTTTGGACGAAATATGGCGGATCGCAGAAGAAACCTAACCAACTATCGCTGACATAACTGAAGTTGTCATTCAAATATTGGAGAAATTTGGGATTTATATTAGACAGATTAAATTTCTATCAACAATTAACCTCTCAAATTATGTTGAAATGAATTTGAAAATTTGTTTTGTATTCACAAAGTTCATAAATGATGCACGTCCTATTTTTTTATGCACGCACTGTATTTATATTTGCGACAGAGTAATAATTGTTAGCGTTGTTCCTTCCAAAACTAATACATGTTCAACAACTTGACAAATTAGTAATTTGCTTTTGGTAATAAATAATCATCGCACTAATTTTCCAATCAAGACTTTGATTAGACTAGAGAATAAATCGTGGGGTGTATGAAATTTCTATCAACAATCCAACCGCTCGTATTAGGTCACACCGGTATTTTTTACACAGTACACACAGATTTCTTTTGGACCTACTATTTCGTTAATATTAATTATTAATCAAAATGATCTTTTTCAAGAGATTTGGCAAATTTAATCTTTCATTTTTAATTTTTAAAACTTTTATATTATATTATTCACACAATCATTAATTGATT
The DNA here is from genome assembly GCA_026230145.1 of Diorhabda elongata. NCBI lineage: Eukaryota > Metazoa > Arthropoda > Insecta > Coleoptera > Chrysomelidae > Diorhabda > Diorhabda elongata. The sequence continues at coordinate 39,169,861 of CM047930.1, forward strand.
AACTTGAAATATATACTCAGAAGGCATTAGGATCTGTCTCTGAAGTAACTAATGGCAAAACTAGGTAGTTATGATAATTAATTACAATATTCAATTTGAGGCCTCAATAACTGTATACATATATATATATATATATATATATATATATATATATGTATATATGTATATATATGTATATATGTATATATATGTATATATGTATATATATGTATATATATAGTTTTTAAGATTCGTCCACAAGACATTTACCGAAAAATAATTAGTTAGATGCTAGATATCGAACTAAACACACTATGGAAAATTACGCAGCTAAAAAATTATAAATAAATAAAAAGATTTTTATAAAGAACCATTTCTTGACTTGAAACAGATTTATTAATGCTCTGTCGCATTTATGAATAACTTACTGTATCTACTTTCTACTCAATTATTATCTGGCTTTCATCACATTTTTTACATCATGATTATTTTTTATTTTCAATGGAACTTTTCAGTTTTTCCTTATATTTTCAAGGCTTGGAAATATGATCGATTAGTAAATTTTTGTAATGAATCGTACACGCATCTTAGAGTAAAATCACATTATCAATAGTATTAGACTTGGGGCGCGTGAAATTTCTATTCATATTTATTCAATTTGGTCCATTATATCCTTCTTTTAAATATAAATGCTCAATTTTTAAGGTTTCTATCTTTATCTATTCCAATACACAGAATCCATGCAGCAAGCAAAGTTCTCTATTTGACAACATCCAAGATAAAGTCAATCTAATTGTGTCTCTCGATAAATAAAATTTTATTCGTTCACCTCACAATAAATAATCAATTTCTTTTATTCGCGTCGATTTAATTGGATAATATTAATCGGTTATACAAATTATCACAATACTCCTCATCAATTTAGGGTATTTATTAGACTAAAATGGGGTGGGGTGCGTGAAATTAATATCAATACTCTATCGCTCGTATATATTAACTGCTATTTACATAAAATATATCAAATTATTCTTAATTAATAATAATTAGTTGTTATTATTGTAGATTGTACCTTTTCAATCTATCAACAACTCTATGAAAAACATCATTTTCGTTTATTATTTGTGCTGAAAATCCATAATAAAGACTTTTTCATATTTTAATCTAATCAATATGCTAGATTGATGAGGAGTGATGAGATAAGTGATAACGAATAATAAACTATTATCTTTCTATATGATTATTTTAAAGAGAGCCGCTCAATTCAACTTTGTTTCCAACTACTTTTTATAATTTTCTTACATATTGGAAATATTCTGCTCTATCACAACAGAATTTCTTTGGAAAATATCCATCATCATTCTAGTGCATTAATAAAGGCAAAAAATTGAATCGTGGGGTACACCATTTTATCAGTCAGATTAGGAATTAGTAACAATGGACCAATAATATAATTATTGATATTTAGTCTTCTCTATTCATGTCTTATTAGGTTTTTAATTAGCTACACATGGATACACAAACATTTAATACGTCTATAAAAACTTCGATCGAACATCTTTCGATGTGGGAAATAAATTCAGGTAAAAACTGATACCAAGGTTGGAGTATTTTCACTATTTTTCAGTTGATAAAGTTAACAAACATATTTTTCTGTTGATTATATTTTCAAGTTTTCGGGATAAAAAATTTTTCTTGAAAATTTGTACACGAAATCCAAATCGATCTCTTTTCCAATATGTGGAATTGGAATTGGATATAAACATTTAACTTATTTAACATACATAAATTGAAAGCTTGATTATCATTGAGGAGATATGATAAAGTAGATACCAACATAATTTATGTAAAATTGGAAAACAAAATAATAAGTTACAACCCGCGTACCGGTCTTGATTCATTCACAATCGAATGAATGAGTATTCGAACAAAGTGTTGTGTCGCGAACACTATCGTGATCAACATGACTCAGTAGGAATATCAACGGCGTATCTTAGCAGCCCGATAAAAAGGTAAGTTTTTTTGAGTTATCCGCATGATTATGAAAAAATGTATAAAGTCATCTAAAAAGTATTTTGCCTTTCTCGATTAAAGTTTGTTGAAATATTTGTTTCCTAAAATCTAAGCGCTTTCATTTCTTATCTTGGATATTTGTGGACATTTATTTTTATATCAGTGACGGAGTGGGAATAAATTTGAGGTCATGATTTTCGTCGAGATTTTGTTTTGTACATTGAGGCTTTGCAGTATCATGGCTGTACGATTTGATACAATACGACGCAACAAATGATTAATTTGGATGCTGGTGTAAGACCAATGGCAGTAGTCAGTCTGTTTTCATTTATCAAAATTCCTACGTTACAGTTTTTAAAAATGCGACTTTTGTTGAGAGTTTTTTCAATAACTCTCTCTTTGTTTATTGGCGATTTTATACTTGAAGATCGATTGGATCGCGCTCAGGTTGTACAATTGCGTGGAATATTCTGGTTACAAGAGAAGCAGGAGAAAATTAAGCTAGTATCATATATCGTCATTTGAAATCATTGGCTAGGATCTATGAAAGTTATGGAATAGTGCTACATGTATAACCGATATTCAAGCGAAACTTCGAATAGACGTGTATAAACAGCTCCTTATCTTGGCAAAAGATGATCGATTATTTAGACAAATTGTTCTTGCGATTGAAATATGGATTTATCGAAACCAACCAAAACGTGAAAATCAGTGGTTAGACAAAGGAAAATTACCAGAACCCGCTGGAAAAAGAGATCGATTCCAGCGAATAGCCTTGTTGTATGTTTGGTGGAATTATGAAAGATGAAAAGTGTACTTTGAAATTATTCCAAACGGCGGAGTTATCTATGCCGAGGTATGTAGTGGACAGCTGATTCAATAGTATGAGGTTTTATGTTAAGTTCTCAAAGATCCTGCTGAATGTTGGGTTAAAACCATAGAGTAGGTACGATTGGCTCTAATTTTGAATATTAAGGCTTTCTTTTAGTATGATTTATTAACAAACGAAATGAATATTGGAAACGGACATTATTTATGAGATATCATCAATATTTTCTATCGTATTGAGAAATGGCTCCTTTCCCTTTGCTTCTCAACACAGCATCCTCTTTGTAAAACGGGAAAATACTTTTTAGGTAACTTTATAAATTTTTTATGAATGTTTTGATGCGAATAAAATAGAATAATACATTGTTGTTTATGAGACTGGTACTTGAATGCTAGCTAATTATTTTCCAACGTCCGTATATTATCTACATAATGATTGTCCTCTTTTCAATAGATTTGACACTTTGTTATATTTTCAAATTTAACATTATCCAATCATTGATATTCAATTGGGTATTTTCTTTTAAAAATTTATTCGCAGTTTATTACGGTTTGACTCTGTTTGTATCTCTGAGTAATTGCATCATTGTACCACTCAATCCAAGACATCAATTAGACTTGAAATAATTCGTTGGGTGCGTGAAATTTCTATCAATAATCAAACTGGATAGGAAGAAGACGACGGACGCGGCTCGTGAATATCGAGCTCGTCTGCAGACGCCCGGAACTCCTTTCTTTGGAGAAGTGCAAGCCTGAGGAATCAGCTACTAAGGCACGTTTTTCCGAACAATACAATTTACATTAAAATTCAAACCAATATCAGCTCTACAAGAGAGGCGCGCACCACACTCGAACTACTCGAGTGTAATGGGGTTTATCCTCTTGTGCTTGATTTTTACATGAAAGAAAAAAAAACGCTCATATCAAATTAACTGCTATTTACATTTTTTTGATTTATATTTTTTTGATTTATATTCAAATTTCAATGCCATTTTATTTTTTGTCCAATCAATGCCTTAGGTTGACGTGGTGTGATCAGTACCTAGAAGGTAATCAAGTATATTCTGTTTTGAAATTAATATTATTTTATTATATTCTTTTCACCTGTTTAATTTTAATAGTTTTTTATTAGAAAGCATAGCATATTTCTTAAATATGTAGATGAATATTATTAGTGAATATTTATTCGCTCAAAAACGTTGAGAAATAAATAGATCTAGCCACTTTATATCAAAAACAAAAGTCAACCGACTTGTCTTGTCAAAAATAGCTCTAATTAGTTAAAACTTTGAAATTACGTATACTACTAAATTTAAAAGTTGGAAAATGATTAGGTAAATCTTAGGTATCAGTCATCACAACACTTCCCAAGTTCCAGCCATACCATAATCGTAGGTAATAGGTAGATATCTACCAATTATTTTCAGAGTCGGGGTAGTGTGAAATTCCTATTAAGAATCAATGTCTCATATTCATTTAATTTGGTCCATTATATCCTTCTTTTATATAGAAAAGTTTCAATTGTTTGGGTTTCTTTTCTTATCTATCCCTATGCTCATATATAGCAAGGACAGCTCTCTATCTGATAGTTTCCAAGACAAAAGCCAATATAATTAAATAATTCTTGTTGTTGTGTATCTTAAAATGAATAAATAATTTCTTTTATTCGCGTCCATTAATTTGGATAATTTCAATCAGTTATACGAATTATCCACAATGCTCCTCATCAATTTAGGGTATTGATTAGACTAAAATGGGGTGGGGTGCGTGAAATTAATATCAATACTCTATCGCTCGTATATATTAACTGCCATTTATATAAAATATTTCAAATTATTCTCAATTAATAATAATTAGTTGTTATTATTGTAGATTGTACCTTTTCAATCTATCAACAACTCTATGAAAAACATCATTTTCGTTTATTATTTGTGCTGAAAATCCATAATAAAGACTTTTTCTTATTTTAATCTAATCAGTATCCTAGATTGATAAGGAGTGATGAGATAAGTGATAACGAATAATAAACTATTATCTTTCTACACGATTCTTTTAAAGAGAGAGCCGCTCAATTCAATTTTTTCTCCCAACTAATTTTTATAGTTTTCTTTTTACATACAACCATACAATACCCATACACACAACTTACGATTAAGAAAATATTCTTGGAAATATTTAGCTCTATCAACAAAATTTCTTTGGAAAATACCCATCATCATTCCAATGCATTAATAAGGGCAACAAATTAAATCGTGGGAAATTTGGAAATTCTATCAACTATCAAACGGTCATATATACTTATTTATTTTCCTCCATCATATATTCGTTGGACTACAAGTAGTTTTCTTTTACTTTCTCCTGAAAAAAAAATGCTAACGTGCAATTTGTTATACCAATTAAATAAAAAATGAAAACTTTGTGTTATCAGAAATTGGCTGAACTTGGGAGATTAGTTAAATCCTAGTTATTAGTAATCTTATAAGCGGCATCTATCAGAAAGAAATCGCGGTGTGCGAATCCACACATATAAAATCATATATATACATATCAACAGTATTTAAGAATTATTATCACACATGATACGAATTTTTAGTTTAGATTTTAAGATTAATGGTTACTGGTAGCTAGGATTAAATTACTTTCTGGCTTTTAAAATATTATTGACAGGTTTCCAATATTATTAATCAACTTTAACATCAAGTTCAATAATCTTCTGTTGTGCGCATTTTTCAGTTTTAACCATTGTATTCTGATAATTTCTTATGAAAACAAAATATCAATCTTCATAAAAATTAATTAATCCAAAATCTCTTGAACGATTTTTTATAAAATGAAAATTGAATCGACATCCTACTTTCTATTCAATAAAATTAACTCTTTTATAATTTTCTCTATTTTTGAACTTTTAATTGTTGGTTTAGTTGATAATTTACGTCTATGTAATGTAATACACATTTTCTCTTGACAATAATTTGAATACAGATGTTAATAGCATCCAATGACAAGCCTAAAATTTAAAAGCTGGAAGGTAATTAGTAGATATTTCAAGTAGTTTAGTGGCATTAACAGTGAGAAAAACAAGAAAACACCAGCAGGAACAACAAGAAAAACATGAAAGCACCAGAGGTATATCGTCGAAAGGTAGGGGATTGTATTTAATCATTCATAACAATCATCGTTTCGATCAGACTAAAAATTAAACACTGGAGTCACGTGATATTCTATTAAAATATTAGCCGATATACATTAGTATTAGTATTAAAATAATTTGGATGGTAGTGGCGAAGAAGAACGACTTGCAAAAATTTTGGATTTCATATTCTAATCAAATTTCCTAAATTAGTCATGCCATTAGTACTCACGTAGAGTTTACCCAACTATTATCTTTTTGCTCGATAAAATTATTTTTCTCCTCAATAGAAAACTGTTTTGAATTATCAAATTTTTGTTCAGTCGAAAAAAAATTTTTTTCTACATCTCCATCTCTCTAAGTCAACAACCAATAAAATAATTTCTATCAAAGTTTTAGCTAGCCCCTTATGTTCATTTTTTTCTTCAAAAACTTATCTAATATCTAACTAATCTTGATAGATATTCTATTCTAAGTTATCACAATACTCGTCATCAATTTGGGGTATCGATTAGACTGGGGTGGGGTGCGTGAAATTAATATCAATATTTTATCGCTCATATATATTAACTGCTATTTACGTAATACTCATATTTCATTATTTATTTCAACCAATTCATATTTTGGTCTAATCAATACCCTAAATTGATGTTGAGTGGTATGATAACCGGTAGGTAGGTACCCACTCGGGACCTAGGGAATATCTTTGTTCAATTACTCCATTTCAAGTTATTTTTTTATGCATTAGATAACAATATTCACGGAATTTCACTTAATTTTCAGTTATTATATTTTAAAAATTCATATGGACCTCTCGATTTGAATAACGACATTTCAGACAATATCAATGGATTCGGCATTTTATGCCTAAAAATGTCATTAACAAATTCATTACAACATGAAATTTTTCTTCACGAAATTCGAAAGCTAGCAAATACGTAATTATTTAAATTTCAGTGAATAGTCTACTACAAATACCATATAAAAAATATTCAATTATTAATTTGAGGGTAAAATATACTTGATTATTATTATCACACCAATTCTTTGAAATATATGGATGATTGATGATTGTAGTAATTTCAATAAACATGTATACAAAATAATTTAAATACTAAGTACTAGGGTTTAAGAATAATGACTTGGAATTTTATTATATATTGTATGTAATCAAATTTTCAAAATTGGTAGGTAGAATCTACAGAACTAATTACTAAATAAAATGATTTTTCTTCTCAATAGAAATGCGTCGTCATTTCACTTGAAATTATTGGAAAACTACCAGGTAATTTTTTAATGTATAGTCGATAAAGACAAGCAATATGTATGGGTAGTTAGTCCTTTGTACTACTCTTCAATATTTTTTTCACCACTTAGGCTTACGATAAAATGAAAAATGACTTACTCATATTATGAGCGGTCAGAATGATGAAATTATAACGCGCCAAAAGACAAATTTTTAGTCTGATCAAACGGATTTGTTTATCTTTCAACTTTTATTTATTTGAAATTTCCTGCTTCAACTTTATTATTTGTATATGTACAGTAATTGAATTGTCAAAAATAAGGAATCAAACTACTGATAAATTCAGGGTCTCACATTCTAAACTTTTTTTTTTTTCGACTCCTCTTTTGTGTCCTCTATGAGTAATTTCATTTCTCATTAATCTACGCAGTCAACTAAGGGTTGTAGTTCTACCTCCTTTTCTCATACACAAAATACAAGTTTTTCTTTATTGAAACCAATTGTGTTGGTGGGTCTCCTCAAATCATCTTTGACATTAGTTTCCAATACGTAAATCCCAAAATTTTCTCCATTATATTCACGTTGATTGTTTTTATCGGGAATACGGATTGGTGATTCGTGTAGGATTGATGTAACAAAAGCAATATGGGTAATTGGACCTAGGTACTATTCTTCACACTTCTTTCCATCAATCAAGGATTTTGAAAAGACTAAAAATGAAATTCGGCGTAAAATAAAAAAAATAGCAGTTAATATGTATGAGCGGAAGAGATTGTTGATAGAAATTTCACGCGCCCCACGACTCATTTTTTAGTCTGATCAAAAGAACTCGATTGATGAGATAGTTTTGTGACGCTTAGTACCTGGGGTTTTACCGATTATACCTGCTTTTCATCCATCACCTGCACTACATCTTTCCTCTCGATCAAACATTCAGCTGAATAATTTTCCTATTTCCCCTTCAATTAATTCAAACATTCCTGTTTCGATCCCTCTTTTGTGTCGTCTAGGAGTGATTCCATTTCTCATTAATCTACGCAGTCAACTAAGGGTGTTGTTTGTTTCTCGCTTTGATTCGTCATTTGTGTCCCTAGGAGTGGTTCAATTTCTTATTCACTTACGTAGTTAATTAAGGTTTGTTTTTCTCTCTTTTTTTCTCGTGCGGAAAACACAAGATTTCCTCTATTATATTGAAACCAATTGTGTTGGTGGGTCACCTCAAATCATCTTTGACATTCATTCCCAGTAGGTAAATCCCAAAATTTTCTCCATTATATTCACGTTGATTGTTTTTATCGGGAATACGGATTGGTGATTCGTGTAGGATTGATGTAACAAAAGCAATATGGGTAATTGGTCCTAGGTACTATTCTTCACACTTCTTTCCATCAATCAAGGCTTTTGAAAAGTCTAAAAATGAGATTCGGCGTAAAATAAAAAAAATAGCAGTTAATATATATGAGCGGAAGAGATTGTTGATAGAAATTTCACGCGCCCCACGACTCATTTTTTAGTCTGATCAAAAGAACTCGATTGATGAGATAGTTTTGTGAGGCTTAGTACCTGGGGTTTTCCGATTATACCTGCTTTTCATCCATCACCTGCACTACATCTTTCCTCTCGATTAAACATTCAGCTGAATATTTTTCTTTTCACTTCAATTAATTGAAACTTTCCTGTTGCGATAGGCCTTCTGTGTCCTTTAGGAGCGATTAAATTTCTCATTCATCTTCGAAGTCAATTTAGGGTTGTTGTTCTCTCTCATTGTTTCTCGTTTTGATTCGTCTTTTGTGTCCCCGAGGAGTGAACTCAAAACATCTTCTATATTCACGTTGAACGTTTCCATCGGGATAAAGGATTGGTGATTCGTGTAGGATTGATGTAACAAAAGCAATATGGGTAATTGGTCTTAGATACTATTCTTCACACTTCTTTCCATCAATCAAGGATTTTGAAAAGACTAAAAATGAAATTCGGCGTAAAATAAAAAATAGCAGTTAATATATATGAGCGGAAGAGATTGTTGATAGAAATTTCACGCGCCCCACGACTCATTTTTTAGTCTGATCAAAAGAACTCGATTGATGAGATAGTTTTGTGAGGCTTAGTACCTGGGGTTTTCCGATTATACCTGCTTTTCATCCATCACCTGCACTACATCTTTCCTCTCGATCAAACATTCAGCTGAATAATTTTTCTATTCACATTAATTAATTGAAACTTTCCTGTTGCGATAGGCCTTCTGTGTCCTTTAGGAGCGATTAAATTTCTCATTCATCTTCGAAGTCAATTTAGGGTTGTTGTTCTCTCTCATTGTTTCTCGTTTTGATTCGTCATTTGTGTTCTTAAGGAGTGGTTCAATTTCTTATTCACCTATGTAGTTAATTAAGGGTTGTTTTTCTGTCTGCTTTTCTCGTGCGGAAAACACAAGATTTTCTGTATTATATTGAAACCAATTGTGTTGGTGGGTCACCTCAAATCATCTTTGACATTCGTTCCCAGTACGCAAATCCCAAAATTTTCTCCATTATATTCACGTTGATTGTTTTTATCGGGAATACGGATAGGTGATTCGTGTAGGATTGATGTAACAAAAGCAATATGGGTAATTGGTCCTAGGTATTATGTTTAACACTTCTCTTTCATCGATCTTAGAGCCTTTTGAAAAGACTAAAAATGAAATTCGGTGTAAAATAAAAAAAATAGCAGTTAATATATATGAGCGGAAGGGATTGTTGATAGAAATTTCACGCGCCCCACGATTAATTTTTTAGTCTGATCGAAAGAACTCGATTGATGAGATAGTTTTGTGAGGCTTAGTACCTGGGTTTTCACCGATTATACCTGCTTTTCATCCATCACCTGCACTACATCTTTCCTCTCGATCAAACATTCAGCTGAATAATTTTTCTATTCACATTAATTAATTGAAACTTTCCTGTTGCGATAGGCCTTCTGTGTCCTTTAGGAGCGATTAAATTTCTCATTCATCTTCGAAGTCAATTTAGGGTTGTTGTTCTCTCTCATTGTTTCTCGTTTTGATTCGTCATTTGTGTTCTTAAGGAGTGGTTCAATTTCTTATTCACCTATGTAGTTAATTAAGGGTTGTTTTTCTGTCTGCTTTTCTCGTGCGGAAAACACAAGATTTCCTGTATTATATTGAAACCAATTGTGTTGGTGGGTCACCTCAAATCATCTTTGACATTCGTTCCCAGTACGCAAATCCCAAAATTTTCTCCATTATATTCACGTTGATTGTTTTTATCGGGAATACGGATAGGTGATTCGTGTAGGATTGATGTAACAAAAGCAATATGGGTAATTGGTCCTAGGTATTATGTTTAACACTTCTCTTTCATCGATCTTAGAGCCTTTTGAAAAGACTAAAAATGAAATTCGGTGTAAAATAAAAAAAATAGCAGTTAATATATATGAGCGGAAGGGATTGTTGATAGAAATTTCACGCGCCCCACGATTCATTTTTTAGTCTGATCAAAAGAACTCGATTGATGAGATAGTTTTGTGAGGCTTAGTACCTGGGGTTTCACCGATTATACCTGCTTTTCATCCATCACCTGCACTACATCTTTCCTCTCGATCAAACATTCAGCTGAATAATTTTTCTATTCACATTAATTAATTCAAACTTTCCTGTTGCGATAGGCCTTCTGTGTCCTTTAGGAGCGATTCCATTTCTCATTCATCTTCGAAGTCAATTTAGGGTTGTTGTTCTCTCTCATTGTTTCTCGTTTTGATTCGTCTTTTGTGTCCCCGAGGAGTGAACTCAAAACATCTTCTATATTCACGTTGAACGTTTCCATCGGGATAAAGGATTGGTGATTCGTGTAGGATTGATGTAACAAAAGCAATATGGGTAATTGGTCCTAGGTACTATTCTTCACACTTCTTTCCATCAATCAAGGCTTTTGAAAAGACTAAAAATGAAATTCGGCGTATAATAAAAAAAATAGCAGTTAATATATATGAGCGGAAGAGATTGTTGATAGAAATTTCACGCGCCCCACGATTCATTTTTTAGTCTGATCAAAAGAACTCGATTGATGAGATAGTTTTGTGAGCCTTAGTACCTGGGGTTTTACCGATTATACCTGTTTTTCATCCATCACCTGCACTACATCTTTCCTCTCGATCAGACATTCAGCTGAATAATTTTCCTATTTCCCCTTCAATTAATTCAAACATTCCTGTTTCGATCCCTCTTTTGTGTCGTCTAGGAGTGATTCCATTTCTCATTAATCTAGGCAGTCAACTAAGGGTGTTGTTCTCTCTCATTGTTTCTCGTTTTGATTCGTCATTTGTGTCCCCAAGGAGTGGTTTAATTCCTCATTCATCTACATTAATCATTGGTATCTAATTTCTAGCTACACCCTGTATTATATTAATTTCTTGTCCTTCGCATACACTCCATACCGAAATGTGGTCTACACTTTCGTATACACTCCGTACAGTATAGGTGAGACTAGTTAGGGGAAAACGATTGCCACTTTGGTTGTTTTATGTCAGTAGAATAGAATAGAGTAGAAATAAGTAGAGTAGAGTAGATTTATGATTCTCAGTATTTCTTATTATTTGTTCCATCATTTCAGAGATTATTATATACCGATAAATCGAGGGATTTAATGTCAAAAAACATTTATTCACTGTTGTGTATTATATAATTGGTAAAACTGAAGAGAAAGGATTTTCTAATTAAACACAAAAATATCACATATAATAAATAATTTCATTAAAACAGATTTACGAACGCAAACCGTAAATAACCATTTTTTTTTCTGTGCTGCAAACAAAAAATTCTCTTTATTATTCATTCTTTATTATTCATTCATATTCATATTGTCATATTTCGAAATTTCCAATTTTCTACGGAGTGTTTTTCAGTACCATTATTTCCTTTTCATCCTCCATTGATGTGGTAGATGTGACCCACTCGCATCGCCCGGTGAAATACCACCGCATCGGATCGAGGCAACGTGAATTGGACTAATGGTTTCCAATTTCGTCGCTGTGTCGATGCGTCCGGTTTCCAAAGTGGGAGTAAATAATTCTATTGTTTTACCAATTTTCCAAAATTGTTGGTCATACACATAGTCCCGTTTTTTGTTTCTTGTTTTCTGTGCTGCGAAATACTCGAAATGTATTATTTTTAAAATAATCGAATTCATTTAGGGCTTCAAATCTTTCTGAAATTCTCGATTCCAGAGTTCTTCAGTTCAGTCTAATTATCTCGTAAACGTAAAACTCAAAATATCCGCTTATTTCATCATATTGAACATTTTCATGGAACATACGTATTGTTGCTACTTATATATATATATTTGTTTTCAAAATAATCTTGATACTACTGGGGTTCAAGAACTACTTACATTTTCATTTCATAATTTAATCATATCTTCGAAATTGGTCATGATATTTTATTGCCGCTCTCTATTTTACATAACTTGATATTTTCTTCAGTTCAATCTCTATTTAACAACAAATGAAAAATATCTATGAACGTTTTAGCGAACCCATTTTGATCATTTCACATTTCACTCTTCAAAAACATTTATCTTGATCGAATTTCCATGTGCCTACAAATCATCATGATATTCGTCATCAGTTAGAGGTATCGATTAGACTAAAATCGTGGGGTGCGTGAAATTAATATCAATACTCTATCGCTCATATATATTAACTGCCATTAATATAATATACAGATTTCATTTTTCATTTTAGCAAATACATATTTTAGTCTAATCAATACCCCAGATTGATGATGAATGTTATGATAACCGGTAGGTACTTGGGATCTAAGCATTAACTCTCTTAAATTTAGATCAATTATTCCATTTCCGGAAGAATGGAGCACATCTTAATTTATTTCTTCATGTTCTGGATTCCAAAATTTAATCAATTTTAAACAATTCTCAATTATCATGTACCAATTGAAATGTTTAACCTCAAAATACTCTTTATTTTGATTTTATTTGGAAGATAAATAAAAGTAGTTTATTGAAGACAAAAAATGTCCCTATAAAACTTTTGACTGAACTGAAGAATGGGTTTTTCTTTTCACTTTTGTCAATTGAAAATTTCCTGGTTTAATTCAAATTTTGTATCCCCCTGTGAAGTAGGTAATTTTATTTCCTTCTGAAATTAGAATCGTTGGACTTGCTTTAGGCTCTCGTTATCTTATCCTTGCCATCGTCCCAATATTCTCGGTAATCCACGTAGTCGATATAGGGTTGTTCTTTCACAATAAATCATGTACCCCAAAATTTCTCTATTTTATAAAATCAAAACTAATTGGTTGAGGGTCTCAAATCATCATTGACATTTACATAAATTGTCCTTTTCCTTTTCAGTTTCATTTCCTGGGCTATAAACCCAAAAAAACTTCTATATTCCGTTGAACGTTTCCATCGAGAATAAGGATTGGTGATTCGTGTAGGATTGATGTAACAAAAGCAATATGGGTAATTGGTCCTAGGTACTATTCTTCACACATCTTTCCATCAATCAAGGATTTTGAAAAGACTAAGAATGAAATTAGGCGTAAAATAAAAAAATAGCAGTTAATATATATGAGCGAAAGGGATTGTTGATAGAAATTTCACGCGCCCCACGACTCATTTTTTAGTCTGATCAAAAGAACTCGGATAGATGAGATAGTTTTGTGAGGCTTAGTACCTGGGTTTTCACCGATTATACCTGCTTTTCATGCATCACCTGCACTACATCTTTCCTCTCGATCAAACATTCAGCTGATTATTTTTCTTTTCACTTCAATTAATTGAAACTTTCCTGTTGCGATTGGCCTTCTGTGTCCTTTAGGAGCGATTAAATTTCTCCTTCATCTTCGAAGTCAATTTAGGGTTGTTGTTCTCTCTCATTGTTCCTCGTTTTGATTCGTCTTTTGTGTTCCCGAGGAGTGAACTCAAAACATCTTCTATATTCACGTTGAACGTTTCCATCGGGATAAAGGATTGGTGATTCGTGTAGGATTGATGTAACAAAAGCAATATGGGTAATTGGTCCTAGGTATTATGTTTAACACTTCTCTTTCATCGATCTTAGAGCCTTTTGAAAAGACTAAAAATGAAATTCGGCGTAAATTAAAAAAAAGCAGTTAATATATATGAGCGGAAGGGATTGTTGATAGAAATTTCACGCGCCCCACGACTCATTTTTTAGTCTGATCAAAAGAACTCGATTGATGAGATAGTTTTGTGAGGCTTAGTACCTGGGGTTTCACCGATTATACCTGCTTTTCATCCATCACCTGCACTACATCTTTCCTCTCGATCAAACATTCAGCTGAATAATTTTTCTTTTCACATTAATTAATTCAAACTTTCCTGTTGCGATTGACCTTCTGTGCCCTCTAGGAGCGATTAAATTTCTCATTCATCCTCTTAGTCAATTTAGGGTTGTTGTTCTTCCTGCTTTTCTCGTGCAGAAAACATAAGATTTTCTCTTTTATATTTACGTTGATTGTTTTTATCGGGAATACGGATTGGTGATTCGTGTAGGATTGATGTAACAAAAGCAATATGGGTAATTGGTCTTAGGTACTATTCTTCACACTTCTTTCCATCAATCAAGGATTTTGAAAAGACTAAAAATGAAATTCGGCGTAAATTAAAAAATAGCAGTTAATATATATGAGCGAAAGGGATTGTTGATAGAAATTTCACGCGCCCCACGACTCATTTTTTAGTCTGATCAAAAGAACTCGATTGATGAGATAGTTTTGTGAGGCTTAGTACCTGGGGTTTCACCGATTATACCTGCTTTTCATCCATCACCTGCACTACATCTTTCCTCTCGATCAAACATTCAGCTGAATAATTTTTCTATTCACATTAATTAATTCAAACTTTCCTGTCTCGATTCGTTTTTTGTGTCCTCTAGGTGTGATTCCATTTTTCATTAATCTACGCAGTCAACTAAGGGTGTTGTTCTCTCTCATTGTTTCTCGTTTTGATTCGACATTTGTGTCCTTAAGGAGTGGTTCAATTTCTTATTCACCTATGCAGTTAATTAAGGGTTGTTTTCTCTCTGCTTTTCTCGTGCGGAAAACACAAGATTTCCTCTATTATATTGAAACCAATTGTGTTGGTGGGTCACCTCAAATCATCTTTGACATTCGTTCCCAGTACGTAAATCCCAAAATTTTCTCACATTATATTCACGTTGATTGTTTTTATCGGGAATACGGATTGGTGATTCGTGTAGGATTGATGTAACAAAAGCAATATGGGTAATTGGTCCTTGGTATATTATGTTTTACACTTCTCTCTCATCGATATTGCCTTTTGAAAAGACTAAAAATGAAATTCGGCGTAAATTAAAAAAAAAAGCAGTTAATATATATGAGCGGAAGGGATTGTTGATAGAAATTTCACGCACCCCACGATTCATTTTTTAGGCTGATCAAAAGAACTCGATTGATGAGATAGTTTTGTGAGCCTTAGTACCTGGGGTTTTACCGATTATACCTGTTTTTCATCCATCACCTGCACTACATCTTTCCTCTCGATCAAACATTCAGCTGAATAATTTTTCTTTTCACATTAATTAATTCAAACTTTCCTGTTGCGATCCCTCTTTTGTGTCCTCTAGGTGTGATTCCATTTCTCATTAATCTATGCAGTCAACTAAGGGTGTTCTCTCTCATTGTTTCTCGTTTTGATTCGTAATTTGTGTTCTTAAGGAGTGGTTCAATTTCTTATTCACCTATGCAGTTAATTAAGGGTTGTTTTCTCTCTGCTTTTCTCGTGCGGAAAACAAAAGATCTCCTCTATTATATTGGTTAGGTCTTTGACATTCTTCTCCAGTAAGAAAATCTCAAAATTTTGTCCATTATATTCACGTTGATTGTTTTTATCGGGAATACGGATTGGTGATTCGTGTAGGACTGATGTATCAAAAGCAATATGGGTAATTGGTCCTTGGTATATTATGTTTTACACTTCTCTCTCATCGATATTGCCTTTTGAAAAGACTAAAAATGAAAATCGGCATAAAATACAAAATAGCAGTTATTATATATGAGCGGAAGAGATTGTTGATAGAAATTTCACGCGCCCCACGACTCATTTTTTAGTCTGATCAAAAGAACTCGATTGATGAGATAGTTTTGTGAGGCTTAGTACCTGGGGTTTCACCGATTATACCTGCTTTTCATCCATCACCTGCACTACATCTTTCCTCTCGATCAAACATTCAGCTGAATAATTTTTCTATTCACATTAATTAATTCAAACTTCCCTGTCTCGATTCGTTTTTTGTGTCTTCTAGGAGTGATTCCATCCAGTCAACTGAGAATGTTCTCTCTCATTGTTTCTCGTTTTGCTTCATTTGTGTTCCAATTTTTCTACTACTAAACAAAATCTAAAAATTCTATTTGCTAAAGAGATGCTAATAACAATCCAAGACTAAAAACAACATGCTCAAGTCGAAGAAAATATCAAAATTCAAGAATATCAAAGAAAAATGTAAATATCAACTTTAAGGTAAGAACTTGTTGCAACAAATTGTAACTATTGAGAGTTGAGTGTTTTAATGTTTTTGATTTTATCTTTCCATTTAATTCTTCACCATTCTGTGCGAAAACCAACTACTAACTACTAATTTTTAACGTAAAGTTACTAAAGTGTTGTGTTTAATTTGAAGGTAAGTGTTTACTTGAACAATTTTATGGACAAAAGATTAATTAGGAAATGGAATAAATTTTATTAGCTTTATTTGAAGAGTTGTATTAATTTTTGTTTGTTTTAGCGTCCCGGAAGTTTGTGTAATGGCTAAGGAGGCAGCAGGAGTTGAAGTGAAGTGTTGTTATATTTATGTTGTTATGTGATGTAATTTTTTTAGTTTTATTGTAAGAGCTAGGAAATTGACTTTAATGATTTGTAAATATGTTTATAGTTAGTTTATTAAATGTACGCTTAGGTTAGGTCCACTCCTGGGAGCTGTAAGACCTTGAAGTTGGTGGAGTGGCTCAGTAACTTGCTACTCTTTCGAACCTCTAGGACGGGAGAGTAGAAGCGAAGCTAACAAACAGCTCACTGTTGAAATAAATTTTAATAAAAAATACGTTGAGACTTTAATTTATTCCCAATTTGGCAAATATTTGTTTTGGTTTTATTATTTGGTTTTTCGCACAGAAAAAATGGAAACTCTGAAAAATATTTATTTAGTATTTTCAGGAATTTGGTTGTAGAAAATAAATAAAATGGTACACGAGGTTGCGCCTCAATTGAAACTCGTAATAATTCCATTCCACACACTATTTAACATAACATATTTTGCAATTTAATATTGAGTTGATACAAAATATTAGTTTGAATAAATATAATGCGAGTTGTATGGAGTCTGAATGAAATCAGTGTGGTGTCGTGCTTTTTGTGTCTTGTGTTGCTTTTATTTTCCTAATTGATTAGATATAATTCCGGTTTATTTTGAAAATTGAAACATTTGACAAAATTTATTTTATTTATATAGAAAGATGAATTTTGTTGACTAAATAGTTGAGATTCAAAAACATTTGTAAAGAAGATAGTTGTTTCTTTTTTGAGAATTTTTATTTTCTTAAATTTTTGATCGAAAATCACCTAACCTATGAACATGTTTTCTTTTTGATATTTACATTTTTCTTTGATATTCTTGAATTTTGGGATTTTCTTTGACGTTTAGAATAGACTTGAGCATGTTGTTTTTAGTCTTGGATTGTTTTTAGCATCTCTTTAGCAAATAGAATTCTTAGATTTTGTTTAGTCCTTAGAATTTTTAGATTTTCTTTAGTCCTTAGAAATTGAGTTTTTTTTCTCTCCCACCTTTAGCAGTTTTAGATTTTATTTTAGTGTTAGAATTTAAAACCTAACCTAACCTAACCTCGCCGGTTAAGCATTCTTTTTAATGAAAATAAAGTTTTTTTTTCCCTCCCACCTTTTAAGCAGATTCTTTTTAGAAATGAGAATTTTTAGATTTTTTCGGTATTTTTAAATTTATATAAGTCTTAGAATTTAAAACCTAACTTAATCCGTCTTTTAATTTTCTCTCCCACATTTAGAAATGAGAATTTTTGACTTTCTTTAGCAATTTTTAGAACTTTTGATTCTAAGTTAACCTAACCTCGCCGGTTTAATAAAAAAAGATTAACCTAACCTCGCCGGTTTAATAAAAAAAAAATTAACCTAACCTCGTCTAATCAAAATAAATTTATTTTCACGTCCATTTTTCCTAAACCCTTGTTTCCAAATCAAATTTTTTTTTCAAATTCAAAATTTGCCATGTGAATTATTTTCGAAGTCCAATTTATTCATTATTTTTAAGAGAGTCAATTTTATTTTTCAAGTCCACTTCTTTCGAAACTGGATTTAAAATTTTCAATCCAAAAAAAATTTTTTTTAAATATTTTGTTTTAGTCCAACCAACCAAAAAAAACATGGCAAATTACTTTTTTCCTTTTCCCCCCCTTTTCCTTCTTTCCCCTTTTCCTTTTTTCCCCTTTTCCTTTTTTTCCCCTTTTCCTTTTTTTCCCCTTTTTTTTTTCTTTTTTTCCCCTTTCCCTTTTTTCCCTTTTCCTTCCCCCCTTTCCTACCCCCTTTCCTTCCCCCTTTCCTTCCCCCCTTTCCTTCCCCCCTTTCCTTCCCCCCTTTCCTTCCCCCCTTTCCTTCCCCCCTTTCCTTCCCCCCTTTCCTTCCCCCCTTTCCTTCCCCCCTTTCCTTCCCCCCTTTCCTTCCCCCCTTTCCTTCCCCCCTTTCCTTCCCCCCTTTCCTTCCCCCCTTTCCTTCCCCCCTTTCCTTCCCCCCTTTCCTTCCCCCCTTTCCTTCCCCCCTTTCCTTCCCCCCTTTCCTTCCCCCCTTTCCTTCCCCCCTTTCCTTCCCCCCTTTCCTTCCCCCCTTTCCTTCCCCCCTTTCCTTCAGGTTAGGTTAGGTTAGGTTAGGTTAGGTTAGGTTAGGTTAGGTTAGGTTAGGTTAGGTTAGGTTAGGTTAGGTTAGGTTAGGTTAGGTTAGGTTAGGTTAGGTTAGGTTAGGTTAGGTTAGGTTAGGTTAGGTTAGGTTAGGTTAGGTTAGGTTAGGTTAGGTTAGGTTAGGTTAGGTTAGGTTAGGTTAGGTTAGGTTAGGTTAGGTTAGGTTAGGTTAGGTTAGGTTAGGTTAGGTTAGGTTAGGTTAGGTTAGGTTAGGTTAGGTTAGGTTAGGTTAGGTTAGGTTAGGTTAGGTTAGGTTAGGTTAGGTTAGGTTAGGTTAGGTTAGGTTAGGTTAGGTTAGGTTAGGTTAGGTTAGGTTAGGTTAGGTTAGGTTAGGTTAGGTTAGGTTAGGTTAGGTTAGGTTAGGTTAGGTTAGGTTAGGTTAGGTTAGGTTAGGTTAGGTTAGGTTAGGTTAGGTTAGGTTAGGTTAGGTTAGGTTAGGTTAGGTTAGGTTAGGTTAGGTTAGGTTAGGTTAGGTTAGGTTAGGTTAGGTTAGGTTAGGTTAGGTTAGGTTAGGTTAGGTTAGGTTAGGTTAGGTTAGGTTAGGTTAGGTTAGGTTAGGTTAGGTTAGGTTAGGTTAGGTTAGGTTAGGTTAGGGTTAGGTTAGGTTAGGTTAGGTTAGGTTAGGTTAGGTTAGGTTAGGTTAGGTTCGGTTAGGTTAGGTTAGGTTAGGTTA